>KN538378.1:732833-799144 GCA_000797535.1 Trichuris suis | reverse complement strand
AATAATAATAATAATAATAATAATAATAATAATAATAATAATATTTTCAAGTAACGAACTTCGCTGTTGTTACAGCACGGAAGTTCAAACGTTAATAATAATAATTCGAACAATGTCCTCATAGACGCGCCATCTATAAGGTTCAGTGCTTGTATAGGCTGTATATGCTGTGCTGCTATGTTGGCGTAGGTGCAGTAGTAATATGGAAAGGTTGCGGTTACAGTTAGTATTGCGAATGGTTCTTTTCTTCTGTATTCAAGCAGATGGTCCACCCCAGTTGCAGAGAGTTTGAATCTGCCGGGGTTCCTACAATTTTACGTGTCAGCATTAGTAAATATAGCTGTTGGTAGAGAAAGTGCGTATATTCAGTTTTGTATTGCTTTTAACTAGAACGCTTCTTCTTTTCTGTTAAACATTATTACGTCAGGCATTGGAGAAGTTCTGGTCCTCCTTACCGAATGAAAAATGTAACGATTGCGTTTTTGGACACTGAATTCCGCTGGGGCGCACATACCCTATCAGAGTACTGTAGGTTATGATCTTTTGCATGAATGCCCAAAATTAAGAATGGTAATATTCCAGAGCGGAACGAAATCCTGAAAAATCAGCAATTTGGCTCATTCAAAGTTTCGACCAAGTCATTCAGGATGTTGACCCGATCTGGAATCTTACCCGTCAAGATTTCGTCTATTCAGGCATATGGCCATTCGCACAAATGATCGCCACCAGAATACAGAGTGTGCTTTGCTGTGTTCCATAGGAGAAAAGTCGCATTTGTTTATCATAACCTGTCGTAATCAAATAAGTATATTCACCGACTGACTAAGCGTGCGTCAAGGTCGCAAATGCGTTCAAGGCAGCAGCATCATCGGTATGCGCAAGGATGTGGGCTACGTTTTCTTTTGAACATTTGCTTGAGAACCCTTCGTGGAGCAGTTCACTTTCCATCCTGCCGTGTAATATATTCGTTGTGAAGAAAACGTTAGTCCCTCAATTATGCAAATGAGATCCTCATGATTCATGTTACGTTGCTTAGCCGTTATACTGTCTGCAAAATGCAGGTTCCATGCTGGCAAACATGCCGGTCATCTTGTTCTGCACCAACTTAAGCCTAAGCCAACATATAGGCCTTATGTTAAGGCTCAGGCGTAGGGACCAGGATGACCGGGAAACTTACATTATGATGGTGGGGCAGTTACGAGACAAGATCCCATTTTTGCTGCGACCTGCTCGTTTTCCATCCATGTAGAAGTTATGATACTTTAAGAGAGAGGTCGTTGTCAGTGAAAAGAGCAGCGCGGCTTTGTTGCTCTTCGCTCGAATTAGGACGTTTGCATTACTCATCCGCTTTTCAGTATAATTTATTATTTATTCTCTTTTTAAGCAATGACCTTAATGCTTCTGTGAATTCTTTTTGTCATGGAATATCTATTCAATGTCTTTATCTGAGCATTATCTCTGTATTTGTAAGTGCGAATCAAATTATGGTTTGCTATCTTGCGACGGTTTCGTGGCGACATTTGGAAGTACGGTAAGTCGCGCTTTTTCCCATAGCTGAGCTTCTCTTGATCATAGTTACAGCGAGTCCACTTGCTTTAATTCACTTCAGCGTGTCTGCTTCCAGTACGTCTAAGAGAATACACTTTGTCATAACTTTATGTGAATGTGTCTTTTGTAATTAGTAAGCTTACCCTGCGTCTCGCTTGTTCAAGAATTTTCCTTTTACTGGAAAGCTATTTGCGTGGGCTTGATCTTGCCTGAATTGAAAACAGATCAGTTTGCGCATACCGGAGAGACATGAGTCGCCCACCGCTCAGGTGGGCGACACATGCTCTACTAAGATTCAATAAACTGTGCGCTTTCGTAATGCGTTAGGTAGTTTAAAGTTTCAGTGTGCTACTAGAATGATTTGCAGGTACCATATAGAATAAAGTAACCCGGGCGACAAATGCCCTATTGATCCATCGGTTGTATTGTGTTCCGCTACAATCTACTTTGAAGAGATAAAGTTTTTATTATTTTAATTTTGCTCTTTTTGATGAGCTATAGAGTATTTTTCTAACGGCTGTGCTGATTTTCGCATTCATGACAAGTTTGCCATGTTGTGCACGCTTAATGCGTGAAAAGTTTTCAGAGTTTTCGGTATATGTCTGCTCCAGTCATCGGCATACTCAGAACAGCTGTCGTAGTGAACAGGACGTTGTCAGCGTCTCAGTAGTTTAAGGAAGGGTTAAGCTAAAGGTGTTACGGTGGAAGTAAACAGTAATGATCATAAGTTGGATTAAAAATAAAACTACGGTTCAGAAAAAGGAAAGATGAAATAAACAAGTTATGAGTTGTAGCGGTACTCTACGCGGGCCAACAAAGGACTCGTTTACTCGAATCACAATAACAACGACAACCTCAGGGGTACTGTACCCTAGTCAAGATAATAAGGTGCCACACTGACAATGATGCTCAGGCCTCAGACCTCTACAGAGTAAAAATGAAAAGTATAATAAAATAGTAATAGAAAAGCACACAGAGATGAAGAGGAGAACGGAAAAGTAAAAGCACGAGTGTTAGTGTGTTGCTTTCGCTTTTGTTTGGATTGAACGCTGTATACTATTGCGCTACTGAATAATAATTTTGCTTTTTCCATTATGCTTTATCATTATTCTCTTTTTATATTTTCTTATTTCATTTTTGTTATTATTATACTCTGCGTCGGATTTTATTTTACTTTTGTTTCCTTTGTTGTTGATTCCACTAAATTCAATTTACCCAGTTCTTACTAAGTAAAAAATTACGAAGCTTTCGGAGATACTCGTGTTCCGTCGTCACCACGTCGAATGACAAGTTGTCACACAAACAGGTGCATTTATAGAGAAGGACGGTGACCGGTTTGGTCATGCGTATGAGATGGATTGGTGTTAATCCTTCAGCAATGCTGACCGCCGTTGGGTTGAGTGTGTCAGGTGGATTCACACGGAAGCACATGTGTGCGCAGCTGTTAGCGGTAGGCGTGCTCCATTAACAGCGTAATCGTTGTCCTATTGTGCCTGATGTATAGGGCCTCGATGGTCTTCCTCCTTTTGTAGTGTAGCTCGCGGTGGAGTACTGAGGCGGATAAGTCGATGGCAGCTTTTCTGGAGGCCACAGCATGTCAAATCTTCCAGTGCTTTTTGCATCACCTTTTTTGGCTCCAAGGTGTGTGGGCGGCCTCTAGTCTTGATGTCCGGGCCTATGTGCCTTGCCTCGGTGTTCTTATATCTTGTCAGGTTGCCAAGATGTTCTGCAAACCGATGGGACAGGGTGTTGCCTGTTTCCCCTATGTATAGCACTCCGCTTGTGCAGGTGATCTCATAGACTACACCAGGGCGCTGGTCAGGGGCAACTTTAACTTTATCAGGTCTTAACATGGAACCAATGTGTTCGCAGACCTGCTGAAAGCAATCGTGAAGCCCAGATCTCGGGATATAGGTTCTATCTTTTCGCTTACGCCTTGGTAGTAAGACACATGGGGATTCTTATCTCCAGAGTGGGTTCCTGTACTGTACTGTCACCATTGAGGTAACGCAGTCTACGTGTGATGCAGCTGCTAACCAAGTTGCTCAGACATCCATTGTATAGAAGGGTCCGTTTTATGTGGCCTACCTCGGCTGGAAGAAACTGTGGATTGCGTAGGTGATGAGTTCTGTCCACCACGCCTGTGATGAGTCTGGTGTTGACCTTTTTTGGGTGATGCGACTGGAAGTTAATGAGTGCGTTCATGTTGGTCAGCTTCTTGTACGCTTTGCTGACTATCCCGGCTTCTTAGTAGAAGAATGTCCAAGAAGGGCAGTCGGCCATTGCGCTCAACTTCAATAGTGAAGCAGATCGTCTTCGGAAAGGTGCTATTGGGGTGGTTGAGGAGCGGCAGTCGCTGCCTTTCCAGATAATGGCGAAGATGGCATGCACGTACTGCTTAAAGGCCTTGATGGCGAACAGTGGCCCAGTGCGTGAGAAGGCTTTCTCTCATAGGTTTTTTATGAAGAGTTCCGCAAGAACTGGTGTCAGGACACTGCCCCTCAGTGTCCCATGGAAATGATTTCCATTGGTCATGCAGACTTTGGCCAGTTCAGTTACGTGTACGGTGAGAGATGCGTTCAATCTTTCAGGGTAACATTGTTGGACAGCATTTGAACGAGCGTCTGGCAGGTGTATTGTACCAGTTATACTAGTGAACAGGTCTTTGACATCGTAGCTGACGAGGATGTCATCCGGTTCCAGTCTAATGTCCTTAAATGTCAACGAGGAACTCCTCCGAGTTGAGAGCATGCAAGGATACCTCTTCGCGGCCCGTGGTTTGTTGAATTTTGCGATATACCCACTGAAGTCACTGGTAGGACTGTGGCTGCTGCATACAATAGGTCTGAAGGGAACTTCTGGCTCATGTATTTTTGGAAAGCACTACGGTTCAGAGCAACTACTAATGGCGGTGTACTTCACGCGTTTCAATATCCCAGCGGCTTGTATGTCTCCGGACTCATCGACATAGAATGCTATTAATTGCCTCAAGGCTTTCCGAGTTGAGTCAGTGAGGTCACTGGGAACGCTTGTGTACGCGGGTGCGCGGAAAAGCTTTTGCAAACCTCATGAAACCATGTATGCTATCAGTTTATTGCGTGATTAAATTGCTTTAGCAAGACTTCGAACGAGTTCAATTCGGGTTTTCAAATTGATAAGTTATTAACAAGTTTTTCTTAATTGTAACGTTCGCGTGCAGTGTTCAATCCATTGGTATGATTTGCAACTGCGGTTGCCATTTTGACTTGTCGAATGTTGTAGCTGCAATGTATCAAACGGTTAAGCTGTTCGCGCTTCAACAGTCACTTACTGTTTACTATTGGTAGTTAGTGGCTGGTTCGATTGCGTACTAATGTGAACAAAGGTTAACTGATTGAGACGGGTGAACCGCTCACCGCTCCGGTGAGCGGCAAATGCTCTATGAAACGTTTTATTGTGTTCCTTTATGTGAACACGTGTAAAACTTAAACTTTAAAATGATGTTCAGGTATGACTGAGAGCAATGCTTTGATTTGCAGCTGTCCGTTTGTTATAGTTTGTCTTCTATTCTCTTTATTTAATGGTTGCGCTACTAGCCGCTTAATGGGTTATTAATATGGCAATTAAGATTTTAAAAACGCGTATGTCAATATTCATTGTAGACTTTGTGGTTTTTATAGTTGGGGTGGCTAAATTGCTTCAACGTTTTAGTCTCTATGAAGTTTGCGAATTTAGCAATTAAAGCACTTCTTAGTAAATATTTTGAGAGCTTTCAGGACCGCGTTGCCCTGTCTATGACGATTTGTGGGGCCAAGACAGGGCAACGCCTTCCTGAAAGTTACCTATGCACACATGAGCACGTTGCAAACAGATCGCAACCCCTTACCATCACGATGACGATGGGAAGAGGTCAGCCCTGAAAGCTCCGTTTACCCACTCGTGTGTACTTCAATTTTACTCCGCAACGACGAAACAACGGGAAAAGCCGCAACTAACATCGTGAAACCCAAAAGCGGGCAATAGAGAAGTCGTATACTATAGTTGGAGATGAGAAGTTTTGGTCCCGTTGAAAAGGCACCTCAGTTTTCAAGATCAGTCAATGCTCTAAATGTCTCATTTTGTAGCGCAATTGTGCATATAATTAAAGGCGTGGACAAATGAACAATGGCTGTCTAATCACTCCACCGAATCGTAATAACCCGTTTGAGCAAGTTCATTGTAGTTTTCGCTGCGCTTTTGCAAATTGTATCTCTATTCAAATTTCGTCACGTTCTTTATTGGTCGCGTAATAGCGTACGGTTGAATTGTAAAGTCAGAATGCGTGCGAGTGCGTATGAATTTCGTTGCCATAAGCTGACAGTTTCAAGTTTGTTACGTTTTATTCTTCATTAGAGTTTCAGTATATCCGTAAATGACTGTCAATGAACAAAGTAGACGCGTTGAAATGTTGGGGATGACCTGTGGTTCACAGATGTTCTTCTGCATATGAATCTTTTTTCATTGCTTCTTAAACTGAGGGTTGCAAAAATATATTGCTGCTTTAGAATATTCCAGTATAAATTTGATTTGTTTCTTTGCTGTCCGTTGCTCTTTACGAATTGACTTTAACATCAATCAACTGTAATGTTATGCTTCTGCCTCTGGTTATGTGATTCATCATTCACGGTTTCTGTTCCACTTCGACAACGCTTCACCTGCAATATGAGCGCAGCAGTTAATTTACTCAGTCGTACTGTCGCTTACCGTTGCTCACTATTGACCACATCGTGAATGATAATCACTATGTGGTCAAGTCATGAACGGAGATTCGTGAGTCGACCACCGCTTCGGTGGGCGACACACGCTCTACTGACGCATTCCGTTATGTTCTACCGTAATGCCTCTACCAGTGTAAAGTTTGTACCTGCGGCACAAATGATTTTCAGGTACGTTCATGAATGACGTAGTACAATTTGCCCTGATGCGCATTGCTATTACGTTGATAGTATGAACGTAATATTTTTACGGTCGGCAGATCGGTCGTCGGGTAGCTTTTTTGACGGAAATAGTTTGCTCTTTCATAGGATATCCATTTTCAGTCTTATGTGTATGTTCTGCCAACATGTTCTGGTCATTATATTCTTGCGATTATAGCGGCTGAGCGTATATGTGACATCGTGTTCCATTCCCTTTCTATTAACATAGTGATGCTTTTTAAATGAAAACATAATGCGCGCGGATCATGAACGAGAAATAGAAAACTGAGAACTGCCCTTGAGGTTTGATAGCATTAGTGAACCCCATTGAAAACCATTACGTATAGTTTGAACAATCATAGCAATGTGTGAGATCAATGAGAATGCTATTGGCGTGCTGTCGCTTTCAGCAGTTCGCATGGGTGTGATGTATTCTCACATTTGCGCGTAATGGACCGTTCACATTTTTATTTCTCATAATATTAGCGTATTGTGTCTTTTAACAATTATCGTCTTCTCAGATTTCTCTGCATCTTGGAAAACGGCACTTCATTTACTTTCGCGAATTGATTTTGTTGCTGTTTCAGTGGACCATCGCTGCGTCTTGCTTGTTCAGCACAATTGTCTGTCTCACTGCTACTGTTGGGGTTCATAGGAACTGAAATGCGAAACTTAAATAATCCGACACCGTCGAACGTCCCTTACTTACTGTTGCCTGAGTTAAATAAACATGTAACTGTGCATGGCGAAGCATGTGTCGCTGACCAGTCAGGTGAGCGACACATGCATGCTCTACTGACTGGTTGAGTTGTGCACTGCCGTAGTGTATTAGAGAGTTTAAAGTTTATTGTTCCCGGCAAAATGATGCTCAGGTACAAACTGCAAGAAAACGGCATGTTGATTTAAGCAAACGAAGTGAGCTTTACAAGCATTCCTTTCAGCGTTGTAATGTCTGCAACTTTTTCTGAACGTCTAATAGTTCTTTATCAATTTTTTACATGCGTAATTTCCTTAAGCTCAGTCTTTTACTCATTCTCAGTAAACTGGGCAGCGGGGCTAAGCTTTCCCTGACAGAGGAATTCAATTAAATGGACGTAAGGTAGATGAAATGCAGTTATTTCATTCCAGAAGTTGATGCTCAAGCCTTCTATTTAAAGGCAAACCGCTTCACATACTCGCTGGGTATACGGTAGTCATTGACTCAGTAGCTGCGTGATGGAGAAAGCCCTGCATGAGAAGTATTTATGTGAAGTCAAGAATTATTTCTGAATATCTCTTCGTTGCACGTTAAGGTTTACCACGTGCTTCATGAGCAAACTGTTTGTAAAATAAGCATAATGTGCCTTTCTCTACCGTCTCTGCACGTTGCACTAAAGGAAAATATTTCATTTCTGCGGTCTTTTCGCACCACAAAAGCGATGAGCGATTTCAGGACTTTGAGCACGTTTAACTGTGCATATTTGATTGTCTGCTTGCATGCTGATTTTTCAAATATGACAATTCGTTAATAGCTCTACTAACGCAGCGTACTTCAGCGTTCTCGCATATTTTTAGCTCTGTGCAAGTGCAACCCGTAGATTTTACGTTTAACACTAATGACAAGACGAGTCAAGGTTTTTCTGATGTGTCGTTCATTTTAATTTCAATAGATATCTACATAGCGTAAACTAATTATCTGTCCACTGTGTAGAAGGTGTGAGAACATAGTTCCTTGTATTGTTTGTGAAGGATCATAATACATATGCGCACACAATCTGTTTCACTGTTACTGTACCAATGAACTTTCATGACACCAGAATTGTATTCGTATTCAGTAATGAAGAAAACGCGTAAAAGTACATCATTGTTGCTTCTCCTGTTTCCTTGCTGATTTTTCTTTGTTTGTCGCTTCTGCAGCTTCGTGCATTGCATTAATTCAAAATGAAGAACGGGTTTCGTACGTTCATGCCTGTTCTTGTATGGCAGTTGTGCGACTTCACTTAGTATCAGACAAGTTAGCATTTTCGTAGGCCACAAGTTTTATTCTCTGATTATAGCATGCGTGAAGTTGTGATTTAAGACAGCCGGGCTTCAAGTCTTTAGGAAAATAGCCATTGCCACATTAGGTTACCTAAATTTCAACAGTTGGCGTATCACTATCGTAATTCAGTTCTTCGAATTTCTGGGAGCTGACATTGTTTGTTCTGCTATGGCTGCTTCACAGTAACCTGCAATAAAGGAGCATAAGCATTCTCACTTGCCCTAATACTCGCATAAGTCGGTCAGCACTTCAGTGGTCGACTTATGCTCGTACCGATTCATTTTATTCCACTTTGACCTCAGCTGCAAAACAGTTTAAAGTTAGCACATGTGGTAAAGATTGTTTTCAGGTTCACAAAAGGCGTATTATTAAATTGCCAGCGAAACTTGTCCTTTCCCATATAGTAGCCTCCGTGCCTACGTTATGGATCTTATTTCAAAAAACGTGACTAACAGAGGATGCATTAGGTCCTGATGCACACCGTACGACATTTGACGTCTTCATTAGTATTAAGTTAGGTTGCCTAATGCTTCGCCACTGTGTTGCGAATGCTTAAGCCTAAACGCAGACGTAAGTGTGCTGGTCTAGCGCCAATGGTCAAACTTCTTTTGGCTGCGCACTAAGCTGTCGCGTCAAAACGTGTGCACCAGGTCATAATGCTCCCGCCTAACAATATTGACAATGCTTCACAGCAAGAGCTTATCTGTGGGTGACCTGCATTCCTGAAAGTGAGGCTATGGGTTTGATAGGTTCGTTTTCTTTCCCATTTGTTTGGTTAACCTTTCAACGTTACGTGAGCCGTTTGATTTGCTAAACCGTCATTACCTATATTTCACTTGGCCGGTGCGGCAGCGTCACCAGTGATGCCTCCAAAAGCTTCAGCGAAACCAGCGAAAAAGGCAGGCGTTTCTGACAAGGCCAGAAGAAGCTCTGGGCACAAAAAAGGCAACAGTTCGCGCGACAGGATGTTTTCCCTTTACGTATACAAAATTCTGAAGCAAGTGCACCCAGACACTAGCATTAGTAGCACAGCTATGTCTATCATGAACAGCTTTGTTAATGACGTTCTTGATCGCATTGGCAAGGAGGCATCACACCTCACCCGTTATGGGAAGCGTTGCACAATGAGTTCTGAGGACATACAAACGGCTGTGCGTTTATTGCTGCCCGGAGACTTGAGAGACGATGCCATTAGAGCGGGTAAAAAGGCTGTGAGCATGTACAATAGAGCTAAGTAGTATTTCTTTTCGCCATTTTTGGACATGTGTTCCGTTATTTTTCTACACCTATTCATTTCACTCATTTGAATCTATGCGTCGTGACGGTGTGGTAAATAAACATGGCGCAGACAGACTCATTGCTCTGCATAGCCGCATAACACGAACAAGGTCGCTGAGGCAATGCCATTTCGACGTGCCGTTTTGCCGCGGGCGCTTTGTTGCTTTCTTCTCAGTTGGACAGCACTGCCCCATTGATTTCACTAAGACTGTTTCGTCATATGTGAGTCAGTTGGCGTTTTGTCACCTCTGCCTTACTCATCCGTCAGACAATAGCTGCGTGTCTCTTTCTTTAACATCCGCCGTCTGACCGGGAGAAGTTTGGTTTAAGCTTAGCTTTACGCTTAGGCCTTCAGGGAAAGTGTTGAAGCTTTCTGTCAGAACTCTGATATTACATCGTATACTCGCTGCGTACGGGAAATTTTCTTGCGTGATGCTGCCACTGCTATGTAACATTGGCCAAAACGAGCGAAACTTGCGTTTGCACGTAATGGACCGTTCACATTTTTATTTCTCATAATGTCAACGTATTGTGCTTTTTAAAATTATCATCATTAGGAATTTCACTGCATCTTGAAAAATAGTGCTTCATTTACTTTCGCGTATTGATTTTGTTGCTGTTTCAGTGGACCATCGCTGCGTCTTGCTTGTTCAGCGCAATTGTCTGTTTCACTGCTACTGTTGGTTCATAGGAACTGAAATACGAAACTTAAATAATTCGACACCGTTGAACGTCCCTTACTTACTGTTGCCCGAGTTAAACAAACATGTAACTGTGCATGGCGAAGCATGTGTCGCTGACCCGTCAGGTGAGCGACACATGCACTACTGACTCGTTGAGTTGCGCATTGCCGTAATCGCCTGGAGAGTTTAAAGTTTCTTGCTCCAAGTAAAATGATGCTCAGGTACATACAGTAGTAAAACACTGCGTTAGTTTCAACGAACGAACTGCTCTTTACAGGCATTCGTATTAAACAGGGAAAGTGTTGTAACATATGTAACTTTTCTCAGTTTCAGAAAACGGGGTGTCTTGTAAGGGGCTTCGATATTTTCATAATTGTTCTTCAGTTCACGGCTTTGGCCTGTTTTGTGTCTGTAAGCAAAATTCAAAATGCCAGTGAGAATGGATGAGTGGAGTCTTAGACAGCAATGCCCCGCTGACGACGGAACAAGAGCAGTTCCGAATCGTGTGGTATACATTGTTCTGTATTTCTCTCTGACAATCTGCTCGTGCATTCACTCATAGGGCATTTTGAGTGGTGAATAATGAAGACCATGAGAAATTGGTGACCCGTGATCACTCACGGGTCACCAATGTAGCGGCATCTTACCAAAGAAAGGTTTACTCGTTCAAAATGTGCCAACAACAACCTCTGTGTACTGTACCGTTGTCGAGATAATTAAGTACAACCTGGAAAAAGAGTGCTCAGGCTGAAGTCCACTACAGGTCCCGCTTTTGCAGTAAATTCATGCCCCTCCTTCCATCAGGGTTAGCGCGACGTCGCATAGCATCAGACAAGTTAGCATTTTCATAGGGCATAAGCTTTATTCTCTGATTATAGCATGCGTGAAGTTGTGATTTAAGACGGGCGGGCTTCAAGTGTTTGGGAAAATAGCCGTAGCCATATTAGGTTACATAAATTTCAGTTGTTGGCGTATAACCGTCATAATTTAGTTCTTCGAATTTCTGGGAACTGACAGTGTTCATTCAACTGTTATGGCTGCTTCACAGTAACCTGCAATAAGGGAGCGTAACTATTCTCACTCCTAATGCATCACTTACTTATAGGAGTTTTGCCAAATGAATCAAACATTGCTATGCATATAATTCACGAGTAAGAGTTGCATAAGTCGGTCACCACTTCGGTGATCGACTTATGGTCATACCGATTCATTTTATTCCACTTTGATCTCAGCTGTAAAAGGTTTAAAGTTAGAACATGTGGTGAAAATTGTTTTCAGGTTCATAGAAGGTGCATTGTGAAATTGCCAGCGAAACTTGTCCTTTTGCATCTAGCCTCCGTGCCTACGCGATGAATCTTATTTGACAAGAATATGAAAGTTGCAAAACCTGTTAAGAGGCATGCAGTATTCAGAAATACCCTTTGGTTGAATGATAATAGCGATAATGTGGCGCCATCGTTGTGAAGGTTGAATTAACGTTTGCTGCACGTTCGCACATAGTGTGGACATCCTTAGTTTCAATGAAGTGCACCATACGCGTGCTTTTGCGATCCTCAATCGCCTTAATTTTCGATTAACTGAATGGACTAAAATTATATACGCATAGCGGATAAGACGTTCAGTACACAACATGTCCGTGGGGCGACAGTGCAGAGACACTCCACTGGGACAGTTGGTCTTTTGGATCAGATTGCTGCTTAGGGACATCTATGTTTCGGCACCTGTGTTCACAGTCGTTATTATGTTGTCACTGGCTTACTGTACTTAGTTCGTTTCTCTTCGTCAATGTCTGTTGGTTCGCTAACGTTGGCTTGTTGCCCTTCATTCATTGTACTTAGTTCACCAGCCTTACTATCCTACCGTAAGGTACACGCCGACTTGATCATTGACTCCATATCCAGCGTGTATGCTCATTATCTCTGTTACATGAAGCTGCCTTTGTCAGTGTCACATTGAAGGTGTTGGTCTTGGTTATACTATCCACCATCAGTGTCCTGTTTTTCACGTTTTAACGGTTCAGTGAAGTTCTAGATTGAAGGATGATGCGTCACCATCAATCGTTGAGGTTTGCTGCCCACCCACTCACCACCCAGCACTGAAGGATAAACACTCGAAGTTCATGGTGGAAATTTTGTCGGTTCTAGTCGACTTTTATTTCTATGAGGCTGTCCACGCACATTTATTGCTTCAGCGCAATTTGCGGTCTTTTCCAAAAGCAATGACAGATCTTGCAGTGTCAGTTTGGTCTTCATGTGTCCCCACGGCATTTCAGCGAAATGTGCACCGCACCCCTGAGAATCAGTGATGTATACAGAAGGAGGTTGTACAGTTGACATGAAACTTTGTCTCGTGGAGCCTTCAGGGCACAACTGGCGCTTTTCTTTATTATCTACCCATCCATGTCTACTGATTTAGTTTGCGCTGTTGGCTTTTGTTCTAACGAACTCAGGCTGAGGCTTATGATAGTCGTTATCAACTCTCTAATTCTTTCATGCAATTTTTCAAACGTAAGCCAAAGATGCTTGAGCTGAGGCTTAAATTTTAAAAACCACGAAAAGGTTTGGTGGGCAGATAAAAGGTATCCCAAGGCTTAGCCTTATCATAAGCGTTTAATTCTGGGTAGCGACATGTGAAGTAATGCATGCTAACAATAAGGACAACGTGGGAACGCAGAAATCACAGCAGTTTCCATTTGTTTCGATCTCTGGTTTAAGTAAATGGGCCAACAGTAGGACTTGACATATCTTTTGCGACGTTTCTATCGAGCTCTGATTTTACGAGCATTTCTATTAGTTTCATAAGTTCTGCAAGCTTGAAACAGGGGACAGAAACATCGTTGTTTAACATCTTGGAATGTTCGGCACTGACTGCGCACTACTTCCACGGGATGCTTCTGCGCATGCACAGATTTCTATGTGTTTCGCTTTCCGGTTTCTGTAAACCAGCCAACAGTTCTGCCGGACTTGGCAGGTCTCTCGTAACGTTTCTAATGCGCTCTCTCATTTTGTGAATATCTTACCAGTATTATCACTTCTGCAAGCTTGAGTGGGTGGATGGAAATATCGTCGGGTAACGCCTGGGAAATATCTTTAGCTGATTAAGGTATGGTCACGGAACCTTCTGGCGCTCTACTACACCAGCAGAAGATTTGATTCTCTTCCACATTGAGTTTCTTCGTTGGAGATCGTATTGTCGCTGTTGCAAACAGCCGTTCGACGAACAGGCTTCTTTGACGCATGTGTGTGCACACGCTAATGTTCTCTGAATGCTTTCAAAAATATAATAATTCATATTTGTTTTTGAAAACAAAAGATCTTCTTACGGGACCCCGCATGTTTTTCTAAAATGCTTGGTACAGAGAGAGTCCCGTCGTGCAACAAGGTGTAATGTTTATTAGTACCGTAGCTTTCGGGTTGAACCTTAACCCGTCGTCAGCGGTTTAGAAGTGACCGTCACTTCTAAACCGTTGACGACGGGTTAAGGTTCAACCCGAAAGCTACGGTACTAACGAACATTACACCTTGTTGCACGACGGGACTCTCTCCGTACCAAGCATTTTAGAAAGACATATTTGTTTTTTCCCCATATCATCCATACTCGTATTCTCATTCAAACTGTTTTCAGCAGCAGCCGTTTGCACCAAAGAAATGTGCTTTCCATTTTAAAGGCTTCTTTTTTAGGTTGGGCACTTTCTTCATATCTTTCCCTTTAACGTTCCATTTCGTGACCTGAAGGTCCCATCATATCGTTCCCATCGCTTTATGTGTATAGCATAGAGCACTATGTCTTGGTTTCCCTTTAAAGGAGCCGAACTTCTGCTATGCAGTCAAAATATCGTCACGGATCAACTTGTTTGAGCTGCGTAGCCGCCAATGCCTTGTGAAGAACGCAGATGACTTTCAGATTGTTCCGTAGCATTTCTATCCAGTGCTACACGTTTCGGTGATAGGTGTATTCCAATTTGCTGGCTCATTCTCAGGCATATGCACGAGTGATCAGCGTTCTCTTCTTCTTTGAGTGCCACTGTGTCCGTTCAGCTCTTATTGCTTTTTTAAAGCTTTGAACTGCAAATGGTGTCACAGCTATTTCCTGATTGCTACAAAATCGCTTACTATCAATACTTTGCTAAAAGCACTGAATCAACCGATGGGGAGAACAAAGACTAGTTGGCCACACATGTGGATGCCACTTGCGCCACTGTTCCTTTGCTAGTCGCATTGCCGCACTGTGTTGGGCAGTTTAAACGTTGGGCCTTCGCTGAAAAATAATTTTCAGCTGCAGGGAAGAATAAACCAATACGCTTGCTTTCAGACAAAAAAAATTGTCCGCTACAAGCATTCTTACCTTTTAGTGAAATCGTTGGAACTTCTGTGCCGGAAAGTTTTGTGCTCAACGTCCCCTGAGTACTTCGTTCCTCACCCAGCAACGGTACATCCGTGTGCTAGCTTTCCTCGACACGCATGAGCAGTGTGAGTATTCGCAGGCGCAACCGCACCTACAATAATCCTGCTGCTCAAATTATGGCGGAGTGGCTACCAATCACTAACGGGTTTTCCTTTTGTGACCAAACTTCTCAAGGGGGCCTAATCCTGCTTGTCCCCTTTCGTGATGGGCTCGAATTCTTAACTTCTTGTTTAAAAATGTGTACCTCTCTGCCACATACGCATTTCCTACTAATAGACCCTATTACATTATACGCAGCAAGCTTGACGCTGATCTTTTACTCAAAAGTAAGTGGTGTTCATATTTTTTGCGTAAGCATCAAAATAGCCATTGTGAGATCTTATAGTTTGCCATCTGAAAATATGTGAATTATTTTATTACGATCAGTCAAAAGTTATCCGCAATTGCCCTGTAATTTGTTTTGCATAAACGTGTGGTGGTTATAATAATATTATATTTTGACATAGTGCTGCTCCCGTTTTCCAACGCACAAGTTTCTTTAGCCCGTTAGAAATAACTTTTCCGATTGGGAATTGTTTGGAAACTTCCGTTGCTTGCGTTTCCTCGTGACCTCATTCAATATCACCATATAGCTTTCCCGCCAAAAATTCCTGTGGACCACAAGTTCCTTTATCTGCTTAAAAGTGAAATTTTCGTAATGGCTTCAGTCCAAAGTATACTTCTCCTCTTCCAGTTTCCGTCTCAGGTGAACCAATACCCTCGTGAAGCCTTTTCGAGTGGACGAAACAGTTGATAGCGGAAAGGACCCAATCAACGCTATATAGAGGACGAGGAGTTATGAAGTAGTATGGTCAGCTTTGCCGCCAACGGTTTGACGCCAGTGCAGCTATGGGAAAGCTACAATTTAATGCTCTGGCCCATCTTCCACGCAGTCCTGATGCAGCCCCTTCAGACTATCACTTACTCTGTCCACTTTTCGTAATTGATCTTCAGTTCACAGCTTTGGCCCGTTTGCTGTGTGTCTGTAAGTAAACTTCAAAATGCCCTACTAGCGAATGGATGAGCAGATTCTTAGAGAGTAATACAGAGCAACGACTGACCGTACGTTTCGGAACCCGCAAATTGCGATGGAAAAGAGGTTAAAATATGAAGAATTGGAACCAGTCAGATTACCTGAATTTTTCGTGATAGATGACGTCATCATTTGCCTTTCCTTCCCGCTTGAACAGTGAAGGTAGGCTATCCTGTGGCACATTGTTGCCATTGATGAAACATGGATTATGTTTTTTATTTTTTACTTTTGTTCTTACTTCACCCTTCCATTTGTTCTTGATTATACTTAAGGTATTCTTTAGATTACGGTATGTCTAGCATGTGCTCTCCAAAGCTGTCCACTGCACCTTTCAAATGATCTCTCTTTATTGAATTTTAATGTAATATTTCTTTTTTGGTAAAACCTTTTGTTATACAGTAATCAATTTTAATAAACTGATGCTTTCAGGTTGTCGTCGTCAGCTGTCCTGTACCAGAATACTCTTTATTTAAATATTCAGCGTAGTCACAATTACGTGTGCTCAGTTAGGTTGTTTTGCTACAGTTGGCAACAAATTGTGAATTTTATTTCCGTAAATGCGTATCTGTATCAGTGTGAATTTGACGTATCACTCCGATACAGCTGAGTCAAACTTGTCAACGCTTGCTTGAACACACAACAGTTCAGACAGTACTGCTTACTATGTTGTTACATTATGACAGTGAAATATGTGCATGTATTCATGCTTCTATGTCTGAGGTGATCCTCGAAGGCACACCAGTATATTGCATTGCCAAATTTTTCAACTGTCCCATTTACGTCTTGTCCATACAAGTTGATTTTTCCAGTTTTGGTTTACGGTTGGATTGGGGCGCTTCTTTTGGCATTTTGTTACCCGTGTTTTCGGTCGATACATTGTGTACGCCTCGTCGTTTCTACAATCAGCTGATCATGTCTTCAACTGTATTGTCTCTCTTACTGACTATTGAGTACATTGAATGCAGATGAATGTGCCAATGGTCAATGAGGTGAGATGCAGAAATCGCCCACCGATCCAATGCGCGGCGGCTTCTGCTCTGTTAATCGCTGCATGGTGTTTTGTCATGAAGGTTTGAGCAATTTGAAGTTTTTGCTATATGTGAATATGATTTTCAGGGATGCTCAAAAGTTCAAATTTTGTTTCCCTTCAAAAGGGCGAGTTGGTTTTCTACAGAATGCGTTTAATCTGCCCGAATGTTTTTGCATGCATTGAGTGTCACGCATTTGCTTTAGACTGATTGATATATGCATTGGTTATTCTGCAATAACTTGCGTTAGGTAATAGCGTAGTTGTTGTGAAGCAGCTTACTGTATCCTGAGAATCATCAGCAGCTGAACTTGGTTTCCAGCTTTGTGAATGAGTTACACAAGTTTTAAAAGTTCCTGTGCTTTGCAGAGACAATCACAGCGTGCACTGAAGTATGCTTTGCTTGATGCGGCGAAAGGTTTTCTATCAGCAATGACATACTTATGGGCTGTGTTTTCACATCTTTTGAAACCGAATAGTCTTTCTTAGCCTATTACTGCAATGGTAAGCACAGAAAGAAGCGGTTGAGAAACTTTCATTTTATATGCCTAATTAAGGGCATTTAGATATTTCCATATCTGCGAAAGCTCTGAACAGAATCTCAATACATGTTGCTGTAGTCATATTTATTCTTATTTTTTTATTTATTTAACTGTGGTCACCAATTT
This sequence comes from Trichuris suis, assembly GCA_000797535.1. Taxonomy (NCBI): domain Eukaryota; kingdom Metazoa; phylum Nematoda; class Enoplea; order Trichinellida; family Trichuridae; genus Trichuris; species Trichuris suis. The sequence continues at coordinate 781,510 of KN538378.1, read as the reverse complement.
TAAAATATCTATTACAACATAAGGCTTTGAATTACTGTAATACAAATTTTTTTATTTTCCTTTTCCTTGCAGGTACCCTCAGTTTACTTATTGTTTATGAATAAAACAGTTAATATAATCATCTTCAAGTAGCTGAACAGTATTTATGCAACCTTGATGTTTAACCTTATCGCGTAAGATGTGGTCAGGTTGCTAGAGCATTCTAAAGCACGCTTTAGAAGGTGTTCAAAAAAATAACATAGTTTAAAGTGGGAAATCTTCACTGCAACACAGTGTTCGTCCTGTAAAATTTCAGTCTGCAATTGCAGCTGCCTCTGCTGCTGTCGAACAGGTGACTGAAACTAAATTCTTATCCTTTCGCAGTACTGCATCTGTTTTCATAGAAGCACATACGCATTGTTTCAAGCACTTCGCTAGTTAACGAACAACAAGCTTTGTTGTATAACGCTGCCTACAAGCCGTCAGACCGTTCTAACTAACCAATGGACAGGAACAAGAAAACCTTCTCAAGAAAACGAGCTCAAGGTGAGATGGAATCAACACTGAGCTCAGAAAACTAATTTCAAAAGACGCAGTTTAGTTCAGTTCATTGCGCTTAGCCGTTAAACATTTTACTCTGTTTTCCCTGCAAATTCCTAACCAACTGACCATTGTAGGTCTAAATGAGAAGGATATTAGCCTTTTGAAAACTTACGTAAGTGATAGCCATTTGTTGGAGCCCTTACTGTACCACAACTATTTTAAAGGGCAAAGACCGCTACTACGACATAGTCAGAAGGGTGAAAAAGGAAATTGAAAAATTGGATGACGACATCAAGCAATTTTCAGGTAAACGTTTTCTGGTTTTTCCCACTAACAATCACATTAGTGGCTCTGTTCTTCTCCTGATAGGTGGCGCTCATGTCGCATGAGGCTCTCTTTTCGCTGTGCAGCAAATACCCGCTGTTATTCAGCAACTGTCTCATTACAAATAGTGACAGTACACTACCTTAGCCTAAACCAAAACTGGTACACAAGTCCACCTATGCAACTAGTTACTGCTGTGCAAAATCACGCTTTGCCTGCAGCAGGGAAACATGCGTATGATCAGGTTGTTTAGGTAGAGTCATTCTCTGATTTTGTTATAGGCTTCAGTGGCATACAGTCACTATTACTAATAAGACAGACCAGGCTTTCCCAGCGGGTGTTAGCTTCACGTTTTGACTTAGGATTACCTAAAGGCAGAACAGGATGGCCAGCAAACATACAGTATGATAGTGGGTCGGCTAAGAGACAGTCGCAATGGTGACTGTAAGACTAAATCAAAACTGGACAACGATTCCATCTAGGCACTACATGCTGCTGCTACGCAAAATCGTACATTAAGCATGACAGGGAAATCAATCTAGGATTTATTTGCCTAAACAGAATCGTTCATCAATTTTGGCATAGGCATAGGTGGCGCACGGCCACTGTTAGTAAAAAGACAAGGTTGCTGCGCAGTGGTGTTTAATCTACGCCATAGTTGAAAGAGCAACCAGGGCAACCGACGGCGACATAAGCGCCACCTGTTATGAGATCAGACCATCAATGTTATTGTCATTGGAAAACACCTGCTTCAAGCGCAATTGGTTTTGTGCTTTCAAAAATATGAGCTGTATTCTTCTTTTTGGTGAAGCTGAAAGCGCTTCTGTATATTGTGGGCCAACTATTGCAGGTGTAAAAGAATCACCAACCGGAGTGGCACCGGCAGATAGGTGGAATTTAATGGCAGACAAAATGGTTATCCATCATGATCCTGCGCTTCAAGTGGTTCGATGTACGAGCAAGTTTACCAGTCCAACCGGAGAAACTCGCTACATTGTTGAAATGAAACCAAATTCAAGGCTGGTCGTAGAATTGTTCGATGGGATATTGTTACGAAATGTTGAAGTTGGAATGCGAGTCGCGTGAGCCTATGTGTCCTTACTTATCTCAGTAAAAATATCCCGTTGCTTGCAGAGTTGATCAAAGCAAATATCAAATTCACTTACCATTGCCGCCAAAAATCGATTCAGCAGTTGCCATGATGGAGGTGTACACGACTTACGCTTTATTGCACTCTACTCTCAGTCGTGAAACTACTATCCTTCAGGTTGAAGAAAAACCAGACGTAAAATATTGTGACATTGGCGGTTACGAAAAAGAGATCTTCTTGCTTCGAGAGATAGTGGAAACGCCCATGTTGAACGTAAGTGAGAAATGGGGATGAAAGTTAAGTATTTAAACAGATTCAATATTGTTTTTTGAGCCAGAGAAGTTCATCAGGCTTGGAATTGATCCACCAAAAGGAGCTTTGCTGTATGGCCCTCCGGGAACTGGAAAAACTATGTGTGCCCGGGCGCTGGCAAACGCCACTGATGCTTGCTTTATAAGGATCATCGGTTCAGAACTGGTGCACAAATATGTCGGAGAGGTACACTGCTTTTGTTATTTTTCCTACAGTAGGAAGTTGTTGCCGCTGTAGGGAGCGCAAATGATTAGGCAAATATTCAAGTTGGCTCGTTCCAAGAAAGCGTGCGTTCTATTCTTTGATGAAATTGACGCCATTGGAGGAACGAGATTCAATGACGACACTGGTGAAGAGAATGAGGTCCAACGAACTATGCTTGAATTGATTAGTCAGTTGGACGGATTTGACCCTCGAGGCAGCTTTAAGGTGCTCATGGCAACCAATCGACCGGATACTTTGGATCCGGCGTTGCTTCGTCCTGGCCGAATCGATAGAAAAGTGAACTTTGGACTACCGAACTTCCAAGTAACTTTCTGCCCGCACGCGTCGGTGATCCTTTAGCCAACAGTTGTTGTTCCTTCAGAGCACAATACAGATTCTCAAAGTAAACACTCGCAAGATGCGCGTGGACAATAATATTCGATACGATCTGTTGGCCCGTTTGATGCCCAACTGCACAGGTATTCATCGTCACGTGCACGTTTGCGCGCTTGTCCATGCTTAAAAGTAGACATCTTCTTTTCGCATCAGTTTAATCTCAAGTGAAAAATGTGAAATTTAAGCTCAGAGACTAATTGTTTTGTGTCTTTTCCAGCAGCAAGCACACTGATAGCTCTGATGTCATGATAGGCGGCGCTAATGTCTCTATTGCTTGCTCATGGAACCGGATTGGCTGCAGCTGCAGTTGTTCTTTCAACTGAGGCGTATATGAAGCTCTGTTCCCTCTACGTTTATTTCCCTCCCATGAGTAATGTACGATTTCACGTAGCACTGTGTAGTTGGATAGACGGAATCGTTTTCCAATTTTGAGGTAGGATTACGTGGCTTAGTGTCTCTGTTATTAGCAAGACAGAGTTGTCACGCAGTGGCGTTTGATCTATGCCACGGCCAAAAAGTAGTAACAGCAGTCGCAGTCAATCTGGTTCAAGTAACAAGATAAGATGTCAGGCGCCACCTATCCTAAGGTCAGAACTACCAACGTGTTTGTTATTTGGGGAGCACCAACTTTTTGTCAGGCGTACATACGTGACGAGTTAAGCTTTGCTTACTCTTTAGTGAAACGTTGCATAGATGTTTGATCCGTTTTCAGGGGCAGAGATTCGAAGCGTCTGCACTGAAGCCGGAGTGTTCGCTATTCGGGATCGGCGGAAGACGGCAAGTGAAAAAGACTTCCTGAAAGCCATTCAGAAAGTCATTCACTGCTACGCACGGTTCAATTCAACCCCACGATATTTGACGCACAATTGATGACTTGTTTGTAAATTTTGTGGCGAGTAAAGAAGTTAACAACAATTTTTTGGAATCCCACCCCCCATTCGCCGACTGCCTTCAGCCTACAGTATGCCTTCCGATATCCTCCTCGTTTGATTCATCTGAGAAAAACATCAATGCTGACTTGCAGTGAAATGCCGTCCCTGTGGGTAACCGCCATGCTAAAGCAAGACACTTAGAGCTTTGATGACCTGAAGTAGATGCTCATTACAAAGCGATAATATAAGATTGGGTAGGATTCTGCATATTTGTTGTCTGGTTTTAAGGATAACTACAATGCTTTTTAGCTTTGTACCACGCTGAAGCTGTCCATTCTTCTTGAGTGGTTCTTTAACGACGGAGCTTTTGGAAAAGACTTTTCCCGCTCTCAGTGTCTTGCCACTGATATTTGCATTTGATTCATGAGTATCACTCGTTATTGAATGTCAAATATAAAACGTGCAGAGACACAGCATAAATGCTGTTGTGTTATTTCTCGGCAGTTGGCGTTTATGGGCAGTCACAGCTGAAAAGCTTTTGACTTCAATGACCGTGAGTAATTGAATAAATTTCCCATAGCTATATCTGCATAAGGATTGCATTTTAGGGTGATTCTTCAGGGCTTCAAAGAACAAACCTTCATATCCACATCCTACTGTAGCGCTGCTAATTTCTGGGAAGTGTAGAAGAAGATGTTTCCTCCATTGAAAAGTCCTTTCTTGCTGTGTCACATCTACTATCAGTGTTGTTCACTATGCTTAAATGAAATATTTCAAATAGTTTTTCTTTGGAATAGCTCAAGTCGCCATTGTCAATGATGATTTCTGCACTTGTTGAAGTTCTGTGCCAGGAGACGTGTTGAACTTAGGGCACGCTGCTAGTTTAACCCCAGGTCAAAGTCCGTTTTGGTACAGAGCATTCAGTTCCCATACCTACACACAAAGGAGCAATAGGAGCTCGAACTTTGCATAACAGAAAAAGGGAGTAATTTCGTTCATAGAGTGATGGCAACACAACTGTAAGATCATTTGTTCATAGTGTAACTATTGTTCCCCTCAGCGAAAAGGAGAAGTTTCCCTGCGCTTTTTCTAGACTTTCAGCGAAGTTAAAAGAGTGGAAAGCATGGTTATCAGGAATTTTGTTTTCTGCTACCGTAACGTTATTGATGTGCAAGTTAGATTGAGGAACACCAACCACGTAATGACACGTCAGTCAATTCAGTCAGTTCGCCTGGTTCCTGCGCAGTTCCATCATTTTCAGTTGGACAAGTGCTGACGATAGGTTGGGTCCCTCAGGTCGGGCCGCTGCCGCCTGGCAAAAGGAGCAGAGCTCTCTTGGCTGTTATATGCATTACCCTCAATCTCTCTGCTTTCCTTTGGCCTGCCTGATGAGGCCTGACTTGTATCTGACGAAGAGGTGAAATGATATGATTATGCGGCCGGGGTGCTTCATTTAAAGATATGCTTATATGGCCACTGCGGATAATGGAATGATATGACTTATTCAAGGATATTTTCGTCCTTTAGCTGCGGTGGCTAGAAAGGATGTTATGATTAGCCAGCCGCAGTGATAGGACAGAAGACACCGTTAGAAGACAAAGCTGCTGTTCGCGGGACAGACTGCTCAGACGACATGACGATATGTACACAGTGGTGTCTTCCTATGGCCTCTGCTCCTATTCGATTACCATTTCCAGAGTTTCGTCGCATATGAAAATGTTTGTCCAACTGTTGCGAACCATACTGATTTTATTAAAGAGATCCCACTGGCTGCTGAAGAAATAAGATATTGACTCACTAAAAGCTGTGTCGGCTAGTGAAGCCTCAATGAGCACAGTGGGCTCTGTCATCCATTTGGTGAGCATGGAAAGGGACTCACGTTGCCTATGCAGAAATGTGTGAAAACGGATATCAAGATCAATGAGGGTGCCATTAAGATATTGAGTCTGTCTCACAGGTCGAAAATTGAAACTTGCATTGCGCTCCCCGTTGGAAGGTGACAGCCTGCTTCTGTTTCGGGAGATGACGTCACAGTTCCGGAAGTCAGTGAAGACATTGACAAAGATATCATATCACTCCCTGAAAAGAACAGTCGTCCAAGGAGGACGATTACTAATTCCAATGCGTTGGATGCCAGTGAGCAAAGCGCCCTGGACGTCCTTGTTACGATAAACAGGAAGCCTAAGCGTCCCTGAAAAGGAATGTCAGCGACCTGATGCGCACCTAATTTGGAAATATTATAGAAAAGGCACTTTCAAAACCATCCCGGGACATTCAACAAACATTCCGTCGGTTTCAACGATTTACAGCGAAGCGCCTTGCTGTTCTGCTCGAATTTCACGTATCCGACAAAGCAGCAACAAGCTTCTTCCTCTTTGCTTTCATTATGATCCCTTTTCCTCAGTTCAATCAATGTTGTCTAAACCTTTGCATCTTATTGAAAAATAAACACATGATTACGCACACTAGCGAGATTTTCTTCAACTAGTAGCATAAATAATGCAAAATTTCGCTGCATATCATTTCGTTTAACGTCATCAGCTACAGACTGACAAGGTGTAAAAGATGCGCAGGTTAAGTTTGCAGATGCTTCTTGGCACAGCCTTTTTCTTCAACCCAATGCTGCTAGCACTGACGTAAGGCTGCGCTGCCGTCGCGAAAGTGTCCCGCGTCGAAAAGACGTGGATCCCCAAGCCGACGGCAGCTGATTATGATTTGCAGGTACTATTTTCAAAAATTGAGCTTCCACAACACGAGATTTCGTGAAAGCAATTGCTGCGCACGAATTCACCGCAAGCGTCGCTGCGGCAAAGAAGGGAAATGCGAAGAAGACCGGCACTGCTCAAGCTGCCGTAGTTAGCCTTGTTGGATGACGTCATCAACTAACGTTCGTTGCTGCCTAGACGGAGAAGGATGAGTACCCATAATAGACTGTACTGTGCAGCATGTTTCCGCGCACACAGTTTCACGAGTAATTTGATTCGTAGTCCGATGCCTGATGCATGCATGACTGCCGCCATTGAACAACCTATAGGTTTATCTTAGGGTGCACATTTGCAACGCTTCCCTTCGACGGCCGTACGTTTCCGATGGGCTACATAATGCACCTTAACCTAAACCTAATGGATGTGTTCCAGATGTGACAGTCATCCAATTTGATTAGTAGGAATCAACTTACGCGTCAAACGGTTGTGCGGCAAAACGTGGGCACTCGAAAGAGGCTAAGCATTTGACTCAGGGAGCAACGTGATTAGCGCACAAAGAAATAATTTAAGCGCCATACAAGTCTTTTAGAAACCGTTGCAAATGCGTAGCTGATGTGCATAATATTCAGCCCTCTCGCGTACTCCTACTTACTATGTTATCACTACGACTCTGCTACCGGTCACCCTCCCCACTTCCTTAGCGTAAGCGAAGACTTCCGTATTAAGTAATGGTTTTTTTACAAATGGACGCTTTGAGTTCTGACGAGGATCTGATGAAAAGTATGAATGGGTGATTTGCATGTCTTGAGAAAAGGCGGGAAACTGAGTAACGTTTTGGTACAACTAAAAATCTGCAAATGCTTACAAAGAAGCCGCAGCTGTATACGCACGTCTGCTGAAAGAAATCATTGACGAAGAAGCATGTGAACCGCAGCAGCTTTTTAATGTATGCGAAATACTACGCCATGTCGTCAGCTAACGATGACAACAAGTCACGTGCTGCTACGGGAAGACACTGTGTGTGCTTTAAGAAACTTTCTTAGCAATTAAAAGTAAATTTTCAGGCGTTACAGTGTCAGGAACGAATTGCACAAGTCGAACGCTGAAACCGACTTTCTCAAGAAAATTCTTTCTCGCCAAGTTGATGGCGATCTTCGCCTTTCGACCAACGTCGATCATATCAACGTACGCGCATTCGTGACAGTAGGACGAGTCTTCCTTGCACAGACAGGCGGCACATTTTATTAATGATTTGCAGGTTTCTCCAAGACCTGAATTGGTCCAACTGGCCATCGTACAGAACGCACGGAAATGCGTCTCGTTTAGACCGGCAAATTTTAAGGCTTCTTGACCGCAGAAATTGCTCCAACAACATCGATGCAAACAACAAGGAGCCATAACTGCTGTTCGTAACTTAATACCATCATCCGAAGAAGAAGAAGAGAAGGTAGAATTCACCAGACTACATAAAGCTGCATCAAATGCGTCTCCACAAAGATGTTTGCACATGGCTACCACGCGAGATGCCGTTCGCACTGCGGGTACATCTCTTAATACCAAATGCTCAATGGGTGATTGGATTCGCATAAACTGCTCCTTGTCCACATGATCTTTGATCGCTTTGTTTTCGTACTTGTAGCGAACACCCGATTTTTCTATTAGCACATACTTATGCTTAGACATGGTCGACTTTAACATGCTTATCCAATAGGTCAGTCGGCCCCTTCCGGCGCCAAATTCCAGAAAACACGTTTCGACACCATCGTCGTCGGCAAAGGCTCCGCTCTGTTCAAGATGGCCAAGAATGGAAGACAGCTGAGTTCGCTCGATGACGCTTCGCTTGCCTGTATCATTGAACTTCAGACAATCCAGTTCGTTCATCCTATTGAACAATTTCGTTTCCGTCATTACTGTATTTTCCCCAAAATGGGCAAAGAAGTCCAACAACTGCCGAACATGTTCGGCTGTTACGGGTTGGCGCTCAAATTTCCTTTTCTCGTTGTTGTCCTCGTCCTTTTCGAACACGTTGACGTTATAACGATACCATGGCTGCTCGGGGAGCAGACGAGCGTTACATACAGCCATGTGACGACGCAGCGAGCTTGTATATACAGTATGCCTTGGGTCCAAAGGGCAAGCAACGCGAGCTGTTGGGTGTTCAATCACCATATGCTCGCCGCAATAGCAGCTGTCCGGTTTTGTCAACATGCGACATGTTCTACCTTTCTGCTTCAGAAAGTACTGACAACGTCGCCTGCAAGGCAAAGATCCGTCCCGACGTGAGAGTAATGAGAAGAAAAAAAATGCTAATTTAAAAAAGTTATACAGTCAAACCTCCATTATCCGAACATCAACGGGCCGGGAGTGGTTCGGATAATAGAGGAACTCAGATTATGCGAGCTTACAGTACTACGTGAGAATGCAGGTAACATCATGTTAAATGTAACCGCTTTAGCTTATGCGGGTGACTATTTGACCAACGAAAGTCTGTGGCTAGCAGAAAACAGTTTTCTATGTCGCGCAGAAGCTGTAAGACGAAGAAGCGGCAGGGGAAATAGTCCCGTGAGAAAGCAAGTTAGCTTTTTAGGCTGGTACCTGATCTTAAAAAAGGCGAAGGTTCCCAAGAGTTGGTGCAAACACCGTACTACACGCTCACCTCAAATTAAGAATGGTCAAGTGCTGACCCGCTACGGTGAACATTCCAAGCCAGGGCTCCATCGGTATGCAGACTTCAGTCTCGGAACGAGAATAGCATTTCAAATTCAGTAGAGCGGGCATCATACCCAAACAAAAACGATGGGAAGAAAAGAAGACAAGTTATACCAGCGGGCGGCGATGAGGTAGCCTACGCATACTTAAGGCATACGGTCGGTCTACTGTTCTCCGCGGCGGATTCGGATAATAGAGGGTTCGGATTACGGAGGTACGGATAATGGATGTTTGACTGTACTTGAAACTGTTTTACGTTGAGTGGAACAAACAATTTTTGCATACTCGGCTAATCTGGCTTCCTTCTCTTGACCAACCGTGTCGCTTCGATTGTCCGACTAAATGTACAAGCAAATTTGGAAAGTCCAGTTGCTAAATGAAACAATATGCTAACCATTGGTTTGACGACGCCAGGAGGACCTCCAGAGCATCAAAAGAATCAACTTCCAACGTTGTTAAACGCCGCTACCGTACTACTTAGGATTAGCAGGTTCAATTGGTCCAACATACTTAATCCAACGACTAGAACCCATTGCGAACCGTCCGTACGCCTCTTAAATGTCGCAGAAGTGATTGTTCTTATTCGTGTGAGTTTAAACGTTGGCCAAAGGCATCAACTTTGGGACAGTGCGCTTCTTTTGAACTTGATGTTCTGCGTAACGTAAAGAATGGCATTAAAATCAAGCTTTACGTTGACGCAAAATGCAATAGCGGAGGGAAAATAGGCTCCACATGTTCGCTGCACGTTTAAATCGGAGCACAACGTGTGCAGCTGCCCGTTTTCCTTCAAATCAAGAAAAGCGCCTTTAAACTCTATTCCCGTTTATACGTCGTTAAGGGAAACAATTGAAGTGAGTTGATTGTCTGCCAGTTTCGCTCAACAAAGTAAATCCGTCCACGAAGGCAAATAAAACGTCGCAGCTTGAAATGGGGTTCGTTCAACCGGCAAAACGTGCCGAATTCAAAGTCCACAACTTCGCGTACACTGAATTGCGGAATTCAATTCAAGAATTGAAATGAACGTTTAGAATAGGTTGAGCTATACGCTAAGAGCCCATTTTTTTCCTGGCAGCCTTCCAGACGACAGCAAATTCTGAAAATTGTACGCACTTAATGGAACGGTCGTTGTCCAAGGCGCGTGGCAAAACGAACCTTGGAAATTTAGCTTACCATCATTGTTGTGGTCCCCCATCTTAATCATAGCCTGAGCCTCTTCGCCGCTTATGGGTATACCCAAAATTTCCATACCTTCTCTCAGATCGTTAGCATCAATGAAACCGTCGCTGTTTCGATCCAATATCTAAATTTATTCATAAATAATGAACAACTGGCGCTTATCTATTGGTCATAGTTTTACCCGAAAGGCAACTCTTAGTTCCTGGTCTTCGGCCAGGCACGAAGAGTAGCGTTGTACCAGAGTTAAGAACTCTTGGAAATCAATGGTCCCGTCACCTAAGGAACTTCACTACAACACGTCGCATTTATCACAGTTCTGCTCTAAAGGTCAAACTCTAAGAAAAGTAAGGAAATAAAAAAAGTACTATGCAAAGCAAGAGGTAATATTAATCACAAAGGAAGTCACCATTCAAATCATAGGCATGAATGGCCTCTGTCACTTCGCCAGCGGTGGCGTTGCCCTTAATAGATTGCATAGCCTTAGTAATATCCGAAGCATTTAGCCTGCCATCGTGGTCTTTATCCAAACGGTCAAAAATCAATCCGCACCTAAGTATGTCGTCAAGTGTCAATTCCTCCTTCTAAATAATCATACGCAAATGTGAACGTAAATTTTTGACCACGCTGTTACTTGCTTTGTTTGAACATCGCCCGGAGAAGCGTCCTTTGGCTTGCTGATAGGCTTGTTAGGGCATTCAAACTTGCCTATCATTCCCGCCTTTTGTAGACGATTTCCAATGTTTTTCGCCCTCTTTTTTTCGCCAGCTTTATTCTCATTCCCTTTCCTTTTTAAGCCGGACATTACGCTAGCCAAACCCGGAACGTACGTTCGCGTGTATAAAATGAAGGCGAACAATCGATGCTACAAAATAATGGAAGCGGTCACGTTAAACTGAAAATGGAAATGAAGTTTAAAGAACACTCGGAAGACGGCAGCACGGGCACTCAGTGGTTGAGGGGAAGCTTCTCGATGCTAAGAAGTAAATGCTGAGCCGTGACAGCTCCACTGAGAAGAAACAGCTGAAGCATTTGACCATTATGAATTACGGATAAATGCCGCCCTTGATGGTGCAAAAATGCTAAAGAAAATATTTATAACTCGCTGTTCGAACAAGCCGATTCCGTTTCTGCTCATTTATTCCCTTTTTAAGTAAAAAACATAGACAACAACTGTAAGCTTTTTAACATAACGGCATTTGAATTCCCTTACGCCGAGTCTTCGATTCGTACGTCGCAACGTGGCGAAATTAGATGACGCTTGCTTAGTTGAAAAGAAGCAGCGATTGGCTGCCATCATTTTCCGACTTGCAAATAAATGTGAGATTAATTATGCTTCCATGCGCTGCTGCGCGGTCTCAACATTTTTTGTTCAGCATGAGGCACCCTGCTAAGCATTAATAATGTTTGAAGCTGAAGAACCACTTCTGCTCCCCTGCAATGCTTTCCAGCTAACCTGCAAACACTTAAATTTACAAAACTCGCCAAACTAGCGCTTCGGCAGCTTAAGGCAAAGGAGGAGAGATGTGTGAGCGCTTCAATGCAAAATCAAAACTTGATTCAAACCGCCTGGCTTCGGCTTCAGCATGTTTTTCAAGTGGAATGGATAAACGAGGCATTCTTCCAACCGAAAGATCAATACTACCCGCTTTGTCAACCACCCGTTGGCCGCACGTTGTTTTGCGATTGTAGCTTTATTGTACAGCGTTGGCGAATGCAATAAACCTTTCCGCCGCGATGCAGTTTTAAGACTTTACGACTTTTTAATCTTTATTCAAGAAAAACGTACTACCAATCAAAAGTAAATGTGGTGGAATAATTTTTCGCGCGCCCATGGCAGTTTGCGCGCGCGCGCGCGCGCGTTGTTTCCATTGTTCTCGACAAATACCAGCGTACAATGTACCTGAAAACCAATACATACCGTATAACAGTTTCGTTCGTTGATGAATTTTATTTCGGCAGCTGTGTTGTCTTTTTTGCAAAATGTCTTGTCGTTTGGGTGTTCTAATAGTTTGCATATTGTTACGTTGTTGATAGGTAGCGACGCGCGCGTATCGTCCATGGTTGAGCTGCTTCTTGGTTGGAGCGCAACGATTGAGCAGTAGTCGTCCCCTTTTGGTCAACACAACGTTCTTGCGTCTCTGAAGCTTTAACTTTTCCTGTGAGCTTGATTCCGCGTCAAAAAACAAATTAGGCAATTGAGCGGTCGACTGGTTTCACCGTATAGTTTTCGAAATCACAAGTACTGCTTTGGTTGGGCTTCGTGCTTGTGCTTTTGGCTTTTAGCCCTAATTGTTGTCTGCTTTTAGGAAGTGTTCCGTCGTCGCTTCTTGTTGACTTCTTCACGCGTTTGCAGACTCGCTCCCGGTGACTTCGTAAGTGTTTCTCTCGTTGACTATTCGTACTTTCCAATTTATTCGCTTCAAGGGATACCAGGTCCTTTAAAACCTCTATTTCCTTTTCCCTAAGACTGTTAAACGTGTTTCTGTAAATCCTACGTGTGGGTTACGCGCATCCACTGCGTGCAAGGCTGCCAAAATGGATACGAAGTTATGAGCTGGCCAGTTTGACGCCAACGTTTTGACGCCATGACACTTACACCACCACGCTTAAGTTGCACGCAAGGATAAGTATTAAATTTGACCTCCTAAGCCTGAGCCTAAGTCTCACCATGGGCGTGAAGTATTTTTATTCGTCAGAATAACTTGTCATTTGCATATTTTCCCTCATGCTCCCCACCTGTTGTCGTCGACTTGCGTCAATGTTAGCTTTTGCTGTTAATAACAGTTTTCTCCCATCCAAAAAGCGTTGGAACCTGAGAATCACTTCGCATTAGCTGAGGAACTTTCAGATTCCCGGTTTGACCATTGGCAAGTCAAACGATGAGTTTATCATATATCCACGAGAGCTTCCGTGACATTGAGAAGAAGAAGATGTGGCAGGCAGTCTTTCAGGTGAAATCCAAAGAAGTCTACAAGTTGTGAACGTACTTATTTGGCAATACTTTTAGAAGATTGAATTGGACAGCAGCGAATTCGAAACTACCGATGAAGAAGGAAGGAAACGTGAAAACGCCCATCTAAACAGATACACCAACGTCTTACCATGTACGCAGTGAAGCTATCATTATTTTGTAGCAATGGTTTGGCGGCATTTAGTATCAGCTTTCTAGATGATCATACACGAGTGCTTTTGCCCAATGGCAGTTATATAAATGCAAATCATGTTTTGCTACCCGGTACAAATTTGAATCTGATTCTCACGCAGGTTGTGCTCCGTTGTTCTTTATTATTTTGGCCGTATGTTGGTTTCTCCTTTTTCTTAAAGGGTCCAATGTCGAATACTCAGAAGGACTTTTGGCAAATGATATGGGAAAAGAAGTGTGCGGCAATTGTTATGTTGACTCGTTTCGTCGAGAGCGGACGGGTACGATTGTGCCGCCAGCTTGATCTAATTTGTAAACTTGTTTTCCCGCTGTTGAAACTTCAGCCCAAGTCATTCCCTTATTTGCCCTCATGCCGTCACAATACCAACGCGCCAAACGTACTGGTTGTTGACAATTACGAAATTAAGGAGTCGGGCTTGGTTAACCAAGCGCACTTTGACGTACGCAAGTTGGTTCTACTTTCGAAAAAGGTTTTGAATTGTTCCCTTATGCAAATTATTTCAATTGAAACTTCAGTCGAAGGAGCAGCGCGTGGTCAAGCATTACCATTTGAAATGTTGGCCCGACTTTGACGTACCCGAAAGTACCGATTATTTCCTGGATGTGCTTGCCGAAGTGCGTTTCCTTGCTTATATACGGTTGCGTGGATGCTGCTTCAAAAAACTTTAATTGATTGATTAGAGCTTTGACCAACTTGAATGGGTTATTTTATCTTTTCTAGTTGTACAAAGAAGACTCAATGGACGGTACGTTTCCAACGGTTGTACACTGTTCCGCGGGAGTTGGGCGTTCGGGCACCTTTGCTGCCGTATATGCATGTCTATTAAAGGTAGCATTGCTCTGCTTGCTATTCATCGTTTGAGCAAGATGGTATTCTTAGATGCGAGCAACAAACGATCTGAACGATATCAATTTGCCCGAATTAGTGGTCCAACTTCGCAAGTGTCGTATGGGTCTCATTCAAACGCCAGAACAATTGCGTTACTGTTGGAAGGTCGTTTTGGACGCTGTCAACAGTTCCAAATGGGTAAACAACGACTTCATCTATTGCGAGTTGAAAGTAAAGAAAATTTTTTAAGCGTCCACTTTTGGGCCTACCGGAACCGTTGGGATCGAAAAACGCGGACGGTTTGTTCGGCGCTGAATTCGAAAATTGTCGAAACGATCTTGAACATCTTTTGTAGATGCTGCGGCCGACGGGGAAACCGAAATTTCTCGTCCAACGAAACGCAGGCGCTCGGAAAAAGACAATTCCAACGTTTTGGATGTCGTCGATTCCACCGGCAGTGTTGTTCCAAAGATAGCCGACGAAAATTCGACCGGCTCTTCCGACAAACAGTGAATCTAACGGCAGTGTTGTCAATAACTCATTAGTGTTATGCCAAATATTAGTATTATCATCATCCGAACGATAATTGACAATTTTTAGGTAAACATTAGGCTTTTTGTACGCAGTTGCAACTGTCCCCTACTTTTAGCGTATTGTTTTCGTAAGAGCAAAGTCGGTTAGCGAAATCGCGCTGCTAACACAATGGTAAGATCGGGTAGTACGTTGTCTGTTTCGTTTTTTGCTTAATGGTTTTATCCGCTTGTTATTACGTTTCACCAAAGCGTTATCAGTGCAGGTGAGACGAAGATTCCGACTCCGAAACTATGTTGAATACGAGTTGCACTTTTGTTTGCCCAATTGTTGCGTCGCCAATGTTGGTTAGGTTCCGGTTTCCGTCGTTGCAAAATAAAATAATCTGTAAAAGCGTCCATTTGTCTCCACCACGAACAAAGGCGGTCAAATGCCAACTGGTTTACAATCGCCAAAGCTTAATCATAGCGTACAAATTGATCGGAATGGCGTAGACTGTAAATGAATTCAAAATTCGGGTCTTTCCAGGAGTACTGTAGGTGGAGCTGAAATCAAGTTCCTTTAGACCAAGCAACAGCAGGCAGCCCTAAGCTTAAGCCTAGAATCAAGGTCTTGTTGCCCCAGTAACCGCAAACATCCTAAGGAAAAGCAGCGATTTGTGCTCGCGCTGCAAGCGGTTACTTGAACTAAAGGAACTTGATTTTACTTCTACCTACAGTACGCCCCGGGCGTCTAATGGAAAAAACTCGAAATTTCCAATGAAAGCATCAGCTTTGGGCGCGGTTATTAAAAACTCCCGCGCTTCTTTAGTTTGGCGCAAGTCTTCTGGAACGTTATACCCTATATGCACTTTTTTGTACCTCAAATCGTTGAGATAGCCTTATTGCACCCACGACGATCCCAGATGGGACAGTTTTTAAGGTTAACGCGTAAAGTTGGCGAGAAAGCATTTCACTATTGTACCAAAAAATATTTTTTTCGTAGTTTTGCTTAAATCGCTCGTTGCGCTGCTTCTTTTGCGCAAACAGTGCTCTGCTATGCTTTTGGGTTTAGTTTCGCGAACCGCAGCTTGGTTGCCACCAAAGCAATTATCGATCGACCTCTGTTGCCTCTCAGCCAGCTTAAGCGCTGGAATTCTTTTTTCCTACGGTCCGCACGTCGCCTTGATTCTTTGCGTGAGCGTAATTTTGCATTTACACTTCGGCAGTCGACCCTCCATCTCGTCCGTTCGTTGAACATTCAAGTTTTTGCTCTTTTTTTACCATTTGCCCTCAAAAATACAGTACTACAATGAAATGCAGGTACAGTTTTAGGAAAATGCAAGCCAGCCTGTTTTCCCTTTACTGCCAGGCATGCCAGCTATCCTGCTGTCCTCTTACGTAATCATAAACAAGAATATAAACTTTATGCTTAGATTTAGCCTTACGTAAGCGAAGAACAGGAATGGCCAACATTTTTCAAACCTGTACCTGCATTCTGTTGTCTACTACCGTCGCAAGTAAACCTAATTTTCCCTTTCCATCTCTCATTCTCCAAATTAGTACAAATTTGAATATTTACTCATCCTGATTATTTTTTTGTCGCGTTCTCTTGCGAATAATCCATGCTGCCTTATTGGAAGCGAACTTAAGCGAACTGACTTGTAATTTTTTGTAGCAGCTTTTGACTCGCTGCAAGGTTCTACGTTACGTCACGGTTATGCTCTTCCTAATTTTTCCGCATTTATGTCTGCGCAGGTGCTGGAAGAAGCCATTTGCGACATAACACGTTTATTTTCAGTAAACCCGAAGTGACAGAGGTAACAACGGCAGCAACGACTTTGGTGCATAATATTGCAGCTTTATTTGTCCAGCTGGCTTATCTTAATAAATGAATATGCCCAAGAATGTATGATTCGGTTCGCTGGATCAAAGACATCTCCCATTTACTGTGCCATCAGCACGTGCCCAAAGTGCTGGAGGCAAATGGTCGAAAGCAAAGGAAAGCTTATTGAACAAGTGACGTCATTTCCAACTTGCCTTTGCCAATATCGTATCTTTAACGTTTTCTTGAATCAGCTGGTGATGTCCACATTGTCGTTCTTCTTCTTTCGGTCCGCTTTGACCTTAACCTTCATTGCGTCAGGGACAAATGATCGAGAATATCATTTGAAATAAACAACCGCTGTTAGCAGCGGTTGCTCAGCTCTATGTTATACGTAGAGGCGCTTCTTCAAGCAACCACTCGGTGGTCATATGGACACTTAGCACCAAGTTCATAATATCTTCATAGTGATAGGAGTCCGAATCTGAATCGGACTGAGCACAGCTCCAACGCTTGAACATATCGTACTGATCGTCGTATGCTGCTGGACATTCAAGGTTGCGGTTCAACCACTGCGGCTGCCTCATTATATCTTTTCGCGAATACCGCATTTGCTTTTTCTAAAATACTTGGTACGGAGAGAGTCCCGTCGTGCAACAAGGTGTAATGTTTGTTAGTACCGTAGCTTTCGGGTTGAACCTTAACCCGTCGTCAACGGTTTAGAAGTGACGGTCACTTCTAAACCGTTGACGACGGGTTAAGGTTCAACCCGAAAGCTACGGTACTAACGAACATTACACCTTGTTGCACGACGGGACTCTCTCCGTACCAAGCATTTTAGAAAAACATGCGTGGTCCCGTAAGAAGATCTTTTGTTTTCAACCGCATTTGCTATACGATCACCGCATCCAGTGGGCCACTGCTGCCATATCTTTCAGGAAGCCGTTGAGCCCATGTTTGCATATCTTCATAAGAACCACTGCGGCGGCACGACCATATCTTCTAGCTTATCATAGTGGCCGCAAGAAAAACAGCCAACCCATCGGCTAAACCGAAGGTGGATTGGTGCCAATAGCGCATATCGTATCGTAGCCAGCTTTCGCTGCCGAGCAGCAGACGAACCGCAGCGAACGGACATTCACCAGCGATTGAAAAGCATAAAATGACAGAGCTACACGCATCGAACAACTAGAGATGCTCGAATTTAAACTGACGTGTCATTAAACAGTTGGCTTACCGAAGTCAACTTGAACATCAATAATTTTAGACGCGCATAAGCACGACTGTTATAACCATGCTTTTCGGCCAATTAAATTATTCCGGAGATCTAGTAAAAAAGCAAGTACAAAGTTGCCTTCATACTTTACTATGTAACTCTTTCAAAGTTTAGCATTGTCGGCGTTGTTAGGTGGAAGCAAGAATTGTTGCTCTCCTCTTTGAGCGTAACGCTTTGCTTCGAAAACGGCTGTGGGATCTTTCCTGTTTGCTGCCCACGAGTCATACTGTAGCTTTTCCTAAGCCTAAGCCTAAGCCTAAGCCAAGCTACTGTGACGACAGTTCCTGAGGCTTAGGCTTAGGCTTAGGAAAAGTTACAGTATGACTCGTGGGCAGCAAACAGGAAAAATCCAAGGTTTCAATCAGCTTATTAACTTTATTCAACTTTCTCCTTCGCATTGATACTTGCTGGCCCTTAAATCAAGTGGAAATCTTTCTTTTGTTGTACCTGAAAATCTTTTTTCGTATTGTTTGCTTTTGGGCATCTCTCAGCGCTCTCCGCCTTTGTCACGCAAGTTTAGGTGCTCCGTGGGATTTAAGCAGATTACTCCATTGTGCCTTTACCTTTGGTTTTACGCTATAGGCTTTAGTAGCGACTAAATGCATTGGGGACCTTTGTTACCGTACCTTTTGCTCAGGCAGCAAGTTTTTCTACTTACGGCGCGCAGTTCGCCCAAGTTGCACTCGCGTAAATTTAAATTTAGACGTCCGAACGTATTCGCGTGTTTTAGGCTCCAAACGCTTGTCCATCCGTCCAGTTCGTTGGGGATACCAATTGTTCCGTCCTACATTGTTCTCCAGGTTGGTCCGAGTGTGCGTCGAACTTTACTTGTCCCGACTAAGCTCCTTCGCGTCCAAATGTGAATGTGCATTGCCGTTTTTTTAAAAATCAACTTTGGCGGGAAAATGTTTAATTCTTCCTAAAACTTGCCTTATTGGTTGGAAGCTGACGAGATTTCGATATTTTTAATCCATTTGGTTGCTGTTTAAAAATTATAAGATTTCGGCAGGTCTGGAATGGAGCTGTTGTCGAATTTTAAAATGCTCTTTTTTTTAAAAACGCTTTTCATTGGCTTCCAACATGTACACGCGTGTAAATTGCTGCTGCTTTCCGCAAGGCTCAGTTGCGGTTTGCAGCGATCAAACTCGCTCGTTACTCCGTACGATTTGTAAAATGTAGAATAGTTTTGTTTTTTAAATGATGTTCAGGTTTTTCTAATCGCCGCAGGAATACTGTAGTTGCTTTTGTTCCAACCGCTAACTCTTGTGGTTCTTTTTTGGTTAACGTCGCTCCGGTTTTCGATCTTGCGCGCTGTTTGGACTGAGACGTACGAAGAATGCTGTTTGGAGAGGCGTTTTCTTTTTGCCAGTCCTATTTCGCAGTTGGGTCGGTTCTCCATTGCCCAATCGTAACTTTTGTCTGTTTAGACGCTCACCATTTCCTTGGACGCAAATTAGGCCACAATTTCGCCGAAATGAACGTGTTATCAAAATTGCGCGAGGAATTGTTGCACTACGACAAGCATCGCATGTGGGACTCCATTCTTGAAGTGCGTTTCCATGTTTTTGTTCCTCTGTTACTTCGTGTGGACTTTAAGCTTTGTTACACTTTTCTTAGCTAGATGGTTTCGTGTTTGCTTTATATTGAGTTGTTTATTTTTCCTCAAGTTTTCAATAAAGCATTGGTAGTCTCTTCCAGGAGATCGACCGTCATACTTCGAGTGCGGGTTTGACCGTTAAAGAAGGCGCAAAGATCGAGAACAGCGATTTGAATAGATACAGGAACATACTGCCATGTAAGATAGAAATAAATGGCGCCTGCAGCCTGTTAAGGTGTTTGCATTTTAGATGATCAAACTCGAGTTGTTTTACCCGAAAGCGGCTATATTAATGCCAACTATGTGACCTTAAATGGTACGGATCTTGACCTCATTCTTACTCAGGTTGGCCGTATATGATCAATGCGCATTCGTTGCCTGAGAATCTAGTGATTTTCAGGGCCCATTGCTTGGTACTGTAGGCGACTTTTGGAAAATGGTTTGGAACGAACATTGCGAAAATATAATAATGCTGTCCGGGTTTGTTGAAGGCAATCGGGTACAAAAACATTTCGTACTTTCACTTCCGTATTTGTTGATGGACAATTTTAGGTAATGTGCCATCCGTATTTGCCGATGAACCTGAATTCCGGACAGTACGATACGCTTTCGACGGAAACGTTCGAGGTAAAGTTAGTCGACGTGGTTCGCCATGAGCACTTCGAAGTTCGAAAATTGGTGCTTCGTTGCAAGATGGTTGGTTTTTTTTCGACACGCTTGCATAGTTTGTTGCTAATGCTTTTCTTTGCTTTTTGCTCAATTCGGAAAGAGAAGTCAGTCACTACTATCTGTCCAGTTGGCCCGACTTTGACGTGCCAGCGGCTCCAGACGAATTTTTGGCACTGCTCGCTGAAGTAGGTCATTTTTCAACCTCTTTTTTTTACTTTCCTGATTTTATGCTAATGAGCGCATGAGCGGCGTCGTTTCCTTAAGTATTACACGTTTTTTAGTTCATTCTTAATTGAACATTTAATCTACGTTTTCCCTTGTTGTAAGAGCAGCGTTCTTCTAAAAATTTCATTACGCGCCCGCCGGTCATACTGTAGCATGAACAATTCGCAGGTTGTCTCCCGGCGATCATTCCGGGCATCCCGTTCTGCCCTTACCTAAACACAAGCCTGTATAGATAAGGCTTATATTTGGCTTAGGCTTAGGCAAAGGCCGCTTAGGATAGCTTACAATATGACTGGTAGGCGCATAACGCCCAAGGTTGCATAATTTTAGTTGCGGTTCGTCGTCTAAGGGTATCGTTTTGAAATTTTTAGAAAAGAGACTTTCTATGCCATCACGTGGTTTTAATATAAAAAATTAACAAGGTTTTAATTGATTTTCAAGTTCCATAGGCAGGAGGCTACTGGTCGCAAAGGTCCAACGGTTGTTCATTGTTCGGCAGGAGTTGGCCGTTCGGGCAGTTTTGCCGTTATCTACGGTTGCATCAAAATGGTACGAGACAGAAAATTGTCCAAGCATATTCAATTGAACTTGGACACGTTAGATGGTGGCGCAAAAGGATTTGACGGTGCTCGATTTGCCGCGAGTGATTTCCGATCTGCGTCGTTGCCGCATGAAACTTATTCAAACGCCTCAGCAGTTGCGATTTTGTTGGGATGCATTGATCAGCGCTGCCAGCTGCTTGCAATGGGCAAGAAGATGTGATGGAATGTTGGCTACTTTTTTGTTAAAATGTTTTTTCCTTATAGCGTTGCGCATTCGGCATAGCAGACCCGTCGACGTCTAGCAATGGCGGTTGGCCTTTTTTGTCAATTCTTTTCCAATCGGTTTTTACCATTTCTCCTTTTTAAGCGGCTTCTGAGGCTGTCAGCTCTTCTGCAGTTGATCAAAGTTCAAAAGAGGACAGTAAGCTGTACTCGCTGGCTTCGAATACGGGAGTGCGAAATGGTCCAACGGAATCTGACGGATTTTGCTGGCGCCGTTACGACGAGCGGTAATGGAATGGAAGCTTTTGTTATGCTAATTTTTTTTGTCTTCTTTCAGCTATATGGATCGAGTTCGTCGTAGGAAAATGGAAGCGGAAAAAATGCGTACTCGATTGATGGCAATGAAGGAAAAGATGAACAGAGAACAGGACGACAGGCTGTTTTATTACATTCTGTTTTTCCTGGTTGTGTTTGCTTTGTTTGTCGCTTTTTGCCTGATGTTGAAGCCAAAATAGAGTCAGGGACCACTTTGCATGTTGAACCAGTTGACTTGACGCGCGCGCATCCGTTTTAAGTTGTTGTGCTTTTTATGACGGGATAACTTCTTCTTCTTCTTCTTCTTTTGGAACTAACACCGTTCCGTATTGTTCCTTTTTCTTTCGGGAGTAAAAGGCACTGCGCGTCGTCTGCTTGCACTTCTTTGTGCACTGCAAAGTTGTTGCTGTTGTTGGTTCAGCTGATTGCTACCGTTTGCCAAAACAATGTTTGCTCCTTATTTTGCAGTTGTACTTGCAGATATTTTCGACATGTTGCCTTTCGGAGCGCCTTCAAACTTTCTTGGCAGAGCGACGCAACTCGTCACCATCTCATTGCGCTTCAACCGGAAGTTCAAGAAGGTATCCGATTGGCATTTTTTCCAAAATTGATACCGCTTCGTTCCAGTTCTCTTTCAAGAAGGAAATGGCAAAGTTTGGAATAAACGTACGCATGGCGACGCCTTCCGGAAGGAGAATAATAATGCGTCGGTTATTAAAAGAGAAAAAGTTCATCGGATGGGGTCATGATCCGTTTGATAAAACGGAAGGAAAGCCTTTGAACTATCCTCTGTAATGAGCGGCCCAGGTGACTAAGAGTGTGTCTTCTTAATTTGTCTAACATATCAGTTATGGCATTTCCAGTTGTTCGGCTCTTCGTCTTACGGTATCGACGAAAGCAGCATAGTGCTTGCATTGATCAGCCTGGAAATTTGCATAAATGCCCATCTCTTTAGGCGTTGATGGTCGTGTGGCAGTATGTTCAGAATTTTTTGGCGTTTTCGTAAAATCTTAAAATTAAACAAAGCGAGGGAAAAGCAAATATGTTCACTTTCGCAGGAAACTGCTCGTCCTTAACTTCTATTAATATTGGGAATTAATTGAGAAAAGTTAAAGCACTTTGTCACGTTTTCTATAGAACTGGATTGAATGAAAGCGCAGATATTGTTGCTTTGAAGGTAGGACATTCCCGGGTAAATTGCACCGTCAAATACGACCACTGCATTTAGGCTCTGCGTGACTTAAGAGAAACTTTTAAATATCCGCAGCTGTCTCCCAGTTTGGGCTGATTATTGAAAGGGCAGTTTTCTTTTGTTATCCTTATTTTTTGTAAACCTGACGATCTTATTTCAGTTACCGTATGATCGTGGCCTTTGCCAACGACTTCCTTACTTGGAAACAGTTCTTGTACTTATTTTGTTAAAATGTTTGCCCACTTACTCGAAGCTGTAAATGGCTCTGTTCTGCTTATCCGCGCGTATCCGGCTAGCGCAACAAAGCCCGAAGAGAATGTTACATATACATATATACCCATAAAAGTATATATATATATATATGCTTTCTTCTTCTTTCGTATTTGTCCCATTATGTAGGGTCTATGTGGGATAACATATATACCCCGCATAGTGCGACAAATGCGAAAGAAGAAAAAACAAAAAAATATATGTATATGTTGCAGGCAATGTATGAAACACCGCCATTCTATAGAATGAATGACGCTTTTAGGCAAAGTATGAAATGTGTGTTCGTTATTCTAATGTACTGTATACTTTGCCTAGCCATTATACAGAACGGCGAATAATATTTAGGCAAAGTCTGAATCGCATTTTGGCAATGGAGACTTCTAAGGTCTGGTCAACTACGCCCCCGCGAAACATACAGTGGCGACACCTACAGGGCAAAGTGTGCTGTTTTCTTGCTACGTTGTGGCTGTGCTGTCCTTATATTTTGGCTTAGGCTTAGGCTACGGCAGAACACGATAGCCAGCAAGGTTCTACGACCAAAGCACCCAATTCTTCTCTACACCCTTAGTGAAAGAAACAGGTCATTTTCCTCCGTAGATGTCGCCACTGTAGGCTTGCAGGGGCATACGTGAAAAGACTCGATTTAATAGTTTGCCAGTTTGTTATTAGACATTATATAGAACGACAAATAATAAGTAGGCAAAGTGTGAAAACAGTGCCATGAATGACCTTTTTAAGGTCTTGTCACCTACGTCTCCGCAAACCTACGGTGGCGACACCTGCAGGGCAAAGTGTGCTGTTTCCTCGCTGCGGTGTGGCCGTGCTATCCTTATATTTTGGCTTAGGCTTACGCTAGGATACAACAGGATAGCCAGAAAGGTTCTACAACCAAAGCAGCCAATTTTTCTCACATCGTTGTCGGCTATCCTGTTTCACCCTACCCTAAGCCTAAGCCAGCATATAAGGAAAGTATAGCCGGCAATGTAGCGAAAGAACAACCCAGTTGATTGCCTAGGCATTCTATAGAATGCCTGATTTAATACATTGCCTGTACTATATATGTATACAAGGGATCCCGGACTTACGACGCCATTTCGTTCCGAGCATTCCTTCGTAAGGCGAGACGCCTAATCAGTGCATTTAATGTGGAACCAGACCGCGGCGGTTTCCTGAGTGGGAGCTTCGCTATTGCTCTCCGTTGGCCTCACATTTGGTTCAATGCCGTCATTGGTATACATTTAAGCTTAGACTTAGGCTTAACATAAAGCTGAACTGCACTGTATTGAACTGGTTTCAGCATAGGCACAGCGAGAGGCCACAAAGGGAAGCTCTCCCGGCAGAACGGATACGGAACGTCAGAAGTCCATGCAGCCTGTCTTAACAATGTGAAAGCCTTGAAAATTGGTTTACAGTTGAGAGAAATCATGTTGTAAAAGCCTGCCTTATAATACAGCAATTCTATTTTGGAGTTAACAAGATAGAACGCTCCATACATGGCAACTATTAATGTACACACATATGAGAGCTCACTGATCCGTTCGATGTACTCAACTGATCCTTGGAAGAAGACAGGAATGCTATAGCAACACCATCATGAACTTCTTTCGCTGCTTGGCTCAATGGTAGCTCAAAGAAGGCGCGCCTGCGATGGTTGATAGTGTACTAGGCATAGGCTGCTTTAGGAAGGCATCAAGTTTTGTTTCTATGCTCTTCTGTATTCCTTTGTATATTCCTTCGTAGCAAGCGAACGTATCTTGGATCTGTCGATCAGCTTTCGCAAATCTCTCGCAATTGTTATCTCCTATGTATGTATATATAGCATTCTAACTCCATTCTGTGTCTGCTAAAAAAACCATTTTTTAAAAATCGTGGAGTAGAATGATAACAGTAGACGATTTGTAAATTCGAACTGCTGTTCGCAGCGAGGTCGTATACTTTGCCTCTTCTTGGAATGTGTTATAGCAATAGTGGATGCTCGGCGGTCCTAATTGCTATGCAAATTAGTGAACAGTTTCAAGTCGACGTATCGGATGTCAATTTCCATCTTTATTGTTCATGCATGTCAAGCTTGGCAAAGAGACCTTTTAAGCGAAAAATCAGACACCATTGTGAAAGTGTATTGCACCGATTAGCCACTGGAAAAGTCTCTATAATTGTGTGCGTCGTCGAAATAGTTTCTCCCTGCGACGACGACGACGGCGACGACTTTGTCTTTATTCACGCTTGTAAACTCGCTTGCACTCAACATTGTCGCATCTGCATATCTACAAAAAGGAGAAAACAATTGGCGTTCGCACTTTTGGCGTACGAAAACGTCATTTAAACTTTGGTACAGATTCGCTGGCGAAGAAAAATACACATTTTTATGATAAGTAGGTACAATGCGTACTGTTGTTAGTTCGTCGCCGTTGATTTGGCGTATGATGACGGATTCTTTGTCGCCGGCTTTTAGGGGAATTTGTTTTTGAATCAACTGACCATTTTCCAACGTGCACAACAGCTGAAAGAGGCAAGACATGTAAGGAGCAAAGGCGAACTCGTTGATTGCAGGCGTGTACATTGACGCGACGTCCGTCAAGCGTGGTCATTTCCACCTGTTTGCCAAGGTCGAACTTTGCTTCTTCGCTTTTGAATGTGCTGGTCGTTTTTATTGTCCAATGGTCGCCGTCAATGGATATTTCAATGCTGGGCGACAAAGCGTTGGCTATTTTGCGAGTGGCAAAGTCGACTCCTTAAAAAGTTGAATAATGCGCATTTTGAAACTTTACTCTGACCATTCATTCTTACCCAGTTGCTTCATGTATTCGTCAAAGTTGGTCGACGAGATCATCTTGTATTTGCCGACAAACTGCGACGCCATACTTGAATTGGTCGAATGAAGACAATCTGAAATAATTTAGAGCAGTGAAAAGGCTGTACGTTACATGTACATTGTCGTAGGCACGAATGACGTGACTGTGGGGCGCGCAATGATGATGCCACCACCACGACCATGTGTACACCAAACGATTACACGCGGCCGCCGGCGCCAGTCAACTAAGCCTCCTCCTTTATCGTATGTGTACTTAACGCGCTTTTTCAGA
This sequence comes from Trichuris suis, assembly GCA_000797535.1. Classification (NCBI taxonomy): domain Eukaryota; kingdom Metazoa; phylum Nematoda; class Enoplea; order Trichinellida; family Trichuridae; genus Trichuris; species Trichuris suis. Next base: position 755,483 of record KN538378.1, on the reverse strand, counting down.
GAGTTGAAGAATCAAGCGGCAAATGGCCTCTCGTAAGTCATTCCCCAGTCGTTGTCGTTTCGTTTAGCCAACGTAGAAAAGCGGACATTAAAAAAAAGTGGTCAACCAAGCTGACTTCCATTGAAACGTTGCAATTGCAAGCGAACAACCGGAAAAAGGGCATAGCTGAACACAACTATGGTCGACAATCTTTTCCAGCAAAAGTAAGCAATGTTAAGTCCAACGTTGGTTAAAGGGACGACGTGAAGTAATAGTGATTGATGAGCGTCGCCCTCTGAGAATGAATGGGATGGCGTTGAGCCGCCGTCGCTGACAAACCAGTTTCTATCAGTGATTTGCGTATATCAAATTCCGTGACACGATGACCTCCAAAAGGGATATCCAAACTTGCATTTGCTTCTCGGAGATGTCAGCTTCGATGACAAAAAGCATCATGTGTCGTCAAGTCAAGTTTAACCGGCTTGCGGAGATGAAAGTTCAAGGTAATCTTAGTATCCGAAGAGCCAGCAGAAATTTGGCCTGCCCTAAGTGGACCAATCGTAGTTGCCATCATCATGGACTAACCAAAAAAGGAGCGAAGAAGGCTGAGGTGCATAACTTGACCCAGTTAGACGGGCATACTGGCTGAGTACACTTACCTAAGCCGTCTTTGTCAAGCTTGTCCCTTCTATGACTACTGGTTGGTCATAGGCAAGCGGACATCGGGTTACGAATGGGGGCGCAATTGCATCATATGCCCAAATCTCATTGGCCACATGTATGGTGTAGGTGTCCGCGTAGACAAAATGTGTCAGTTTGTCGCGACTGACAAGGCACTGCCCAAACTGGCAATGCGCCAACAATTGGCTAGAAAACACGCTTGTTCCTTCCTTTTGACCCAATTGTAAGAGTGAATCACTTGCAAGCGGGAAACCTACGGACAGGAGGACCGTTGCTAGCACATTGTCGTTTTGGCCTTCCAGAAAGTGTGCCTGATCCATCCCAACGTTTTAACGTGTAGCATCTCTTGTCTAGTAGCCTTTTAAGGTTAAACTGGCGGAATGGTTCTTTCCTTCCCAAATTTAGCAATGGGTTCATTGCTTCCGCCTATGTTGAGTAACGGCAGTAGATTGATGTGTCCTTCATTCTCTGAGCCGTCGTCAGCGCCACCCAATGAGCTTGTCGAAGGTTTGTCCTGAAAAAGGCCGTCGCGACGATGATGCACAGCCGCTTGAGACCGTATAGGCGCGTTTTCGGTCGTTTTTGTATTCGCAAAGCGCTGATCAATCTTTGAACTTGTTGACAAATGGCCGTCTTCGACTTGTCGCTAAGATGTGCTAAACAAAAGCAAACACTTTGCAGCGATAACGCGCTTTCCATCAGTAAGCGATTGTAGAAAAGTCAACTTTACTTATGTTCGCTTCTGCGTGCACATTTGGCAAAAGCGGATGATAAATTGAGCTGAAAATTTCAAGAAATAAATAGCGGTTGAAAGTTTACTTTGATAAGAAGAACCACACACGACCGCCTTTGTGTCGAGCTGCAATGGCTATTCTGCTTTATAAAAAGGCGATAGATGACGTAGTCGATATAGTAATAGGTTCGTTTCTCTTTTTTTTTTGTCAATCGTTTCTAGTTTGCGTGAATAGCGGCAATCAGGAAGGCGCAAGTTGCTGTTGTGTAGGAATTTTTCACGTGATATAACCCTTATTTGAGTCACAGCCGCGTCTGTGCATCATTAACGAATATTCCGCGTTTTGTAAAAGTATTGTCACGTTGAGAAGCATCCATATGGACTCTGTGAACGCTCCACTGTCCACTAGTCAGTTTGGCTTTTTTTCAAGCTGAAATGAAAAGTTTCATGCGCTCCCTTATTTGGGCACCAAAAAATTTATTGTTGACAAAGTGACGCGCGGCAAATTTTAATGTTAAACCCTTTTCCCTTTGCCGTCACGCGGCGGACTGAGCTATTCCTCATTAGAGCAGTAGCAAACCTAAGGACACAGCAGAGCAGTTGTTGTTTAGGGTTTCTGCAAATTGAGCATTAGCAACGGGCGAACTTGTTTCTCTCTCATTTGTACATTTCACAATGACCTGACGCAGTCGCTGGCGAAAAGTAGGTAAAGATGAAACCTTCCTAAAAAGGCTTGAATCACTTTGTTCTCATCATCAAGTTGTTCGAGCGCGCTTCTTTGGCAATTGTTGAAGTATCCTTGAATAGGTTGCCTTGTTGAGAAGCTGCACGTTTAGTGTGTCCCTTTGTTCAGTCATTTTTTCTGCGTGACAAAAACTTACTCTCCTTCATCAGAGCTGCGTCTGCTGCCTTTGTGTTCAACTTTCTGGAAAAAGTGAGGCGCAAATAAAAAACACGTCTATTCAAAGATCTCGTGGGAAAGTCTTGAGGCACAGTTGTTTTGGTGATTCACAAACAAGGTTAAAAGTGCCCCACATTTTGCACTTTTTTCAGAACAGTTGCAATTTCGCTACTATTAATAATAGCATTACCAATAATGGGCAAATAACGTTGAGTAGTTGATATGCTGTCATGCGTACGAGTAGTTGGAAAATAATAGCAACAACTGGTTTATACGAAGCAAACATTACGCAAGCTAATGTTATTATTGCATTTTGAATTTTTTCCTGTTTAGAATTTCATAGGCTTAACGAGCTCAAATTTCAGAGAAGTACTGTTGCTCAGCACTGTTTTCATACGTGGGAGAGAGACCTTCTGCACCTGCGAACTATCTATGATTTGTCGACTCCCTAAGCGCAACTTCAATAGGCGAATTCCAATGCAAACGAAAGTTATGTAAGTGTGTACTACTTTTTCTTATTTCGCGCAACATTTCCTCGTAGGCTTGTGAACATGCAAATTTTTGATTTACCAGGCCTTCAGTGGGCATTTCATCTTTGCCCAACCGACGTAACCAAGTTTTCCATGCTGACTAAACGGTAGCACGAAAGTGACGCGTTCCTTCTTTTGCAATTCTGTTTGCAAAGTTTAAGTTTTGCACGTTTTTGTTGGCACGCAGTCGATTGAGGTTCATTGGGTTGCAAAATGGGCTTACTGTAAGCTGCATTCTAAGCGGCATATCTCTTTGTACGCTTTTCTCTGAATCGCCTGAAAATGAGGCATTTGTTCCTTGTATTCTTAAAATGGTATAAAATTTGGCATGGCAATTCAGGAAGCGTAAATATTAAGTAATTTGTCTACGTCTGATCTGTACTGTTCAGGTATTTTCCATTAGACGCCTGATGGCTACTGTAGGTACAACTAAAATCAAGTTCTGTTAGCGCATGTAGCCTAAACTAAAGTGACAGGTGCTTTTAGGTGTGCTTATAGGGGCTAACTACGATTACGGGGACCAGCAGAACTTGATTTCAGTTCCACCTACAGTAGTCGCTGAACACCTAATGGAAACGTCCTAATATTCGCTCTTACTTTTAAACGTGAGTATATCTGTGAAAGTGGATTGAAAAATGGACACCTTTCTACTGAAAGAAATTTAATTTGACCAAGTTCTTGAAAATCACTTTTTCTACCGTCATCTTGCTGACCCATTACAAAGTAGCCGATGTTCAGTATTGGAACGTTGAAAAGTGAGACTGGAGGTGGTTGATTCCAAAAGTTGTCTTACTTTCAAAGCAATCAGAATCGTACTGGAACAAATATTAGCAACAGAAAACAAAGCTGCCTTTTTTGGGGAAGGTCTCAGTGAAGCCTCCTCAGCAGGGGGTGTATGTCGAAATCCCGAACGATCAATATCCCGAAAATGACGTTACTTAATTAAGAGACACAGGGAAGCGCAAGATAGTAGTAGTTTTTCTTTTTGGTCGAACAGAACTGTACGGGCAAAGACAATTTTCATTCGGGATTTTGTCCTTTCAGTGTTTTGACCGTTCGGGATTTCGACTGTCTCTGCTCAGCAGGAACTTCTGTTTAGCCTACCAGACCGTTCGCATAATGAATTTAAGCTTGTGAGGATAATTTATTTGTCATCCTTTTCATTGATAGTATATAACCAGTAAGGCTACATTACATGAGAAGATGCGATCTCGCGTTCTGGCTCACTAAATGTAGAAGTTGTAAATGTGTGAAGTTTCTGAATTCTTTAGTATCGCTATGATGCTGTGAACAGATGGAAGAATTCCAGGTATTCATGGAACGTTCCCCAAGGCGTGCACACAGCAATAAATTGCAGTCTTATGCATCGTCTTAACGTTATTTGAACAGAAGGTTAAGTGATAGAATAATAAACGAAATAAGCCCCTTTGATGCTTTACACATTATAGAACATTTATGATACAGTACGCCCTTGATTATCTGAACTGTGCTTGCCAAAGCTTAGTTCAGATATAATTGAGGTTTTGTTCATTTATCATTTTGCGATAGTGTTCGAGTATTTTAAGCTTTTGTTCCCTCATGTCAGCCTCGAATACGCAGCAGTTGGTTTCCGTTTAGGCAGTAAGAGTGCGCGAAAACTTTCTTGTAAACGTTTGGTAAGTTATAAGGGTGGTCACGTACTACGAAACCTTTGTACTGGTCGCATGCCAAATTATTCTATCTCGTTGGAATGACTTGTTCAGGTCGCGGTCATTAGATTTACAAAAACAACGGCGGTTCGAACTTAGAAAACAAATTCCCTCAGGAAGCGATGGGCTTGCAACTTGAATATCATTTTTTCATTCTGTAAATCTATTGTTCTCCTCGCCAAATTCGATAGTATAGGTTGTACTGCAGTTGAAAACACGTGAAACTGTAGCTTTTAGGTTCCTTATTTAGTTATATTATGCTCACGCGTGGGTTTCACCTTTATTGACAATGTAAAATGTTCATAAGTTCAGGCGGGCAAGAACTTTGCCTATTCGCAATAGGTTTCGCTGTTTTGAGTGATTTTCTGGCAGTGCATGGTTGCCGCCGTCGTAGCAGCTATGCAAAAAAGTAAGACTGCTATTTTGTGGTGGATATGTTGAGATGCACGATGGCAAGCAGTGCTACAAGTGGTCTTTTAAAATTGTTATTCATTCAGTTTTGTTAGCACTACAAATGGCACTTTCACAAAGATTCATTTTTCCAAGAGACAGTTTTTTAAGCTTCTTGTTATTTATGGTAGTCAAGGATTCTTGAGACTTCGTCCGTTTGAGGAATGCTGAATTTTGTCTGCTTGCGTTGAGGAACTTTGAGTCAACTTTTGTCAATAGCCGGACGGAATTGAACGTTGGTAATAGCTAAAAATGTAGAAATATTAATACAGCAAATGACGTCACAGATTTATGCGTAATTAGCTTACTACTTGTAGGTTTTTGCATGTTTCTTTCCTCCACTCTTAGATCACTGTTAGGGCTGAGCAGTAGTTAAAGAGAACACTGAGCAAACAATTGTTACCAATTGTGACCAGGACTTTTTGACTGTTGAGTAACTCTTGGCATTCGCGGCTTGTTGAGTATTCGTTAACGCGTTCGTGGTTACCTTAGAATTTTGTTTTCGAAAAAGTGATTATGTTACAACTGCAACGAATTGCCGAGTGAAGGTGCTCATCACAAAAGCGTTCAGAGCACTGCATATCTCCTACGTTAGTTGGCGCAACGGACTGATTATGCAGAGAGTAAATGCTTTGTAGCGTTGGACTTTGAAGACAAGCACTTCTCTTATGGCTATGGCAGCTCTTCTCTTCTGCGTATTATGTGCCAATAGGACTATTTAAAATAGCTACCAAACCTACAAATCATTATGGCATAAGTGCAGTTGAAACTACTTTTGCATAGCTTACTTGAATTGAGTAGTTCAACTGGGTACTTCATTAGATTTGGACGCCTTTTGCCGCCATTCTTCAGAGTCATTCATAACTGTGTGTTCGCCTCGCATGCCAAGGTCCTCAAGGCACTACTACAATGACAGACAGACACACACACACACACACAACTTCTACCTTCTGTCTGTACAACCAGGACGCATCACAGCAGAGCGCAGTGCATAGCACCCAGCACCCCTGTTGGTGACAAAGATGACTGCCTGCTACCTGATATAACGTACTCTCCACCTCCAGCTGTCCACCAGCATCACCACTGGAACAACCGCTCTGAGGCGGTGAGAGACGAGACACTGAATATTTGACTGATTTGACACCTGCGGTTGGTTGATTTTAAAGTTCTGATCAGTTTACATCATAGCGCATCGTCATACTGGCACCATGTAACCTGCTTATCTTTATCAGTACGGTGCTGCATCGCTGGGGCAGCATAATCGCACATAGGCTATTATGCAGTACACGTGGTTCTTTGATGACGCTTAACTTCCCATTTTTCTTAGTGTGCCGCGGCCAGCAGCGTCGAATGTACTAGTAAATCGCTTCTTGAGTGGAAAACAATCACTTTGAAGGTGTAAATCTTCGTAACGGGTCGCTGTCGTATATCACTAAAAACGGTTTAATCTCAGTTCGTATGCAGCGAAAAAGATATCAGAGCTTTTGGAAACTGTTACCGTCTTCAGCGATTGATGTTAAGGCAAGTTGCTAACGCCTGTAATGATCTTATATAAGGCAGAAAATGGGTCAAGGGACTAATGCGCACCAACTGATCTGATTGGTCAGAGTAGTCCACGCTTCACCGACCTCGACATCTTTGTCTCTGTTGAACGACTCGTTTATGGCGGGTGTAGAGCGCCTGTTTGATTTTTCTCACGGAAAGCAGGCTCTCGCGGCATAGGAACTTCAGACGGAAGTCGAGCAAACGTTGAGAGAGATGTCCAATGGCCGCCTTTGATCCTGTCAGCCATCGTTCCCGCCATAAATGAATCGTTTAACAGAGACAAAGATGTCGAGGTCGGTGAAGCGTGGACTACTCTGACCAATCAGACCAGTTGGTGCGCATTAGTCCCTTGACCCGTTTTCTGCCTTATATAAGATTATTACAGGCGTTAACAACTTGCCTGCGCCTTAACATCAATCGCTGAAGACGGTAACAGGCAGTTTCCAAAAGCTCTGATATGTTTTTCGCTGCGTACGAACGGGGATTAAAACCATTTTTACTGATGGGAAACAATTAGTCGGATTTATATTCGACTCTGACGATGGGACCAGGCGTGTACTGTGTTATCAAATTCTGAATGCTTGCCTTTATAGGTACCTGAAAACCATTTCTACTGTAAACTTTTGGTTTAAACTCTCCGCCATGGCGATGAAATGAAGTCCTTGCAGTCAGTGGGCAGAAGTCGTCATCCGGACGGTTGGCTGCTTCTGCCACTCTAAACATTAAGTAATATTTTTCTCAAAGCGATGTCATATAGCCACAATGGTCGCATGAAGGCGAGAAAAGAAACATAAGTAAACGATTGTTGCTTTTAGATTATTACGAAGGGAGAAGCGCGCATTAAAAAGTAATCCACCCTTGTGAAGACGGTACGGTCCCGTAAGAAGATCAATGGAGCAATGGACCATTAAAAGATAAACTGAAGCTTTTGTTGAACATGTTGATAGCTATACAAAACAATAAACTGCATAGCTAAGCGTGCGTCTTCGGAAATGTTGTCATTACATTTGCAGTTGGCGTTCCCTGATGAGATAGAAATAACGCAGCAACGAAGGGCATGCGCAGCTTCAGCTTAGAGAATTAAAGACAGCAATTTTCAGTCAAGCACATTTCATACGCTCACCAAATAATTTTTTGCGTAACATACCATTTGCTGAAATCTTTATTTCATGACCGTAACATCATTACGGGTTCCCATAGTGGAACTAAGGCTGTATCATAGAATAAAGCTGCTCTTGTTGCTCCTGTTGCAGAAAAGCTATCCTGCACATAGGTATACTGTAGTTGCCTCACCTTATCCAAAATAGCCGTTTTCCACACTTGACATCTGGCTTACACTTGCGTACCTGTGAGTACCGCCGAGCGTACTAAACGCGCACGCCTATTGCTGCAGTGCGAAGTGTAAAGTAATCTCAACCAATGAGGGTTTTCTACTTCATGTACAAATTTGTTCGTTCCACATGTGAACTTGTGTGCGTCCCTGTCAAGCTAAGAAGTTTGTTGCAATTAAAGCCATTCTATCCGGTTGTATTTGAAGCCGTGAAAATTTTTATTATTTTCTGTCCATGAATGAAGGAAGCATTTCACCTGGAGAGTCTCAGGAGCCCCTATTTTTGATTGCTTTGAGTCTTCAACTTTTCGTTGTACACATGTGATCACCTTGTGGTGACGACGTTTTTGCCATTTCAAGTAAAGACACTAGCATACTTTTTCCCCATTTCAGTTAGGCAACTGTAGACCTAAAGGAACAAATGATACGGAAAGGCGCTGAGCGATTTGAGAAAGATTCCTTTGCCTCTGAGCTGTTGTCATGAAGGGTGAACGTTTGCCGCTGAAAGGAACCCAGCGAAAGTGGATATAACTTGAAAAGTTCACAAAGTTTTCAGGTAAAGGGAAGTAAGTTAAATTAATGTTTTAGGAAATGTTTTCTCACTGCTATGGTGCAGTGCATACGTGTCTGCCACTTTTTCAGGAGAACTGAAGAAGGCTATAGCTCTTCAACAATGTATAGCCTCTCTTCAGTTTTCTAGAAAGTGTGTCATACATTCACCTCAGTGTACACTGGTTATCACTGCGTTTTGAAACGAAACGTCAAAGGAATAATGTTGTACATAGGAGAGCCGCTTGCAGAAGCGCTTTTATATAATATCCTTGTAAGTAAGTCATCTTATCAAGTCTTGTTGCACACTTTTTGTTCCACTATTCAAAGTTGCGCTTAGGTCATTGTAGCTTGAACATGTTCCTGGCATAACTTGAACAACAAATATTCAAAAAGTAAATTGCCATTGCAGGTTTTTGCATTTTTCAAGAAATTCCTCAGCCCATATTTGGGAGAAGGGATTTCAGTGATAAGTTCCATCTAAGCAAAGTGAGTTTATCTTCATTCATAAATATTAAGAATGCCGGTTGCAGCACGATGGAGCAAAAGCACTCCACAAAATGACTGTACATAACTTGACGTCATTTTGTTTATTGCGGTCCGAGTCAGTTAAAGCGTCCTTTATACTACTTTACTATTGTGTTGACTTAAAGTATTACAAAAGCAGATATTGAAAACTGTAACCAATATGGTTCATTAAATAAGCGAAGAGGGCAGCAAAGTCTTAAACAAAGGAAGAAAATTTATATGCCTCTGACTAACAGCAAAGTATGGCAATTAAAATTTCTATAAATAGTACAAATGAAAAGTAAGTTATTTAGCAGTTGTACGTTAAACACGAGAATAATTTTAAACTCAGTCAGTGTAAGGTAGAAAGACAGTACTCCTCCTTTCAGTGTTTCGTCTCGTATCGCCTTGTGCGGTCGCTCCAGCATCCCTTTGACGAGGCCGTAAGTTAATATGGTGGCTGTTCAGCGAGTCTGTACCACAGATGGCATACATCCATTCTGTACTCCATTGGTCATTTTTCAGAGCAGATGGCAATGATGTGGATGGATCAATCAATGGTGCAGTTCTTTCATGGGCTCTGCTGTGAGTGACCGTTACATTCGAGACAAACACCAACATACGAACAGCCGTGAATTCTCACAGTGTATTCAACTGAAGGAACAACGCAGGAGTTGCATTGAGTTGGGTGACAATATGTCAAGTTTGGTGAATGAGCTATGCACAGTACAGTGTTTTGAGATGGGCTGCAACTTGACGTGTCATTGCTTCAATCAGGAGGATGGTCATTTTTAATGAATTGAAAAAGAATTCAACACGACCTGAAATTGTCATAGTTTGGTTTCAGGGAGAATGTGTCGCCTGCTGTTCTGCTGGATAATGAATGGCTTTTCGCTAAGAAATGTGTGCAACAAAGGAGGGGAACTTGCATTTTCCAATTAAGGCGTGGCCATCAGTGGTCAGCTGTGTTGTATCACTTCATGCTTAAGGTCGTACCGCTGTGCCATTCTGTTCTTGAAATGGACTCATGCTTACGCCATGCATTTGTTCACAACACCTCTGTTGAAATATGGTGATCCATCTCTCAACATGGCAGTTTTTGCCATGAATCATTGCGACAAGAAGCAGTTCGCTACGCGCATAGCTAATTACAGTCGTTTGCTTTCTTGCTCCATTCATTTTGCTTGTTAGGGGCACAACTGAATGGTTTCGCAAGAAATGATCACATTAATTTTGAATTGTCAAATAATTTGCAAGTGACCATTCACCGTCTTGAGATGGAATTTTCTCATTTTTGGTTTAATATTTTGGGCGATGTAGTATATTCGAAATGTTCATTCCGAAATCGTTTGGTTTATAAATTTCAATGAAGATACTATCAAATGACGCTACCGTGTCCTCTACTTACATGCAGTGCCTATAAGATACGGTAACAGTAATAAACGGCCTTCCTTTGTACTTTTGCATCCTTAATAATAATGTACAATTAAAGACGATTGGGAAGTGCAGACGTAAGGAAGAATCTTTCTGCTTAGCAGAATTTTTGGGGCCAATTCGTGCTGTTCATGAAAATTTGCGCACTCGTCAATAAGAGTTACATTTTCAACATTACAGCTAGTTATTGTGGCATGTTTTTCATTTTTTGCTTAATGCTTTACAAGGTAGCGTGCCTGCCTATGGTAAACCGATTTAGAAAGAAGGCAAAAGTGGTGTTCACCAAAGCGCAGTGTTCATTTTTGAGAAAAAACATTGCTGATAAAGAGTCATTATTTTGCCTAGTGAGAAATCAAAATGTCAATGGTTTCGTTAGTCTGTGTACACGTAAAGAATGACTGAACGAATAAACGTGTCCAGTCGATATTGCCCTTTGCTGTTGCTTAATGTTCGCACTAAGTTATGAGCTGAATTGTTCATTCTCTTTGCTCTGAAGTACGGCTTGTCAAAATGTGCCCTGGAATGTACAGCACAGTAACTAAGTGCAGGTGTAACAACAGGACAGTTGAAGTTCCTGCTCATAGCAGTCCCGTCTTGGGCAAGACTAAGCTGAAAATAGACTGCTGTTTGACCAGCAAGAGTAAACGTTTGAGGAAACAGCTACCACAGCCAGAGATGACAGACCATGTGACCTTCTGAATGCTATGTCACTCCATACCATTGCTTGTACCGCTCGTAGGCAGATTACTCTCAGTCGAACAGATGTAGGCAGCCACAGATGCCCACTGACTTCCTGCTATTGTGAATACATAAGAACCATCAGTGCAGTATACCAATTTGCAGGTTACTATGCTTACGGTAGGACGTAGATAGGCGGAAAGAATTTGCGTTGTAATGTTATTCACTTAATCAAAATCTGAGCTATTCATTTCTATCGCTTAATTTGCTACTACAGCTTGTTAGATGTGTTCCTGAAGGTGACACTTTAGTCTAGTGATGCGCAAGCTCCTGCCTGATATTGCCCCCTTTTCCAGCTGCGAGACTGCCATCGCTCCTCTGGGCGCGTAGACGCAACGTGGGCATATAACAAGGTAGTATACAGTAAAAAGATGCGCATGAACAAAGCCAGGCTCTTAGTTTTCTGCTACGTACCGGAGACCATCTATGAATTTGTGCAGGATTTCTTAAGCTGGGGAAGCGTCATGCAAAACAACTTCCACAAACAACATTGGAGTGGAACGATGGTACCAAGAACTTCCACCCCGTCTTCAACAACGACAGAACGAACTATGGGGCAATGCAGGAAGCTAAATGTATTTATCCAACTGAAATGAATAAGGAGCAATTAATGCGGGGTAGGAGAAACAACAGCGCTTTCAGATGGCCACTCATGCAATATCTTTGCTTCCTGGAATTCTCAGAAATAGCGAGACAGAATAACTGACTGGTTTCCTCAGAAACTACTGTCCTAGTGAGCCTGTCCAGTCAGTCGTGAAAGAATAAGCGGGGATCGCACGGAAGATTTCCACGGGGAGCTTCGCTTCCGTAAATTCCTCTGGCGATACTGCCCCCATCATGTGGCCATATCACCCCGTAAATCACCGCTTTGGTCAAAACAGTCTGTACAAAAAAATAGAAGTTTTCCAGCTGCGATGCAATAGGGGACCTTAAGGATGAAGTATTTTAAAAAAGATTAAACCGCCTAAAGGAGGCACCCAGTAAACAGAGTCAGGCGGCCGGATTGAAATTAAGGAAAATTTTCATTCTGTAGCGACGTAACAACTGTCGTACCTGCGAGCTTTTATACTACTGTAGTATTGAAGGAAATTCCATCTGCTTGTGTTCGCGCCTGTTGCTTGCCAAACTAGAAGACTTGCTCGCTGAAAAATAGCTTAGCAAACAATGGAATCAAATTCAACTGCCAACGGTTGCCGAATTGTGCTGCAAGATGAAGTCTCATTATCTGTAACTTGATTTTAGTCAGCGGAGAAGAGGCGCTCATATTTGACGTTGACCCAAAGCGATTGGCTGGAATTTTGTCCGGCACTGAGCCAGCGGCTGATTTCGCTGACCTACATGGCAATACTGTACGGGTAAGCAGAAACAGGTCTGCGTCCGTTGCCTTTTGTCGATTTTGGCTTTTTTTATGTAGATCACGACGGAGCAATTAAAGCAGGCAGGATTGACCGTTGAGATGCTGGAAGGAGTAGAGGCAGTTCAGCTCGAAGAAGCTGGTTCTCATGAGGCTAACAAACGTGAGTTTCAACTCGTCACTGGCAACGAAGTAACCGTCTCCCAGTAAGACACTTCTGCTGCCGTATATGGTGCTTTAACGTGAAAGTGAGCCTTTCAATTAGGCAAGAATGTGATTCCTTGGTAGAGCAGACTTCACCGTCGCATCTAACCAAAGATACCGCGCTGTCGAAATCAGAGGATAGGGCATCTCTGCCTCCTGCGCTGTCAGTATCCGTTCCAGTCAGGAGGGGAGAAGATTTAATGAAGGAAGTAAAGTTACATGTCATCATTGATGAGGTTCGTCGCCAAATTCAAGAACAGGAAAAGCGCATCGAAAAGATGGCAAAGCAGAAACAGTTGTGGGAAATGAGACGTCGACTAATCTGCGCAGCTTTGATTAAAATAGTGAGGTAAGCGGCAGCAGTTGCATGCTTGTCTATGAAACCTCCTTTTCCTATTCAAATTTTATAGCAGCGAAGATGAAAGAGTAATACCAGTATACCGACCTGATGCGCCGGACATTCCAGTTGCAAACGGTAACTTTAATAAGTTCACTTTTTGAAAAGCGCTTTTGGTAATTATCCTTTTAAAGTTGTCGTCAAGCGTTTTCACACTGATCAGCCACCAGAAGATGATACGACAGTAATTAATGTGGAAACTGGTGAAAGGTGGTTCGTACAAGTCAAGGACCTGACAGAGCAACGAAGTTCATGTATAAGCAGAAACCTGAAGGGTCAGCTTGTCTGCTATATGTGCCTAAGGCGATTTTTCACTTCTGAGCAGCTTAAGCAACATCAGCAAGTGGTCCATCCTCATAAGGATGCTTTTTACTGTCGTTTCTGTGAGCGCAAAGTAGTCTTTACCAACGAAGCACGTTTTATATCACATATCCGTCTATGCCATAAAGGTATATTAGAGTGCATGACTGCTGGTCAAGAAGGTAAATTGTTTTCAAGCTCGTTTTTCTACATGTGATTCCTTCTTTGCTTTTCATTTTTTCAGAATTAAATTCAACTGACGAGGTCGAAGAGGAGCCTGATTGGGAGACCATTTACGCTGACGGTGAAACCGATGAGGAGCGCAAGCATAAATGCACCATTTGTCGCAAAGATTTTCCTTCAGCTCTGCTAAGCAGAAAACACCTACAGAAGGATCATGCTACCAATGATCTTCAGGTTCCAAATTAAACTGTACTATTTATTTGATTTGAAACGAAAAATTTCCCCCAATATTAGCGAGCGCTTTCGCTGATGAGGCCAACGAAAACTGTACCCTGTGAACATCGTTGCTCACAGTGCGGCAAAACTTACTCGAAGGCGCAAATGTTGGAAAAGCACAGTATCATTCATCGCAAGCCTAAATGGGGCGACGTGCCATTCACGTGCACATTCTGTGGCAAAACATTCAGATGGAACGAAAATTTGCAGAAACATCTTAAGACACACGACAATCAACAGTCGTTCCAGTGCCCCGACTGCAACAAAACATTTTCCAGCTCTACCCGATTGGATGTTCATTATAAGGTAATCAGATCTGGGATATCTCTTGTGTAAACGGTGTGTAAGTTTTGAAATTCAAACATCTATGTTGCGCATGAAGAAGTAGGCATGCTTAAATATTATTTGACATTCTATATAATGCCTAGGCATTGTATGAAATGCTAAGGCACAGTGAACAGCATATTTAAAAAATACAGGCATTTCATACTTTGCATAAAAACGTCACGCATTCTATAGACTGCCGGCATTTCATACATTGTCTGTAACATATGTGTACATATATATATATATATATATAAGGGCAAAAAGTTGAAAGCAATAAACAAATGTCCATTAAAGGCTCATCACACAACTGCCGGTGATCACTTGGCTTGCAAGTTTTGTCCAAAGTCTTTTGGGCTGAGTGAAGTTTTGAGAAAGCATATGCTTAGTCATGGTCAATGGCGCTGCAACGACTGCGATAGAAGATTTATAGACAAGCAATTTATGAAGCATCATCAGTCGAAACATTCAGCGCAGGTTGGTTGTACATGTGGAGAATGAAATCCACGTAGGAGACTTCCTTCATTCGTTTGTAGGATTATGAATGTGACGTATGCGAGAAGACATTCTGTCGTCCAGTGAGCTTGGGGGCCCATAGAAACTTGCATACTGGTGAAAAGCCATACACATGTACATTCTGCTCAATACGGTTTACGTCGCGTCCAAATTGGAAGGCCCACATGAGATCACATATGTCGATTAAGCAGTTCGCCTGTTCGAACTGCAGCGCAGCTTTCAAAGTGAAGGAGAACTTTGGTAGGCAATTCTTTTGCTTTATGTGCATGCAGCCCCTAACAAGAGTTGTTTCGTTTGCAGGTGTTCACATGGAAGTGCACAAGCCACCTAAACCGTACGGATGCAACCTGTGTCACCGTTCCTATGATCGATTCGAATTTCTGTATGTCCATTCTGTTGGTCGTCGGCCAACCGGCAAATACAGTTGTCCAAAATGCAACAAAGTCTTTTTCGACAAAAAAGCATTACACCAGCATGCTCAATCACATGAACAGTTGAATCCATTCCTTTGTGCCATTTGTGACCGCAGCTTTCCAACGAAGCAAAGAATTAAGGCTCATATGATATCACATGTCGATCGACCTGAACTATCGTAAGTGTGTGCATCCTTTATGTTGCAGTCGACTGTTAAATAATTGTCGTCATAGGCATTTCATCGTTGTGAGAAACAGTCGCACAGATGATCTCGTTAGTGTTACGTACCTTGAAAGCGGTAAACAGCCGATTGAAGTAGAGCTTCCCCAATTGGACAAGTTCACTCAAAAGATCATTAGCGGAACGTCTGCGGCTGCCTGCAAGATCAAAGAGAATGTTGTGCAGCCGAATGGTGGAACGATCCAGCAAGAAGTGGTTGAAAGCAAAACAACTGAAGAAGCATCAGTTGAAGAACCGAAGGGTGACGAACCCAAAGACGTGGCTGTACACTCGTCTGAACCGGCAGCTGAACATGTGGCTTGTTCAACTGAGGAAGTTGTAGTTGACACCAAGTTGGCAACGCCAGTTTTAGAATCATCGGGAATGGATGTTGGCTGCGTTCAAATGGGAGTGGAAATCATTGAGGAGACCAACTCTTCAGTATAAGTGAAAGACAAGGATTGCTTATAAAAGGTTTATTACAGTAAAATGTTTTGCGTGACGTCATCCCTTTATTCCACTGAGCACCTTAGTAGGAAACGACAGCGCAAAGATGAAGTGGTCTTCCCAGGACAATTACGTCATCATTCCTCTTTACGCAAGAGAAAATATTGCTACACTTTCTAACACCGTGAACTTTCTCTGCTGCCATAGGAGGCAAGATTCATTTTTTTGAAAGCTGTCATTTCCTGCTTCTTCATGCATCCCACAAAGCACGGGCTGTGAACAACTTACTTGGAGCAGAAAGTACACGTTCATTTGAGGTTTGAGGAAAAGTAGGGACTAAGATCTTAAATAACAGACAAAGCCAGCAGGGAACCAGTACCAATGGAATATGTGAGAAACAAGTAAGAGATAGTGGCTAATGATTTCTCAGTTTTTCTTTCAGTTGAATCGTTACTAAGTGACGGATACAGATGGTGACCACCCAACTCGTTATGTATGAGCAGGAAGTGAAAATAATGCAAATGAGAAAGGATAATGATAAGGTACAATAAAATATAAGGGATAACGTTAAGACAGGGAATGGAAAGACGTCAGGGAACAAACAAAATAGCTCACATAAGCTGTGTAGAGATATTTCACCATAAGGTTGGTATGAAGAAAGAAGAAGTCTCAAGTGGTGGACTACTGCCTGATCTTTGCTGTTAAATGGCAACAAGTCATACTGTAAATGCCTAAAATCCGCAAGCTATGATTCATGATGGATCAGCGTCTGTTTTATCCTGCTTTCAATCTCTCTTTATCCTGTTCTTTCATTATGGATGAATTAGCGCTATGACGGAGCATGATTAGCTCTGAAAGCTGCCTTCAACAAAAGATTAGAAAAACAGAACACTTTCCTATACTGAGTGACTAAAACTCTCCCGTACAGATTTGTCAAATCTCGCTGCCTTGAAAGCGCAATACATTGACTTAACTCAACTGAGCTCAACCAAGCTTGTGAGTACTTTCAGCTGCAGGGGCGCAGAAAGCTTGTTTCTCCATCATTACGTCATTGAAGTGCTATGTGTCAAACTACAGTGGGGCAACCATTAAACGCTCGTCAAGCGCAGCTGCTTGTCAGCGGATTTGGTGCAACAAAATAATTGCTGATATACTAAACTGCGCGACTGAGAAATGGTGAATGAATTTTAAACATTAATGATGTGCAGGTACAATGCAGACCTTATAGTTTAGAGTGCACAACTGGCTGACGTCTGCTGTTGTGTTCCTCCGTCGTTGTGCTTTGCAACAGCGCTAACACTTTAAAAATATAATTGAAAATTAAGACGTCGACAAAGATGCTGCCGTTTTCTAGCGCGTTTTGCAGGCTTACCCGTCTTTTGACGTGACAACGTTAAAGTTTGTGTTAACTGGAAATCAAGTGAAGTTTATGATGAAAAGCGTATCAGTTCCCCATCCTTCACTGGAAACTCTTTACTTTGTCGCTTTACTGACAATACCATCAAAGTACACGAGCGCAGAGACTATTCATCTGCAGACAGTGTGCTTCTTCAAAAATAATTCACATAATCTCACTGATAGCTGATTCATAAGCGTACTTCTCACTATGTAACACAGTAGTGTGCCAAAGCAAATAAAGATCATGAATCATTCTTCAATTGTACGCTGATGTTCATAAGAACTAATAGTACGAAATTAAAACTACTGATGGATAATACTGTAGTGATCAAGAGTTTAAATGAAAAGCAGGTTCCATAAAAACGTTATGCCATATATGAACATCACTTTGAAATTAGTTTACTGTAGACGCCAAAGCGGTTTCTGTTCTTAGTGTTTTGCCTCACGGTGCGTCATCGCAGTCGCTTCAGCGACGGCAGTGTTGCCACGACAAGTGCGCAACGTGGGCAACTGTGTTAAATAGGTATCATCAGCACAAGTGCCTGTATCCAACTTGTCATCATTCACTGATAGGCAGTATGGATGGCTACAAATTCACTGTTCATTAATTTGAACAATTCTGAAGGATATATTACAATAGTAAACTATGGCCAAGCATCAGATATTGTATGTTTGCCACTGGGAGCAATCATTGCATCAAAGATGATTACAGAGTAGCAAATGGTAGTCAATGGAGACAAATTGCAGTAACTGAAGTATAATGAATCCATATCGATAATAAAGACTCTCAGCCGATTACAAACAATGCTTAACCATTAACATTTGCAGAACAACCTTTAAGTTCCAATGCTCTGAACAGCAAAGCACTGAAGAGAAGTTGATCAACATGTGCTATGAGCATAATTATGGTTTGTGGGCACAGCTCATTTGTCACTATGAAGGCAAAATGTCGTTCATCGTTTACCCATCTCATCCCGAATTCATCAACCGCTTTATGCTCAATAGGAATGTATGGAAACGCAATGTGCTGAAAACAAGTTGCAGCCAAATGTTTTCCCTTCATTATTTCGCTTCCCTTTTGGAAAGTTTAGCCAGTTGAAGAAACGGTGTAATGTATGGTAATTTTAGCTTTAGCAGCAACGTAGGATTTCTGGTCACCCGAAACGTTTTCTCTCAAACGTTTGCTGACGTTTGAATTTGCTACAAATGTTAGGTTACTCATTGCTGAGTATAAGGGAAATTTGCACAATGCCCGTGGTTTATTAATGTTCTTCATTAGGCCACGGCTAGAAGCTAGCTACTGTAGTGCGCGAATTTCCTGTTAGTAGAGATTTTTAGTGTTGTACAGTCGTAATAACCTGCATACATGTTGCGTACTGTATTCTTCTTATTGCAGCGTTCGTTACGTGGCACTTATTGTGCGCGTTCTTTCTTCTGTTGCCTTGCTTATTAAAACGGTGTGCTTGCAAATACTATATTTAGTTTCTTCATGTCTGCCGAATTAGCGTTCTTACCTTCATAAGGAACATACGCGCCAATAGTGCATAAATTATGATTACCTGCTACGGAGCGCACTTGAAGTTACAGTGGCGGCGCTGCGCCGGGATAACCCATTTAGTAAAGCACAGGAAAGGAATGACAAGTGAAGAAAGATAAGCAGCGAAATTGTAGTTCTTCCAAAAACGTTTGAAGAGCAAGATTGACATTCTTGCTAAAAAGGTAGTCACTGCTGTTCGTCAGGAACACGAAAGAGATAAAAGTAGGAATCCGCGATTTGAACATTTGAATAAGAGTGTTCAGGTAAGGTTGAAGTGCCGACGCTACAGTGTTTCCGCGTCTCAGATATTCAAGCTGCAGTTATGTAAATCAGGGGAACAATTATCCATTGGCATTGAGCAGCAGGAAGAAAAGCGGCTGGCGATTAAGCGTTCTTCGACGGAGAAAATGTGAACAGTCGTTCAACGACCCTAACAATCATTAACGGAGCAAACGTGCAAGACAGTAAGGAGACGCAGGTACTGCGCTGGTGATGGCCAAAATTAAATTTTTACCCCTTTGGAACGCTACAATAATTTCAAGGAGTTCCCTCCCGATGGATCTGCAGCGGGTTGGGACAATTGCAGCCGCTGAAATTAGCTTTTCGCGTTATAGCAATTACAGGTGCCCAAATAAAGCAGTAAAGCATTAATTTTTTCTTTCCGCTTTTTGATTAGTCATATCGCGATTTTTTCCGCTCCTTATACTTTCTTGGCGAAAGCAGCTGGTCGATCCAACGCTTATTTTCTCCGAATCAATAGCACGCAGGTTCGATCCTACAGTATGAAAAAGTTTGTTCATTCTTCCATTTATCCGTTTTAACAATCCCGTAAGTAACGCCTTTTGGACGCGCTTCTTTTTTTCAATGATTACTTGGCGCTTACTGTTTGGATTTAATTGCTTTTAAAGGGCGTTTCGCGCAATGCTTTTCCGTCCATTTGATGTCATAAAAACAGAAAAGATTAATCTTTGCTGTCTGTCCGTTGCGTTCTACCGCTTATAAGCTTCGCTTTGCGCTCTACTGCGCAATCGAGCAATGGTTGTATTCGTTTTATCAGCAGCGGTTGAAATGTTGTTTTTCTTGTAAATAATTTGAAAACCTAAGAACAACATGCCTTCAGCTTGTTTGAATAAAACGACAACATCGAGCGTGCAATGCGAAGAACTCTCTGCTCGCTTAGTAGGCCAAATTTCCGCTTAGGGAGCGTTGCATTTATTAGGTTTCAAAATTTTGGCATTTTCGGCTGTTGATGTCTCGGAGGAATTCCCTCGGTTTGTCATTGCATTATTCAAGGCTTACGTCTTTCAAGATAATCGTACGAAGTTGCGAAGAGCAGTTTTTACGTTATGGGGCAGAGGGTATCTGGTGGTTTGAGCTGCGATGGTTTGGACAATCTACCCCTACCTGCTGACGTATTTTCCTCGTCTGCTCAAGACGGTTGCGTAGTAAGACAGTGGCGCAGCGTTCTTCCAGGAAAGTTGGTCGAAGTTCTGAAGACCCCACCAGTCTCTAGAGATGTTCAGGTACATCTCCCTCCCCATCTTCTTCCCAGTGGCACCTTTGTTTTCGTAGGAGGCCAATGCGTGGAACCCAAACGATTGCAGCGTTAACATATTTGTCAAAGAAGACGATTGCTTGACCTTTCACCGTCATCCTGTTGCGCAAAGCACGGATTGCATTCGGGGCAAAATGGGCTATAGCCGTGGTTTCCACGTATGGGATGTATGCTGGCCAACTCGGCAGAGAGGTACTCATGCTGTGATTGGAGTTGCCACCATTAATGCGCCGATCCATACGTACGGCTACTGCTCACTGGTTGGCTCCAATCCATTTTCATGGGGTTGGGACATTGGACGCAACAAGCTGTACCACGACAGGGAGCACTTGCCCTCCCAACCTTATCCGGTGGTTCCTCCTGACGAGCCAACGTTTATGCTACCTCAGGATTTTTTTATGGTGTTGGATATGGACGAAGGAACACTTGCTTTTTGTACCGGCACACAGTACCTCGGCGTAGCCTTTCATTCCTTAAAAGGAAAAAAACTTTATCCAATCGTTTCCGCCGTTTGGGGCCATTGCGAAGTGACCCTTAAGTACGTTGGTAGTCTTGAGCGTAAGTGACGTTTTGTTTTAAAAAAGTATCCGGCCATTCATGTGAACTTCAGCAGGTCCATGTTCGCTTGCCGACCTTTGCCGTTGCGTAATCCGTCGGCGACTGACTGACAAGAATATGCATCGTCTTCACCAGCTCAACCTGCCGCCATTGATTAAGCAGTATCTACTTTATCAATGAAGTTTGTAAGACGACGACCACCACGTTTTTCCGGTCCTTTGCCATTCCGTGTTTTAATAATGTGTGCACCACTATTTTCTCCAAGGACGTACTGATCGTTTTACAATTATTTCATCGGCTCACTTCGTTGACAGCCTGTTCATTCACATCCGTCTCCTATGGTAGCTGTTAATCTTTATACACGCCCCCCCCCATTCATGTAATATTCTTCTTTTCCCCGTTAGGCCGTTTCTTGATGATTATTCCCTTTAAGGTCTTTGTCGCGCTGGCCAATTACCAACGGTTGTCCTTTGTTGTTCGTTGGTATTGTTGTTGACAGTGACCAGTGATGATTGGTGGAGCGAAGCATTGCCCTTTTTGAGACTCTCCACGACCGAGCATACTTGCTTATATTTTATTGGTGACAATGCACGCACAGATATGCTTAACGGGTAAATCTCTGTACCATTATTGAGCCAATTGTTCTGCTGCCAAACTTTGACAACTTGACTATATATATATATATACTTCGGTGAGAATTGCAGAAGTTGACCCACACAAGGAAGAGCCATATGTAAATTAGTCGTATGAGATCAACTTGCTGATATGGTATTGGAGGCATCGCATGTCCATCAGTTAACCAACGACATGGAATGATCGAAGATAGCGACGTGCACTTGCTTCAGCGCTTATACGTTGTGACGTCTAATTGAGCTGTTCAAGTGACGGAATGTCAAGCGTTCATGGCAGATCTAATTATGTCTCCTTTTTGGGATTCGAGGGAGCACTTAGCGCTCCACTGAGTACCATAGCGCAGCTTTCCTCGCCTTCGCGTCGTCATGTGATCGAGTCAAATTATTGACCACACACTTGCAAGTGAATTAGCAGAACTTCCCATTGGCAATGTGCCAGAAAGAAAAATTCAAATCGCATCGATAAGCGTCCGTTCAACTTGAACTCCGCTATTCCTTTTTTTGCAGACGATTGCGCTTTGGCGGGAACGCAATGTTTTGCCGCAGATACGGTTAACGCTGAGGACAACTTTGGCGTTATATCAGCCTTAAAGGAAAGCTGGGAAACGTTTATGAAAACGTTTATGCGGTTAAACAGCTTGTTGCACCTGCTGATACTTAAATTCGTACTGTAGAGAGAGAGCGAGTAAAAGGTGTGCGTTTTGTGCTGTCAGTACTTTCGTTCGTTGAGACAGTGGTCCCAACGAATACCGTTGCGATTGTTGCGCTTATTGTAAGCAACACAGCTATTTCGCTAGTAGGAGCGCAGGGTAAAACGAAAACTTGCTTTGCTTTGAACTTTTCAAAGCAAAACGATCCGTTTGTAACAACAGCCGCTTTGGAGAGTTATCTCAGTGGCGCAGCAAATTGCTTCAGAGCGCTGCGAAGAGCGCAAGCCAGCGTTTCGGCAGTTTGTACTTGAAAATCACACTTCTGTAGTGCTAGCAGTTTTTACGCGTTCCAAATGGGCAAAACAGTTTGCTTATTATTCAGTGTTTTTTTGGCGTACAGTCAAACCTGCATAATCCGTACCTCCGTAATCCGAACCCAATATTATCCGAATCCGCCGCGGAGAACAATAGACCGACCGTATGCCCTAAGTATGCTTAGGCTACCTGATCGCCGCTCGCTGTTATAACTTGTCTTCTTTTCTTCCTGTCATTTTTGTTTGGGTGTGATGCCCGCTCTACTGAATTTGAAATGCTATTCTCGTTCCGAGACTGAAGTCTGCA
>KN538378.1:702082-732733 GCA_000797535.1 Trichuris suis | reverse complement strand
GGTGTTTGCACCAACTCTTGGGAACCTTCGCCTTTTTTAAGATCAGGTACCAGCTTAAATGCTAACTTGCTTTCTCACGGGACTATTTCCCCAGCCGCTTTGTCTTACAGCCTCTGCGCGACATAGAAAAATGTTTTCTGCTAGCCACAGGCTTTCGTTGGTCAAATAGTCACCCGCATAAGCTAAAGCGGTTACATTTAACATGATGTTACCTGCATTCTCATGCGGTACTGTAAGCTCCCTCCATAATCCGAATTCCTCTATTTTCCGAACCACCCCCGGCCCGTTGATGTTCGGATTATGGAGGTTTGACTATAATCAGTCCTCGCAGCACGTACTTCCTTTCCTTACGCGTAGAAGGTAGGGCAAGCTACTTTTCGAGCATACAGAACTTATTTAGCATTATAACCTTTACTTGCAGCACACGCTTATCTGTATCGCGTTACTTTTCATTAACTTTATAAGACAGTGTCCATAAGGGCCCTCAAAAGGATGGGAAATTATTTTGTATGTAAGGAAGTGCAGTCGAGATTTGAAATAGTATTATTTGTTCGTCAGCTACAATGGAACTAGAAATACGCGTATCACTGAGACCACTTGGCTTTTCAGTACGCCGAACAACGCTAGCGGTTGACGTGATCCTAAAGATCGTACAAACTAACTTGATTATCATTGACTCTGTAAGGTGTTGAAAATTGGTCCTTTGCCGCTCCGTTTGGGCGGTTTCCAATCGACCGAGCAGCTTTTCCGTAAAAAGGACAATCTCATTTTCTTTTTAAATTTGGTTTCAATATTTCCGCCGATCATTTGCGGAGCTTATTGGTAGCTTCCGCATCATTTAGATTAGAAACGGTAAAACAGTAACCTTTCAACTTGGAAGAATTGAAGATTCCTTTAATTTAGCCTTCCAGCAGAGCTTTAATCAACTCAGCTTGCATTTCGATATTTAATAGTTTCCTGTGATCGCTTGCGGGTTCGCTAGGCGCCAAAAGTTATTATGTTCGTTCGTAATAGGAGGAAGTTCTGGTCTTTGCTTCAGCTGTTCGTATTTTCTGTAGGCTACGTTATGTTTAAAGAGCGCTCTATTGTTATAGCATTCCTTGGTAGGCCCTTTTTTCGTTCTTTTATAGACAACCGTATTTCTGGAAGGACTGCTCGACTTGGAAGCATGTCGTGGTTGTTCGGAATTAAATCTCCGTCAACACCAATCTCTGGGATGCCCCCACCTGCTGGTGATGGTGCCGGCGGAGGTGACAAGGCTCCTCCGGATAGTTCACGTATGCAATACGCTTTTGATTCCGCGGCGTTGGAACGAGCTGCCACGGCGGCAAGAGAACTTGAAAAGTCTTGTAAGCTGGACGTATATTCTCTCTTGTGTGTCTTCCTTATTTCGCTGTTGCGCAGCACATGCAAAAGAGGCTCTGGAATTGTCCAAAATGCAGGAACAGACCCGACAATTGGAATTTCAAAGTAGGATAAAGGTAACTGTCGCTTTTTGGAATGATTCACATTAGGACTACGTTTCTGCTGTTCATTTTTTACCTTCAACTCGTTTATTTGACTTTCTTGTCCGTTAGTGAGCACTTGCAAGCTTAGGAATTCGATGCGCTCACTGCTCAGTCGAAAGTGGAAGAAAAGCGGGTGTACGAACAGGAGAGACGAAAGACTTTGCAAGAGGAGAGTAGACAGGTTCAGCTTCGCGCCGAATACCAAGATCAGCTTAACAGGAAGCGCTTTAACGAGGAACAAGCTTTGATGAAGCAAATGCAGGAAGAGCAATTGCGAAAGCAGGAAGCGTCCGTCCGTCGTCAGGAAGAGATCAGGAAGGGTCTGTTGTATTTCGGCCGCTTCAATTCGTCTTAAAAATTCCCGCCTTCTTTTAGCCACGCTGGAGCACGAAATGCAGTTAAAGCACAAGTATGAATTGGAGAAGGTCAGAGAGCAGGCGAAAGCCAAAGTGGCCGCCGAACGTGAAAATCGCGACATGTATTTGGAGCAACTTAAGCTGAAAGAGTCGGAACGGCGCATCACCGTGTTGGAATCCATTAAGTAATTAATTTGCTACATCCAATGCTCCGTAGCTACGGAGAAATAATCAACATAATATCGATCTTTTCAAATTCAAATTTAAATTTACCAATTTTTTGAAAAAACGTTCAACAACCGAAATATGCTTGTATAACCGATCATCTTTTGGTGTTATTTCGAAATATTAATAATTCTTTTGTTTAACGTAGTTTTAGTCTTCCTAATATGTCTTACAAAAGTCCTTTGCTGTTATGTTACATCATAAGCAGAATCGATACACAAAGCAGCCAACGGACGTTGCAGCGTTTCGTATAGTGTCAACGTACGCATGCTTTATTTTATATCCGAAGGTGTGGTAAGATTGTAGAAATTTTTAAGTTTTTATGCTTACTGTAACTGTTGTTACCTGATTACTGTTTACGTTGTTATATTCAATTTTTTTCGATTCGAAAACAGACGCGACGCGTTTTTTTCCAGTATTAGCATTCCTTCTCTCGCCTGGACAGACGTTCAGGCCTGTAATGTATTTTCCGGGAAATAATTTTCTAATGTTTTGGCTGCCTGTTGTTGTACTCCAATGCTATTACCTTTTTCTTGGCGAAGTCTTAACCTCTGTTAATTATATACTTTGGTTTTCTTTAAGTGTAGACTTGGTGGGTCGCCTATTTTAGTACGCTCCCCATTAGACTAAGCGCCCAATGCCTTACGGTAACAAAGGTACTATTGTCGACTGAGCCTGCGCATCCGAGTCGTAAGGCCATTGCTTTTCGATTCGGAATTCTATCTTTTTAAGGTTTGGGAATGTTCGCAATTTAGCTTTAGCAAGTTTTGGTGCTCTTAAGATTTAAACAATGCCTGTGGTGTTTTCTTAGAGCCGGTGGGCAACTCATAGGGTCAAGCTTGCAAGCATTCACCGGTGATATAGGAAGATTGATGAATACGGTATGCTTTATCCTTTTTTGGCAAGCGGTCGAATTGTTTCGCTTCGATTTGCATTGCAGGCAGCCGGTATTTCCGTACTTGCCTTAGGGATATATATGGCAAAACATGCCACGTCTGTTGGAGCCCGATATTTGGAAGCTCGTCTTGGAAAGCCTACTCTGATTCGCGAAACTTCTCGAATAACTCCGCTTGAAACGTTGAAGCATCCAGTTAAGGTATGTACTTGCTTATTTACCGGTTCTGAAGCGCGCTGCTTATTTCCATGTATTCATGCAGACTAGATAACGTTTTCTACGCATCGACGTGACGTCACATGTGTCCTTATGTAACGGTCCAACATGAGAGCGACTCTTAGGGTAAAAACTGTTGCTAACAAAACAGGTGACTCTGGAAAAGACGCTTTAAAGAGCCGTCCAGCAGAATCCATCTTCTTTCCTGGAGCACCCGTTTCAAAATTATTTTAAATATATCCCGTAAAGTTACCTTCATGCTAAGAATATAAGCTTCTCAGGCATGGCATTTATTGTACCTGCAAATCTTACAGTACCCCTAAAACACAGAGATACGTAATACTTGTGTTCTTGAGTGTTCTATATAGGGGGAATATTTACCTATGTTTGCTTGTGAGATGTCTTTGTATGTTTCAGGTTAATTAATGAGCAGCAGCAACATATATTGTTAAGAATCTATTAACTGATTGACGTTGGCGCTAATTCGACTTTTGCTGAGCAGCTGTATTTTGTTACTTGCAGACGTGCGTAAAAATGTTTCGCCGACAGGGTGATCCATTAGCCGGTGTTGTTCTGCACGTAAGTGGATATTGTTTAGTTTTTGCAGCTTTTGGCACAGTTGGCTTTGTAGCCCGCTCTTGAATCTCGTCTTCGCGATATAGCCATAACGACGAAAAATACGAAAAGGAATCGCGGCTTGTTTAGAAACTTTTTGTTTTACGGTCCACCGGGAACTGGCAAGACAATGTTTGCAAAGGCAATGTCCACTTTTGTAGCGCGTTTTCGTCTCCACTAACGACGCCGCCCCTAATGCAGGGATTGGCGGCTCACTCCGGAATGGACTATGCAATTATGACTGGTGGCGATGTTGTACCTTTGGGTCGAGACGGCGTCTCCGAGATGCACAAAGTTTTCAATTGGGCATCAAGTTCCAGAAAAGGGTCGGTGGACAACCCTTCAACATCCCAATGGCCGCCCATATGTTTTTCATACCTTTAGGTTGATATTGTTTATCGATGAAGCGGATGCGTTTCTTCGCAAGCGAAGCACCGTACGTTTCCTTCGATAGGGAGTTTTTGGTAGCTTTCATATTTCAAGGAGATAATTAGCGAGGATATGAGAGCCACATTGAACGCTTTCCTTTACTGCACCGGCGAGCAAACGAACAAGTAAAGCAGCGTTGTATGTTTTTCGTTTTTCCATTGAAGTTTCGTCTTTTCAGGTTTTCAATGGTTCTCGCAAGCAACCAACCGGAGCAATTTGATTGGGCCGTCAATGACCGCTTGGATGAGATGGTCGAGTTTATACTACCAACATTGGACGAGTGCAAGCGTATGGTGCTTATCTATTTCAAAAAGTACATAGCGGAACCTGCTACTCAGTCCAAAAGGTAAGCTGCATATCTCCAATAGGCTTGAACTTTGTACAAGCATTAGCGTACACTGTAGAGCTATGCAAATTTGAAATGGGTAAAAATTTGGTGCTTTCTTGTTACGTGTAGGCTCAAATATGTGAACTTCCATCTATTGCGTTTTTTCTTTAAGATGGAATCGCCTGAAGTTGGCCGACTTTGATTGGGTGGCGAAGTGCGAATCCGTGGCGGCAAAAGTTGTAGGTCTGTCTGGACGCGAAATAGCCAAAATGGTTGTTTCCTGGCAAGTAATTGGTTTTTTAATCTTTTTTCTACCAGACCTAATCGCCAGTACAAATAGTCGTTTGGCAAATTGCCAAGCGGAACGTTAAGTTGCCGGCTGAGCAATTGTTGTAAACTAAAATTTGCTAGTGCGGGCAGTGTTTTCCTTAAAGTCTACTCTATATGCCGAAGCGGCAAATGTTGTGAGGAAAACAAAAAAGTCCATTTATTTTCTAGTAACGGATATTTGAGTATAGCTATTTGCATATGCAATGAAGTTGACACGTTGTTCGTACGTAGGCTTCCGCTTACGCATCCGAAGATGGTGTACT
Organism: Trichuris suis; assembly: GCA_000797535.1. Lineage (NCBI taxonomy): Eukaryota > Metazoa > Nematoda > Enoplea > Trichinellida > Trichuridae > Trichuris > Trichuris suis. The sequence continues at coordinate 727,568 of KN538378.1, read as the reverse complement.
GACGGAGGCAATGATTGATCAACGAGTAGAAGACGCATTAAAGCAGCACCATCAAAAGATGGAATGGCTTTCAATGGAACGCATCAAGCAGGCAAAAATGCAATCCGCAGATCTTGCGATCAGCTCGTTTTCAGAAAAAAATATGGCAAGCGGAAAGTTAGGCAATCTTATGCTCAATGCTAATACGCCTATTCAAAAGGCGCCCACGTTACAGTAGGCCATAAATTGTTCATGCGACCATTTGTTTCCCGAAAAGATCTTTCAAGCGAAAGCGCTCACACTGCTGTTTCGAAATGCCTTTGGACTGCATTGTTTTAAAGCTAAGCGCGTATAAGCATTGATCCTCATTATTTACTCATCGGGAAATAAAAGCGGATGAATAAGCCGCAAATAGTTTTCAATGAGAGCTACTATGCAATAGTTCAGTTGGCCATAACAAATGCTTTCCTTCTTTGTCAGACTAAACTGTTCTTATTCGTAGAGCATTATTCTACAGTATGGACTAATCTTTTCACGGAATATTTTAGAAGGCTCTCAAAGAAATGAAAATTTGCATAGCTGTTACGCAATTTAGATTAGTCTACGTCCTATTAATGCTTTCGATTCTATAATTGATTGTAAATTCCTCAAGATAAAATTGCCTTATCTTTCAGTTGAAGTTTGCTTTGCCCCTGAAAAATCGATAAGAGTATAAAGTGGAAGAAGTTAAGAGAATTGAAAACATGGTTCTTCTTAGGATTCGCTGTAGGTGAATAACGGAGTTTTTCATATTTTTTAAAAGATTTAAAAGTTTGATCTTCATATAGGTCATTTGCATAGTCCAGTTTCTACGTAGTATTACTTTCGCTAAAAGTGTCAGTTTCAGCTTATTCAAGTTTGCCTGTTCTTTTTATTGCGTTAATGTAAATAACGATGTCACCTTGCCGCACGCTTCGCTATTACGTATTGAAGTTTAGGCGGTCTTACCCGAAAAGGGTTTTTCAACATACGCGCTGACATATGCACTAATCGATTCTGCTGAAAGTGGACATCTCTGAGAACGTTTCAATTTTGAAAAGGCGTGAATTGATCTCCTTAGTCTTTCGCCACCAATTAAGACCAAAGTTGTAAACAAAGACTGCTATTACATCGGAGACAGTCAAAATCCCGAAAGTCGAAATCCCGAAAGGTAAAACTTACAAGGCATCCTTTGTCCATATAGTTTTGTTAGGTCAGAAAGAAAAACTACTACTATTTTGCCTCCCTGTGTCTCTTAATTAAATAATATCATTTTCGGGATTTTGGCCATTCGGGATTTCGACATACACCCCTATTATATGCATGTTTTTAAGTAAAGCAGTTTCTGCTTAGGCACTTTGCGTTAAGAGTCTTTATATAATAACAAAATTAAATATGTGCTGCGCAAGGAATGTTAGGAATTCAGCATTGGCTTTCAAGTTGGCGCTTTGAGTGAGTCTCCAAAATGTTGACCTGTTGAACGTTATTTCAGCGACAGTACATTTCGTCTCATTACGTTGAGTTTGAGCCGCGTGATGCGCTGCTCGAGTGCAATGAGTTAATGGAAGAGGAAACGATCACGGTTTATTTCATTCAGTTATTATGCATTGGAGCACAACCGTGGCAGTATTGCTTTTCATTGATGACTAGAAAGACGCCATCTTTGAACGGTTTTTTGCACCTTTCGCAACAGAAGCACTCTAAATGCCAAAGTTTGCCGAGGGCGCCAAGTGCCTTATCGTTGAGTGGACGTTTGCAGCCTGAACGGATAGATCAATTTTAAATGAATTCGTAGCGGCAATATGTAGGTAGTGTACCTGCGCACTTCTCCTTTGTGTCCTCAATGCAGGCGGGACACCAAAGGTTATTGCCTTTCTTAAAGCAGGCACCCTGCGGCATTTGCTTACGGCACTTGAAGCAGACGAAATGTTCCAAGTGGTAGGAAGCTCCAAAAGCGGTGATCGCCTGTCCGCTTAAGATCTTCTGTTGGCACGACGAACATACCACCGGCTTTCCGCTCTCCATTGCTGCCGATTGAACCTTTGTTGCGATGAGAGAAGATGACTTCTCCTTTTCAAGTGACCTATTTTAAAGTAAATTTAAATGCTACTTTAAAGTCTCTGCCTGCTTGCTTACGCTGTTGCGTATGGTATGCAAAAATTTGCATAAGCAATACGTGATAGAGGTCGGCTATTCAAAGTGGCTCAAGATGAGCATCTGTTTTGGAAGAAATGTATGGATAGAGATATTGTATTTCGTACTTTTTTTGCAAAACAAATGTACACACACTGCTAAGAAGTAGGAAAGCTAAGAAGATGAACATTCATGCAATGCACAATTACATTCGTTTGATGCTTTGTCTTGATGGGGTTAAGATCAAAATCCCGAAAGTCGAAATCCCGCACGGGTCATAATCCCGAAGCGTAGAAATCCCTCATGGGTCAAAATCCCGATAGGTCGAAATTCCGCATGGGTCGAAATCCCGAATAGGCCGAAAATGCAAAGCGTGGCCTTGTTTAGGTTGTGCATTGGCATCTTCTAGTTTTGGATTAATCGAAATGACTCCTTCAACTTTTGCGGCTCACCTATGAACGCTGCTGGTATTTTTTTCAGCAGAGCAATCCTTTTACTAATCATATGAAGGCAACGAGATCAAGCCAGTTAACAAAACTAGAGGAAAACTAGAAGATGCCAACGCACAACTGAAACAAGGCCACACTTTACAGTACATTTTCGACCTATTCGGGATTTCGACCTATCAGGATTTTGACCCATGCGGGATTTCGACCCTTCGGGATTATGACCTGTGCGGGTTATCGACCCTTCGGGATTTAGACCTTTCGGAATTTCGACTGTCGGGATTCTGACCGGCACCGGTCCTGATGGCAGTTTTCTCCATCTCGTAAGCGTCGTTGTAGTAAGAAAGAGGAATACATCACGCACAAGGCGTTCAGTTATTAATTGATAAGCTCAATTCTGCAAGGATAGATTCCAAAATACCGAAAGAGTGACATTAGCAAAAACGGCGGAGTAGTTCCTTAAATAGTTTTAAAAACATATTTACTTCAATCAGCTTAGGGCCACAATCCCGAAAATGGGAAATCCACTAAGATTGACGTGTCTTACATTTCGAAACACGGGAGCGTCGAATAGGATCCAAACTCTGAAAAGTTGGCGTACCGAATTGTGCAAAGCCGTCTGAATGAGCTACAACTGTCCCAATAGGATTCTCAGGTTTGTCATTTTCGGGATTATGCCCTAAGCTTTTGTCATTTGAAATTTTAAGCCGCAAATGTCGCTTGCGATATTCTTTTGTTCATCCCACTTTGCAGGTTGCCGACAGGCTGAAGTTTTGAAATGATTTTAAGCTCTTTTGAAAATTCTGCATTTGCATCGTTTTTGAGACGTGTCGCTCTTTAGCTGCCGCGTTCAGTGGTAGGGCGCAAAGGCTTCGTCGTGTTTAGGCGTCCGCTTCAAGACGAACTTGCTTTATTGCAACGCTATGTTTCTTTCTTCCAAGTAGCAAATGTTCTCTTTAGCAACAGACTGAACAGGAAGGGTCTGCTACACAACTGTGCCTCCGAAATAGTGTGACGTCACTGGTAAGTTTGTTGTTCATAATTTTTTCAAGTCATTCACTCGTTAGATGCTGCCGTCGCCTAACAGACTTCTTCCGTTTCGCGCCATTCGGCAAAGAGCAGCAGGTCGTTAGTCTTCAATGACTTTTAGCTAAGCAGAACTTTTATTTAGTCGTCTTTAATTAAAGTTGCTTAACAAAGGTGGGTAAGTTGAAGAATACGCGATTTGAATTCTTTTACTTGACTGACCGGCAAGTTGAGTATTCCTCGCTTTTAGTGCAAGCAAAGCCAAGCAGTGATAGTCGCAAAGCAAGAAGTACAGTTTCTATATTCGTAGCAGAAATATAAAGTATCAATATTAACATAAAGTGTTAATGCCAAACTGGTACAGCCGAAATGCCCTCTTTCATAGACGTTGCAGACTTTTGTGCCCAAAGGATGTGACGTCATAAAGTCAAAGAATTTCCATGTACTCTTATGGTTTGAAAAGCGAATGCCGATAGTGTTGATTTGGCCATTAAGTGACAGTTTAAAACTTCGACGCGAATAACTTTAATACTCGTTAATACTCGCTGTTCTACCAAAATGTGTACTCGTTTCAAGTGCAACAAAAATGTTCGCATGGATATGAGTGCCGAACAGCTGTGCTTTTCATGCAGTAGAAAAATCTATGGCAACAAGGCCGTACTTGTTTTTGGTCAGATTTACCATTTAGAGCATTTTACCTGCCATAGGTGCCATTCAAGATTGTCACTGAATGTCAGTTGTCATAAGAATGACAAGGAGATTTTGTGCTCCAACTGCGTTTGTCAGTTGCTGGCAACTTGTCCAGGTAAGAAGAAGTAACTCTCAAATATAATAATACCAAATAAGTATGGTGAATTTGATGTGCATAAGGCGCGATGAGCTTTTTAGGTTGTACTCAACCGTTGAAAGGAAAGGCTGTTGTGGCACTTAACAGATATTGGCACAGAGAATGCTTTCGATGCGATCGATGCGACAAAGTGTTTTCAAACGAGAAGTACGCGTTGGTGGATCGCATTCCGTATTGCAAAAAATGCGTTTCAACTTTTAAAAAAAGAAAGAAGAAGAAAAATTAAAAGTAACCTTTAAATCAGATATGTTATGCGTGCTATTGTATTGACGCATTGTTTTCTGCTCTTTTAAATTAATACTTTGTGCGCTGCCAAGTCTAAGTGTTTCGTTAGAATTTGGGTGTTGCCGTTAAGCGCGGCAACTCAGAAGTGGCGGCGACTTGTTCACAATGCTCTGAACAAATTATGCATTCTATCTTTGCTGAGAAGAGACAAAAGTGCTGCTGCTGCTGCTGCTGCTACTCCTATGTGAACACGTCGACTCTGCTTTTCGTTCATTCACAAAATGGGCAGTGCCATTATCGAATTTGCTATCCGATCAGAACACAGTTTGAACAAAAAGTTGCTTTGTACCTTTTGGAATAAAAAATGCCCGTTAAGGAAAGCTCATAGTAAGGTTGCCGCCTTAGCACTACAGTTATTAATAATTAAAAATACTAAAAACAAAACTTCTCACTGCGTATGAAATTTGCATAATGACGAAAGCGCGTTAATCATAAGAAGCTATTCAGTGTGCGTCTATTTCGCGAACAAAGTACTTTCCAAGAAAGGAAATGGCTGTATTGGCCTATGATTCCCACTATTTGATTGTCCGGAATCAATGACGTGCAGCCTAACGCTGTTCTGTATGTTTAAGCTGATAACGGCGCGTGACAGTTTCACTTTTTGAATTCCTGGACGTATTAGTTACTTGTAAGCATAACAGAGCAGCCATACTACATTTTTGTAGAAGTTCTGATTAGCAGGTTCTACGCCTACGTTAACGTGAAGCGTAACAGAAATGTTCCAACGCAAAGCTTCATCGCGAATTAATGCCGTCTTTCTTGTTGTCATCTTAAACTTGTTTTTGCTTTTCAACGTTCCACCTGGCCTAGCGAAGTCGCGAAATCGTTTGACCATACTTGGTAGAAGCATTCCCTGAGTTCGGCAAAGGATTAACAAAATAAATTTGCATAATTTCACCAAACCAAAGATAACTAATCTAATCGTAGAGAAGCGTACGCATTGCTGCAGGGTGCTTTAGCGTCGTGCTGATAAAGTGTTGCAGCGCGGTTTCTGCACTTCTTAAATGAGAAGAATGTGAAATAAACGTTCAACAGGGGACACTGTATGTCCGGATAGCCACGTTTGTAAACATGAACATCAAAGAACAGGTTGCTTTCGTAACAAGGAATAAGGACTTAAGCATCGATTATTATACGTCTTTGATGCATAGAATGCAAAATACTTTTTTTTGAAGCCATCGAAGCTTTAGTGTTCTGATGAAATCTGCTTCTCGATGTTAAGACGTTGACAGCTTCTTCTGTTAGAGTGATTCTATTATGACCTCGTCTAGCATTTGGTAGTAGAACGCGTCTCCACTTTTTCCAAGGATAATCGGCAGCGCATTACAATGAGCTCCGAAAGAATTCACAGACACACATACAGACAGCTTGCAGCCAGCAGTTCTGAAGAATCAAAACAAGTTGTTGTTGCATACATTTCTCAACGATTAGGCTGTTGATTAGATAAAACCCTTAAATGGTTGCAGTCTTACGATCTGCTCCTTTTCATCATTGCTCAATGCATGGTTAGCTGAAAGTAAAGCATTATTGAGAAAGAGGCAGATGGAAGCAGTCTGTTGAACATATGTTAGTCAGTTGAAATCTGTAGTTTACTTGAAAGCCAAAATAGACTTTTCCCGCTTGTACAGAGATCTTTCTTCTTTTCGCAAATCTCTTTAAGGCAAATAATAACGCTATATGAGTCCTCCTTAAGTTGACTTTGCCGCGGATAGGAAGCTTCATAACAACTGCAGATTATCGCTAAAAGCGGCACAAAAAAAGAGCCAACATAACTGTGGTTCAAAAATCTCAGGCAGACTTCCTTACGAACTTATCTTTTCTTATTTTATACTATTCGTTGCATCCTACTGACTTGGCCATAGCGAGCTTTTCCATAGGTAGAAGGTAAGCTTCGGTCCATTCCACAACCGAAACAGTTAGCCTATAAATGATCGACTACATATGGGTGCCTATGAAGTCACACATTTATGCCAGCAAAAAAATTATACGCTACAATGCTGACGTTTCAATAAAAACTGCTCTTCATAATTGATTTGGTCCATTGCAGTGTTCAACTGCAGCCTTTTTAGGGGCATTACGCTGCAATCCCGAAAAACATGGGGTCTCTTAAATGTCGGTATACCATTAAAGATTTTCTGCCGAATTATTAATATATATGTTTTATTTACAGAGTAACATACAAGTATACCAGAGCTTCCAGGTCTTTTCTGGGCGCGTCGTCAGTGGGACCGAAAAGCTCTGATATATTTGTGTTTCTTATACGGGTTATTCCATAAGTAAAATCTACGTTGCAAAAAGTTAAAAACCAGTTAGGAAATGTCATATTATCATTAATATTATTGTTGCATAGGATAACATTTTTGCCTCTTCTAACGACTGGTGGCCGTTGACAGAAGTAAAGAAGGCTTAATGTCCGTCACTTTCGGGATTCGTCCGGTCCCGTCTCTTCAATGGAAAAGCGTACACAGCGTAATGATGATTGCAGCCGAGGGAAGCAAGCTGATCATAGTTAATCGTAAGTTCATTTTAAAGTTTCCCGCCCGGATTGTACACCATACAAAATTTGCATAAATTTAAAATAATGACGTCACACTTTAAAGCGAACTGCCCATGATCAACGTGCTATCTTGCCTACATCCATCCTTATATACTTTACATTTTCCCGCTCGAGACACAATGCTACTCTTATTATTATGTTTTTAAAATTATGAATGGCCACTTTTCGTTAGTATTAATATTAATATAATGCGTGATTTGCTTTCCAACGTTGGTAACAGAATGCGGACACTGTATGATACAGAATAATTGCCATTCAACTCACTTGAGCGCAAACCAGTGTGTATGTTACTATATGCCTAGTTGATATGTCATAAATAATACAATATTTGTCCAAACCCTTCCAATGTGTTTAGATGTAAATTGCTGACGGTTTGACAGCAATGCTCAGCATGAAGACAAGATCCCCTTTCTTGCAAAAAATTTGAATTTTCACCCTCAGCCTCGTCACCCAATTCAAGGAACGACTGCTTGCTTGTATCGTCTTGCTTCCATTCTTGTTTTCTCGCCGTAACAAAGATATTTCAATTTCTGCAGTGAAAGAGCTTTTCTCGCGGATGCAGCGCGGGGAAAAAGGCACAATTTAAAAAGTTTCGCATTGAAACAAAGTGTTCGTTCGAAGCGTCTACGTCACAATATGGCTTAGTACCGATTGCGTCAAGTTCTTGCAAAAGATTGAACTTATCAGATCTTCCAATGCAAATTGTTAACTTTATCCATTGACGATACGCTTTCCAACCTTTGGCCGCTAACGCAATGTGCATATTTAATGACAACATTTTCGAACGCAGCGAAAACGCACGTAAACTGTACGTGCAAAGTGTTAGCTTGCAATTCCATTGAATACAAAGCGGGAAAACATTCCAAAAGTCATATATCCGCTTTGAACAGCCGAGCTCGTGTAGCTTCCACCAAAGCGACAACCCCTTTGCGCTTTTATTGGCAACGTACAGCGTGGCGACTCCTAATTCTCATTTGCAAGCGTAAAGCATTCATTGTTAAAAGCTTTGCTCAATTTCAACATTGTAACAGCGGCATTGCAACTTGGCCAACCGACGCTGAATGTGGCCGTTGTTTCTGCAAAGTGTGTCCTTTTGAATTGCGCTGGTTCATATGCAAATTAATTTGTTTCTTTGCACCCAAAGCGACTGCCCACGTAGGCAGCGACGACAGCTTAACGCTTGGTTAGAGAAACAGCGCAGCATGCATGTTTCAAGAGCAGCCTTGGAGAGAGAGAGAGAGAGCATACGGTGGCTTGATGGAGCGCCACTTGGCGCCACGTCTTTTTGCTTCATGGATGGAATTTCACAAGGGTGGTTTAAAACCGGATGCCCATCGGTTAGTCGGTCCATACGTCCCTCGGAGATCAAGGTGCGGTTGCTAAGCAAAAGACCCGCTAGATGGCGGGCCCAAAATTGCAACAAAATAATGACCATTGTCACGTGCACGTTCCGGAGCTATGGAGCACTTTCACAAGGATTGCCGACTTGTGGCGGCTACGTCAAAGGCTCAACGATGCTTCGTTCGTAGACTTCGAGGCGGATGAAAAACGATCAGCCGGCAAAGAAGCTGATCGATGAATTTTGACATTTTCAAGTAAAAAACTTTTGCTCAACCTGTTCTCGTCAGTTTCAATAGGTCCTACTTCGAGCGAACTTATTTTATCGTTGCAGCTTGTGGCGCTTTTCAATTGCCATACGGACCCGCAGGCGAGTTCACTTCGAAAGGTGCACACACAAAGCATCCGCGCAACACTATACTCAAACGATCAGCTTTTCATCAACGTTTAATCTTTTTTTTCAATGCAATGCATAACACTTTCCTTGCAGTGGCGTACGCTAATGCAGGTTAGCAATGCAACATACACAGCCTTGTATATACACCTTCTGCAAGCAAAGAAGATGACAACACATTTGTACCTTGAAAAGGGAAAGAGAGACAGACAGCGGCAGCGGAAAGAGAGAATCACAGAGAGAGAGAGAGGGAAAGCGCGCGCAAAAGGCGAAGAGCAGCAAAGCGGCAACAGCACTGTGGAACTAATAAGGCACAGATCAAAGCGAAACGCAAATTTTTCGAAAAAGAAACAAAAGATAAAATGTTAATTTATTATACGATGCCGACAGGAGAAGTCACGTAGAGAGAGAGAGAGAGACTTCTTTGCGGTCAAATTCTATTGACGTCATCTACATAGCGTCTCAAGCAGCGTTGTGACGTTTCATATGAAGGGTTAGGTGATCGGATCGAGCGAACGCCCGATCGCACAGGGTGCAACGAAATGGTCGATCGCCGGTGTGCTTGCGGATATGTCGTGTAAGTTCATCCGACCTGGCAAATTTCCAACCGCATTCCGGCCAGCTGCACCAATACGGCTTCTCTCCCGTGTGTATCCTCATATGGGCTTTCAAATGGGACGATTTAGTGTACGTCTTCAAACATCCCGGATGGGTGCAACCGTGCACTATCGTACGCTTTTGGCGACGTGGCTTTGGTCTATTTCGTTCAAACTCTCTGCTACTCTCTTGCATCATCATCATCATCAATGCAGTCGGGTCAGAAACCTAAAAATAACCAAGTCACTAGCAACAATGGCGTACTTTGTGTTCTACCTGCGTGTCTCTGGGTGTTGCGTAGAAAATATTTTTACCATCCGGTTCGGCAACCTGACTGCGAATAGACATATCCATATTTCGACCGGATGTCATTAAATGATCATAAGAGGGTGACTCAGGTGGTGTCATTGTACTATAGCATGCAGGATATTGCTTGTACGGTGCCATTTGAAGAGCCATTGTAGAGTAGTCTTGAACCGCCGCCTGCCCATAGGGTAAGTTTGGTTGGGGCGGAAAATTGGCCATGTTAAATCCTTCATCAGGACTAGCAGGCGGTGTTAGACCGCACAATGAACCAAAGCCATTCATGGATTGTAGCGCTGGCATTTTCCCATACGTTGGAGCAAGATACTGGTTTTGTCGTTCATTCAAGGACGCAATAGAGACTAGCAGATTGGAGTACGACCATTGACAGTCGTTTGTCGTGTTTGCCGGACGCCAAGACTCGCTGGTCAATGGTATAGTAGCGCTTGTAGTCCCGCTGGGAGCCATATACACTGGATCCGTTTTGGATAGCAGTGTGGTTTGAGCAGCGGCTGGCGTACAAGCATTATCCTGAGCTTCGGGACGCCTTATTGTTGTCTTGTCGTTTGACTTGGACAACTCAGCTTTGCAAATACCATATTTAGTATCAGCTACTTCTCTGCTCGCTTCCAAATTGAGAGACGTTAGTCCTTGGCTGTTCTGCCAATAGGTAGTAGCATTTTGCGCTTCGTACTGCCCATTTAGCGGTAGCATTTGGTTCACATCCTTCGTCGGAGTTTCGTTTGCCAACACGGGCACACCGACCGTGTGATCTCGAAAGTTTTCGCTTTCAAAAAGGCTGGCAATATCTTCCCATTCCCACATCTGAAAAAAGAGGGGCGAAGTGAGAAAAATCCGCCTGGGACGATGAGAATGAAAACTGAGGTTGTGGTGGTGGTGGTGGTGGTGTCCCTTGGTACAACGTCTGAGCTGACAAAGCGCTGACTAGACTCTGACAGCGTGATGCGACTCCACCGACCTCTGACAGCCCACATTCAAGCTACGTGCAATTAATCGCCGCTGGAGCTCCTGCGAAAATGTGCACATGAATGGGTGGACAAGACGGTAGGCGGAGCAGCCGATTGTTTTAATAATGAACTGTACGAGTGCGCATGTAAGGGGGCCTCGGTGATGCGCAGTCGATGGTTAAGCAACTCGGCTACAGCTCAGGCAAAACGACCACTCAACTCGGCATTGTATCCTCTGTCAGTCTACGATGACCCCTGCATGTATGTTGGCCACTTGACACTGCAGGTGCCAATGTTTTCAAAGGTCGAATGGGACGGACGATGCTCCTTCTCAGGTGTGCCATAGGCTCAACGTAGTACAATAGGTAAGGCTTCCCCATCTTTCGATGAGGCTTAATCCCATCGAAGCTTGAAATGTTTGTCTAAGCGTCGCTCGTCTCGCCTGTTGCGCCATAAACTAATCATTGCTCACGGTTGTGCCACTTTTCTCAATTGGGCAACGTACGTCATTCATGCCCTCGTGAACTATGGAAATTTATTCCATACACTCAGCCTACACTACGATACAAGTGGATCCAACACATTGCGTAACTATGGATTAGCAAAGGTGTTAAAAGGAGCCACGATTGTTAGCTACAATTTCATTAAGTCTATCCATAATAGGCTACAAAACGCGCTGTTTGCCTTTTCACTGGATTTTATTGTAAGCTCATTAGTTCTAGCTTAGGGATAAACTGAGAAAAAAGTGAAGAAAACATCTTTTTCGCTTTCCATACATGAAGGCATAATGCCATATAGCGTATATATGTTGAATGGATCGAGAATGTTAGCGTAGAAACTGTACGATGATTAATCATCAGCAAAGGAACGGAGGTCATTGTTTGAACAAGTGACATACTCGTCAGGTCGTAGCAGCAGCGGAGGAATGTCGAACTTGAGGCTTGAAGGCTTTGGCGGCGGTTACGTTGGGGCCACTGCTTGCACGCAGAGGCTCAGTGAACGTGTGAGACTGATGGTGATTCCAAGACGCAATAAAATAACTTTTCAGCCGCAAGGCTATTGGCTCTTTGAATGTCACCTTAAGGCAGCCATTTTCCGTAAAGCCATTCTCATCCTGATTTCATCAATGTCATACGAACGTCACGGTAGCACAGTCAGGGCTGACAAAAGGTACGAAACGTTATTCTTTCAGTTTGCAAAATAGCGTGTGCATGCTCAAGGGTGCCTTGTCACCCTTGCAAGCGGCCGCCATTAATTTTCATCCAGTTTCGTACGTGGCCGGGCTGTTTAAGGTTGTATTTTTGGGCAGTTGAATGTTCATCTATGCGACTCCATTACCGCGGGAGACGAAAGTGAGGATCAACTTTTATTTATAGCCAAAAACTACTCACTTTCCTCATTGACAATGAACGGCGGGAGAACCTGTTAAAATAGGACATCAAGACGAATGCGCGCCCTTGGCTAGCGCGACGCCGATGCAATAACTTATGTGCAAAACGGGAAACCGCTAGTAGCGCCGCATCGGTCAAAATTAGGAGCTGTTACAACGATGGATGGTGACCTATGCTAGTTGTTGCACCTGTCCAAAATGATATGTCGGCCCCCATGACTGCCCATCGTTAGCAAAACTGCCATATGTATTTCCATCACTAATATGGTAATATGAGCGCCCATCTTTAAGTAAAATGAAAACTCCGCCAGCCGAAAGCGAAAAACAGTGCGTCGAAGAAATGTTGGACACAACTTTGGAGATCTCAACGCAGAGTCCACTGCCCAAGTTAGAAGTACGTCTAAGCTTCATTTGTCAACCCAGTAGTGACCCAACAATTCAGTTGACTCGAGCATCAGCTAATCTTTGTTCAAACTTTCCTGGTCAATGGTCTTCCGGCGGGTCAGTGGTCTCCACGCAAATAAGGTTTACTTGGCAATTCCTGGTGCTATACCTGCGTCACCTCATAGGCAACTGAAGTAGCAACAGGCACCCACTGGAATACATAACATTTTCTTTATCACTCTGTTGGGTAAGCAAGTGACATATTAGGCCTTTCTAAATTTATTAACATACTTAATTGCCTCATAATGGCCACTTGATCTGACAGAACAAGCGGGTGCACTTTTGCGCACCAGAAAGCATGAGCACAACACTTTCTGCATGTAGCAGCAACGTCAGCATTAGGCTCAAGAGAATTCTGTTCCCGCCATATTATAGCCTTACAAAATACCAATTGTGACAATTCTCTTCAAAGGTAATAAAGCTTTTAGCTTCTCTACACGTCTGCATCTCCAGGTGGCGCCACAAGCTGTGGGCATCATATTAAAGATTAACTCAATTTGTGTTAAAACATTTGACGACGTGATCACGTTTGGATCACGCAACTTCGTTCTTCGCCTAAGCGGAAAGATTGAATCTTCATGGCTGCTACATTTCGTCTGAATAAGTGATCCGCAATGTTAGACAATGCAGTGAGAAGAGACAAAATAATTTGGGACCACTACGTCAAAGCAGAGCGTAAGCTTACGCCACAATAGGAGGGTTGTGCCATCCCTAAGGCAAAAATAAATTTGCATAAGAAAAGATGTTATCACATTTTTGCTCATTAAGGAGAGAAGGCACACAGTGCTGATGAGCATCTAAGCTACTTGGGCTGATCAGAATACCAGCAGGTGCGGCACAAAAATTTTCCATTTCGAAAATGACAAGGCTTCACGCTGCTGTCAAGATATCCAGTAATAGCTGTGCCTCAGCTGCCGTTTGACCATATGTCCTTCAGTATGCGTCAATTAGCCAGCCAGCTCATCCAGCCGCCTGTATCAGCCCTATTGGTCGGAGCACAGCTGTCTCACTTAAGCTTGCTGCACAAAGTTACAGCAAGAAGTTGAGCGGCGATGATTGTTGCCTACGAAGCTTTTTACAAAGGTAAAATGCAGTTGGCAAATTTGGAACCTGCGTATTCGAGATATGGTCGACGGCTTGAATTGGTTTGAGAAAAAAGCTGTTAGCAAAGAAGCCTACGACATACCGCCTAAGCAATGACCATTTCGCTATTGCTATATGCCCTATTGGAATCCTATTGAAGAAGAAGAAGAAGAAAGATGAAGAGAAAACTGAATCTCCATCTTAATCAGCATTGCTACGAGGATGGGATCAATCAGTTAAGCGTGCGTATGAATAGCTAGAAAAAGTAATACATATCCCTATTCAAACGTTGGAAGGCCATATCTCCGTCGATCTCGCAGGTGTACCAAACTTGTCACAAGGTCATACAGGCAATAAAGCCTACAACGTTTGCTCGCATCTCATTTTCGATGGTTCTTTGTCCAACAGCCATGGATGAACAATCTGCCAGCTTACTTGTCAACATATGGTCAGCCGGCGTTAAAGCAGAAATGTTACAAAAACCCATAGTTCAATTATAACAAGTGACGTGCGAATAAATCTGCGTGCGCCCAGCTGACAGACCCCCTAAATGTCAGCTGATGCGCGCAGCTACGTACAATCAGACCATCGCGGACGTGAGTTTGGCCATTTTTATGCAAATTACGTCACTGAATCAATGCTAAGCGGAAATGCCAACCTAGCAAGCACCCATTTTACGCCTAAGTAGGGCGGTTGAAAACATTCTGCAAGTGAAGGTGTTAAAGAAGTTCCGTCTTTGCCTGACTATGCATCATGATGCATTGTAACGATGCTGAAGCTATTTCCAACAATTTCTGTTCATCCAATTAATACCATCATTACCTACGATTGTACTACTGAATAACAATATATAAGAGATGTTGAATCAAATAGAAATGAATATGTACAGCGCGAGTGAAAATAATGCTTCTGACGGAATAGGCACAAAGCTTCATTGCATTTCCTATTTTGAGCAATTGCAAGCTGCCCTGCGCGCAGGATGATGCTGAGTGGAAATTTTAAGTATGGGGCACACTCACTTGCTCTGACGACTCCAGTCTGCATCCGGCAGAAGTGTTGTACTGTTTGATATCCATTTCGGAAGAGCCACAATGCGAAGCGCTTGAACTTAGAAGAAAGAGAACAGCCGGTTCGATGTTTAAGGCGGATTGAGATCAATGATACTTCAAAGTTGTCCGCCGGTTTTCAGAGACGAACCTCTTTAGAGCGTTTTCTGACTTCTCTACGTGGCAACCAATCATTTCCGTGCCAATTCTGTCACCTGGCCGTCCAGTGGCAAATTGTCTGCAATTCTATTTTTAACAAAGCATATATAATCCAATGGCGGGCAGCGATCCGCTTGACGCGTATGAGAAAACTTGAATAGCAGAAAATTCATTCATAGAACATCGTCAAAGGGAATGATGGTGTCCATGACGTTTTGCTGCCAGTAGGCCAGTTATGTGAAACCTCATCCGCTACTCCGGTTCGGACAGACCTTGTGCAGCAGCAGCATAGGAAACGTTACGAACGATGCACTCGTATGAAGCTACTACCACCGGTCACAACAGGCCGCCATTGGCTATACTCTTTGCCGTTGAAAAATCAACACCAGCTCACTTGAGCTATTTCAGTCTTTCTCTTTCTTTCGCTCGCTTACTCACGCCAAGTCGCTTTCACATCGTTCACTGTTCGGTTATAAATAGAAAAACGAGAATGATCATCATCTCGTCTTCACCTGTTTACAATTTTACAACTGTGCCCACCAGTGGGACTTCAAGCAAAGGAAATTCACGTCCAACAACGTCCTCTCATAGTTAATTTGAAAATTCTCTCCAATCCCGAAAAGGTATAGCCAAAGAGCTCCCCTATACTGACAGCGTTAATTCTTAAACTATCTTTTACCGACCATCAGTCCGGTTCTTCAATGATTGTAAACGTCATCGAGGGGCTGTTTGCTTCGGCAAAGCGGATAAGCGGCCTTTTGAAATGGGCCTTTTCCTCAAGCGCAAATGCTTTATGTTACACGCGGCACAATGGCGGGGGAGCTAATGGTATTTGGAACTTCTTTGTGCGCGCGCACGCCAATACACCTACGCAGTTGATTCCTGACTGAACCGTCACTTTTTGCAAGCGTTAGACACACTGAATGACGAAGCGCGATGCTTTCCCGCCAAAAGCATTGCTTATTCTCTCCTTCTGGAAGATGACTTTCATTGCTGCTTCTTCCTTATAAAGCGTCGCTGTTCAATTTCCAAGTGTGACGAAAGCATAGCGGTTTTTGGGCACATCGTCATTTCCATACTTCCGCCAATGAAATCACGCATCGAGAATGCTTCGTCGCTTTTTCCAAAGCGGCTACTTTTACATACGACCAATTGCAATGCTAAAGATGGCCATCTCTTGGCCATGCTAAGGTCAATAGGACTCTGCAAGGCAAAGGTGTGTGTGTGTGCGTGTAGTAGTTGTCAAGTTGGAATAAAATAGGATGCGCCCTTTTTGTTGTCACAATGGGACCTTTCTAAAATTGGAAAAGCAACGACTATTTTTGAAATGTCACTTTTTTGCTTGCCGCTTCCCTCGTTAAGACGACTTTCGTCAGGCCGACGACGCCGTTCGAATAGGTCATGGCAGCCGGAATGCAAATTGCCTAAGACACATCCTTCGTCGAACGCATACCTTAGTTGGTCGCATTTGTTTTCGGCGGAGCGTCTCTTTTCTTCGTTTTTTTCTTTTACCTGCAACGAAAGCAAAAAAGATGATCTTCCCGCTTCGTTTTGCAAACGAAGCCGGCCGTGATGCAAAAGTAGAGTTGCTACACACGTTCTCTCCATGTGGTCTTCACTTTTTTGCTTTACTTTTTTGCAAAAACCCATCCGCGCGCTTCTCCGTCGCACCCTGCAAATTTTATATTTATGCGAAATGTGTTCTCCTCCAAATTTTCTTTCCTCGACAATGTACGAAAGCGAAAAAGCTGAGAAATTGTTTCCGCATATGGAAAAGATGAGCTGACCAGAGAGAATTTTGAAAATTTTTGTAGGCACAGTTTTCTTGTTGTCATTGCCTCCTTATATGGGAAAAGGGCGCGTTTATTCAAACTGCCTTTGGATGAATGGGCGCCGAAAGAAGGTAGCGCCTTTGCGTAAAGCAAAGCAGCGGTCAAAATATTTATTGAACATCGATTATTCATGTTGCTGTTGCAGCCATTGAAGGCCGCCGGATTAGGCTGAACGTACTGAATTACCTTAAACAGGTTTTTAGATACATCGTACATTGAATGAATGAGCGCAATTAAATTAATTTTTTGAGAATCCGCGAATTAGTGAACAATTTCTTTCAGGCGCGTCAAACTGTCTCTGTGACATGTTCGTTATTGAAAGCAGTTCTCGCTTAAAACATCTAATCCTTGGCCTCATTCCGTGAACAGGCAAAAAGTTGACACTATCTAACGATCAGGGTTGCCACATTTTTGAAACGTTCATAGCAAAGTTTCAATCAATCGACTATGCGCGATTTTAAAAGTGATCAATGACCAGGTGTGGGCACACAATGTTGATGAGTCATCTTTGAAAATCAATTTCAAGCTGTCACGCCATCAGCAAGCCAGCTGTCCACAGATTACATTTTATACTACTCCGATTTCCAACTTTTCCTTATGTACACGATGCGAAATAGACTTACAACTCAACATATTAATACTTTTAATATTTTGTTGAATGCTCATATTTTTCATTGATCACCCTTTGGAAAAGTTAGATAAATTAATTTTTCATTTATGGCTAATTAAGACTTAACTTCCGCGGTTGGAATTCTTGACAAAATGTTCAAACGGATAAGTTTTTGAAAACAAGTGCAAATTTGATTTTCAGGTTAGCTTGCGTAGAGCTCATAGGCGTAAAAGCGTTTGGAATTTCGCTCGCTAACATCATTACCTTTTAGTGGCGCGCAAAGGATGAAATGCTCGTCTTACGAGGTGTGCAGAAGTTGCTGTTGCAAAACGTTAGAAGAAATGAGTTGCTTTTGGTCTACGTAGTGCCCTCGCCTTCCCTGACAGCAATTGCTGACATGTTTGGGAGATGGAGTAGGAAAAACAGAAGCATATACTACCTACAGTCGAAAATGTAAAGAATATATATTGAAGTACCAATAGTAGATGTGAAGTGTACTTAAGTTCAATTAATTAAACAGGCAAGCAATTTGTCACGTAGCAACCAGCTTGACATGACATTGCAATGCCAATAGGCTGTCGAATGTTATCACAATTCATTCAGTTTAGTTTTTCCATGAACATAGTCAATGAAAAAATAAAAAGAAGTGCAGTTGGTAAAAAGGGCATCATATCAAAAAGAAAGGAAAGAAAAAGGATGCCGCCGTAGCTTCGTAGACCTTCATCTAGCAAATGGGATCTAAGATGTCAAAAGCTATCTGATGCGAATCCATTGGCCCAGAAAAGGTTATTCATTTCGCCGATTACGGTGCACCAATGAAGATACAATCTGAGCGTAAGTTTTCCTGCGTCCTTAATAGAAGGTCTCTCCAGTCGGCGGCATTGTCGACCCAGTTGCAATTTTCTTCAAGAGATGGCTAACTGTGAAGGTCGCGCTGAAGCGCAATATCTTAATTGCATCCTGAAAAGTTATTCCTTAATTACCGCAGCAAAAGAATTCTTCAGACAAAATTAATTAATGGCCCACATTAGTTGAGTGTGACAACGAGCGATGGACAACTCCCATTGATACATGATGAAAGGAAGGCTTCAAGTGCCATTGCGTAGTCATTAATATGAATGAACTTGTACCTTCAGGCAGCAAAGGTCTATTTTGACGACAGATGCTGACTCACAACTTTATTCCAATGAGTATTCCTAACATGGCACTCCTTGAATGGAAATAATCATTAGGTTTTAGCTATGCCTAATGACACTGAAGTGTCGCGTTGCAACAATATCTCGCAAAGCAGGCTAACGTTTGTGCAGCTTAAAAATGCGTTGCTTAGTTAAGTTTGAAAGCTTTCTCCATCGTCAGTTGTTTATATTAAAATTTGCGGAATGCTGCGCACAGCACTGAGCGCCCGCCAGCCACAGTAAGCACTAACCAAGCAAGTAATAATTAAACTTTTGTCAATTCTTCCCGCTTAATATTTCTTCACGTCCTCGCTCGCAGATGTGGCCTTATTTGCATTAGTTCAGCGTTTATTAATTAAGATAATGAATCCACTCTCTGCTAGAGTATATATCACTTCAGAAGCAAAAATAAGCCAGCATTGATAAATATTCAAAGTAATATTTTGTGCATAAAAGCTTTAGGTTGTAAAGCACTGACTGTCTTCTTATTACTATGCAAATAATGGCTATTAATCGTTTCCTGTATTTTATATTCTGTTAGAAAAGTGCTTCGCTTAATATAAATAATGCGTTAGGCTGCTCAAGAGTGTCCCTGCGGCATAATTGCCTTATTGAGTATGCTAATTGCCTTCGGAAGTTCTGTGGTAACGAATGTTAATTTAATTCCAGTACACCACCAGATATCATAAGCGTCTCTTTCCTTCCTTCAGCAGCGGCGGCAAACACTCTGTGCATAAATTTGTGTTATGAAAGCTTGCGCTTCAAAAGTCAGACAGATTTTAAGAATAAGATCCACATCAGTAAAATGTTACTCAAATCTTTTATTTTAATACATTATAACTACTGAAATATATTATAATAACTGTGTGCTGATGAAGCTTGTGAAAATGTGAATTCATCTATTGTACCACGCCATGCAGAGTTGTCAGAGGCTTAGAAAACTAAGACACCAATGTATAAGTAGTTGAAAGGCGGCAAAGTCATCTTTACACTGCCAAGGGAATTGTAGTGCATAACATTACATTGTTGTGGTCAATACTGTTGTGTTTCTGCAGTCGAGCTCGTAACAATACTGAACTGCGATGTTTGGACACTGGACACTCATTATGCCTATGGTAAAGCAGCCAAATTGGGAAACCTAATCTTGCACAGCCTTGTCACTTTTTCCTTTCGGTTACAACTGCGAGTTCACCCTTTTGATGGATAGTTTATGAATTATTTTAAACGTTCTGTTAAAGTGTTTTAATCATCCCTAACTTAAAACGCAGCTAAATGTGATTATGCAAAACCCGACTGTGCTTCAGTAACTATCCGTCTTAGAGCTGATAATTGTGCAACAATATGAAATCATGTCTAATCGTAACGAATTTTGCTTTAGATGTAAGGTGCGCATGGCACTCTTTGCGTAAACCTTTTCCAACATACAGTACGAAATCCTTTATCCATGGTGCTATAAAATTTGAAACGTTTTTGAGCATCTACAGGGCGTCACAATTATTTCCTACATGACGTCATGGAATGACGATCATATTGCAAAACAGCGCCGGACAGCTAGCTGCAGGTGGGAGTAACACATTGGCTGATGAAAACGTGATGCCCACGCTAAAGTCACGCGCGCTGAAGGAGGGATCTAGTGAATCCCGAAAGCTGCGTCATAATTTTGTCTTCAATAATAAAAAACTGATTTAGCCTGATTTAGCCTTGAAGTTTATATAATCAGAAGAAACTTCTGTACTTCCCCATTGCATCCATTTTCGGTTAATAAAAAACACTAAACCGTTAAAGCGCTGCACAAAATCGTCCCCTTGTTTACACTTGAGTCCAAATCGCAACATGTCGCATCCCACCTTGGGATACATAGATGCGTATAATTCCAAAATCTGAGAAAACCTGAAATCCTGACCGCTTGTGCACAATGCATTTGAAGCTATAGTTTAACCATTTCGTGTTGTGAATTACAAGTTCCTTATAGCGAACACAGTGTGTATACAGTCTATCGAATAGCCTTAAGAGGATTCAAGCCATTATGGATACTATAAATCTATGTATCATTGCACTAATAGTTTGTGTTGATTAGCCTAGGAAAAGATGGACGTCAACTAGTACTAACAGCATGCAATCGTTACACTGCAGATACTGCAACCTCCAATTGTACCTAAGCTAGTGAAAGCAGTACAATTCTGCTGCTACTGGGCATTAATGATAATTTTTAAAAAGCCGTAGCTAAATCCCGCGATTTCTGAATTCTTAATATATTTCGAATGGGTTTTCTTGTGTCATATCCTCGTGAATAGCTAATGACAGGCTTACCATAGCTCCTGATAAAATGAGGAACCATTACGCTGACGCAAAATACTATGACATGTGGCAAGTGCTGTGCAAAACGACTGCACGTCCTTTCTGCCGAACTTCTGTAAGCTATTAAGCATTAATAAAAAACGCAGAGTGGAATAAATCTAATGGTCTCAGGCACTAAATTCTGTTATTACGCTCACTGCCTTCATTGTATGTTCTTACACAGAATCGTAGTTTATTCTTTGTTTGCCTAATAGCGCCAGCTTCAAAGGTAAGCTAAGATTAGAGCATTCGGAGAGGCCATATTTCATATTTCTATAATCGTTCGACCTTCTAAGCAAGAGCACATTAGCTTCTCATTCACAGTATGACAAGACTCTTGCAAGGAGCGAATATTCATAGTTCATGAAGGAAAGCGATAAGTTGAACCGTTTTGAAATTCGCTGCGACGTCGTTACCACATTTTACGTTTTCGAAATTAAAACGCTACTTCGTTAGCTGACCTATTCATGTTCAAACAATGCCAGTGGCTGCTTGAACGTAACGTAGCGCATTTGCGGATGCCGAGTCAGTTTCTTGAGCTGTTCAGTCAAGCTGAAATCACATTCTCTCCGTTCTTGCTAAATCGTCGTTTCGCTAACTGCGTCGTCTTAAAAGGAGTACGGAAACGCTTGCAATAAGCTCTTGTGAACGCATGCTACGATTGGTTCAGGGATGCTTGCATTTTGGAACAGTTAAGCTACCTATCGCAAAGTATACAGCTTGAAACGCTGCTCCATATTTGCACAGCCGGTAAAGCACGAATGGAAACGAAATTTAGCCTGCAACATTGGACACATACAGAGACTGTGCTTTGCCTTCCCTTTGGAATTCCTTTCTTGGTGAATGCCACGCATGCCTCTACACCGCGTCTCCTTAACTGTTGTTCAACTTGCTCTGATATGTGCTTTCAGAGTAGCTACAGGTTAGCTTCAAAACTAATCACATTTAAACATGATGGTCTTTAGACCTTTTAACCGTAATGAAATGTCAATATTTGCTGCCATTGTTTCCCTGCGTCGTACGACAAAAGAATTGTGCTGCTTAAACTTTTTCTCATTTGAGACGGCAGGAATTCACGAAGATGAATAAGGTGGAATGTCAATTAGCCGTTCTTTTCAACTACCTTTCAAATTATCATGTCTCCTTCAAAAGCATTCATAACATCCCAAATGTTAAGAAGTAACTGATGCTAATTCCTTATACCCCGCCATATTATAATATGTATAATCAAACCATGCTAATTTTTAAAGTGTAACACATTCTTTTGGTTGCTTTTCCAGCTTTATTAACAATAATAGGATGTTGTAGCAATTGGAGCGTTCTCACCCGGATTAACAAAGTTTACATTGCTGCCAAAATGGAACAATTACCTTATGTTTGCAACTTGAGAAACAGCTCTTACTGCCATAGGGAGCTTTAAGCACCTCTAAGCTTAACTCAGTTTTTATCTTCCTATTTGTTAACCTCTACAATCTAAAAAAGATATTCTCATTATTAATTATCTACGAATGCAGAATTACTAATCAGTGGCGGTCATTTGCCACTGATTTGATACTGGCCATTCAGACAACTTTGAAGTCCACCTTTGAAGAGAAAATTCTCTGAAGCTTGTACACAAGCCTTTCAATAAGATGGGCAAAGAATCAAAAGAAAGCTTGGTTTATTTTTCTTCGTCGCACTGCAGTGATTACCACAACAGTGAAGTAAGTACCTATTTCAGAACGTTGCGAAGACCATAAGGACTGTAAGGGTCGGTACATATGTGTTGACCGCTTGTGTATTCCCGCCAAGCCGACTGGAATGAGATGCCTCAGCAAATCTCAATGTGATTCACCTAAAGAGGAATGCAAGTACAATCACTGCTGGCTGCCAGAGGGTAAAATGTTTAGGCGCGGGAAATTTAAATTCCCGTTCTGTTTCAGAGCGAAGCAACATGTGTACCACCGACAGAGACTGCTCTGAGAATATGATCTGCGTCCAAGGCCAATGTGTGCACAGGTCACAGGATGAACAAGAACAAGGTACTCGCAAACATAACTCTTCTATAATGAATTCAAATTCAATGGGATTATCATTGAAGGAGAAAGAATGAAATTAGGAAAGGTTGGTCAACGATGCGTAGATGGTCATAGCTGCCGAATCAGCAATTCCTACTGCATCCTCGGCTATTGCCAGTGCAAAATGAACTCTGTTTACGACGGCATGAAATGCGTTCAACGTAAGCAATTAGTTAAAATTTTCCTCTTCTTACATTGAAAGCATTAGCATATCCAGGTCAGGAAACGACTGTGCCCCATGTACTACCGTAACTTATAGAGGGCACTCTTCATGAATGCCGCCACATTTTTACAAACCCATTAGGGGAAAACTTCTTGTGAATGCTCCTTGCTTTGAGTAATCAGTGCTCAAATTAATTGAAATCTCATGTGAAAAGCCTAATTATCATTTTCAAATGCAGTTGCGGAAATTGGAGACCGTTGCGGCGAGGAAAATTTGCCATGCCGTCCTGAAAATTCAGAATGCTTCAGGGGAAGTTGCGTATGCAAGTCTGGCTTCAAACCTGAAGCTGGCAACTGCGTCAGGACGACAAGTGCGTCATCCTTTCAATAATTACGTTGTTACGCTTGCAGCGTATTGTCTCAGGAGCAGAGTTGAGCCAAAAGTGTACAGTTGACGACGAATGCGTTACGTCTTATGCCCATTGCGAAGGTGGACGTTGCAACTGCAGGGAAGGAATCAAACAAACGGAGAACCGCTGCAGACCCAGTTCATATACTGCACACAATTGAGAATGGATTCTAAGGTACCTCATTTTCAGATTATAACTGCTTAATAGGAAGTGTATTGGTCGATAATGGTGGCAAAACCAGAAAATGTATTGTGAACGCAGTTAATGAGCAAGAAATAACGGGCGACTTAAGTGAATGCCCAGATTCATATTACTGCATTGATATGGGAAGTACATCTGTAAAAATGATCAATCAGAAAAGAGTCCTGGTTCGAACGGGAGTATGTTGTCCGTCGTTTGGTCCAGTTTGTCCAGCTGGAGACCGAGGTATACCCACTTCAAAGGAACAATGCAATACTGAATGCCCAACACGTTCCCATTTTTGTCTGGTCGATCAGAACATACCAAATTTGGCTGTATGCTGTATCAAACCATGTTCAGGAAATGACATTTTCTCTGATGGTTCCTGCCACACGCAGTTAAGAATAGGAGAGCCATGTGAGACGCCTGCTCAATGCACCCTCAGCAAATCGTACTGTCTGCCATATAGCGGAAATGGTGAGCGTTCAATAACTCTTAATCAAGCATGTCATTTCGCCCGCGTCGAAAAAATAACGTTATTGAATTGTGCACAGAAGTGCAACGCGCTCCACCGCTAACGTTGCTAAGTAACATAAGAAATAAGGAATACAGTTATCTTCACATAGTTCTTTCGATAAAGATATTTTTTAACAGCTGAGAACCCATTTGTTTCAAGGTGACTTTGTACAGATCTGTTATCAGGCAGCTGACTCCTAAATTCTGCTATTTACTTTGCAAGCTAAGGCGCATGCAAATTTTTATGATTCACGCCTCCTGGTAGGTTTTGAAATATTCACTGCATGCTATATATGCACAGATCATGTCAATGACAGGAACCGGCCTCAAGTTCACACTTGTGATCAATATGTCCTCTCCAGCTGTCTTCCGCTGCGAAATATAAATATGGTAAATGTGCATGACGTGTCAAATTATGAAAAGCTGGATAGCACTGGTCAATCGCTTGAGTTTGGAACATTCTACTTAGGTCTATTTCAAAATCCCGAATACCAGAATACTGAAAGAGTGATTCAACCAAAAATAGCAAACAATATTGCCTAAAGCTCTTAGTGGTGCAAACTCCAAAAAAGTCTAAATACTGAAAGGGTTGAAAATGTTTGAGTCAGCTCCAGCTGCAAGATCGCTACAGGCTTTTGAAGTTCAGGATTCTGACCTTAAACCTTGGTCGTATAATATTTTGATAGCTCGGGATTTTAAGCTTCAGGATTTTGAGATTCGGAATTTCGAGCAGCAATGACCAAATCCTGCAACTGCAGAAAGGATTAGACGAGTAGGAACAAGAGAGGTTGCTTGCAGCAAGCAAAGTGAGCGCCCTTACTTTTAAAATGCTTACACGAGGTTTAGAGGAAATAGGTTTACAGAAGATGCTCAGCCTTGCAGCAGTGTTGAGGCCGATATCCTTTTTAATCAGACAATAATGGAATATCCATTATTTTCTATCTATTCCGTCTAGTTCCATCTACAGCAGTGATGGGCACGGCCGAGGTCGCCATCGCCCCCCTATGACGGGTTCGGCTCGCTATCGCCCCCTGGAACGAACGTATCAGTTAAGGGGGGCGAAACGTGGTGGAATTTTTCTCTGGCCCTCCTGGACGTTTCCCCTAGCTCCAATCCTTCTTCCAGCCAATTCTTCGTGTTTACACCTTTCCGACGGCACAGGACGTCTTTCGCTATCGGTGGGGGTGCGCCCCT
>KN538378.1:640687-701982 GCA_000797535.1 Trichuris suis | reverse complement strand
CCTGTTTGCAGTGACAACATGCCAATGCACTGATAAGGAAATTGAATGGCGAGGAGAATGCATAGGTAAGCAAATTGTTCGATGTTCAATCATCTGTCGCATATTGCACTTGCAGTGCCAAAGTGCCAATCAAACCGAAGTCCCGTTGTAGACAAATTTGGCAAGATTGCAAGATGCAACGCCAGTTTACCGCCATGCCAACCAGGAACCTACTGCGAGCCAAACTATGAAATCTGTTGCCGCGGTCGATTTTCCTAACTATGAATAATATCATGACATAACTAATTATCAAAGGCTATCAAATACGCATGTGCACTGCTAGTGAAGCAATTGTGATATGATATTAGCGGAATACACAACTAGAAGTTAAGCATATGAAGGTATAATGAGGGAATGAATGAAGCGAATTGAAGGTCAACGCCACTGAAGTGCACGCTTTACAGCCATATTTGTTAATAACCTTTTCTGCTGGCAGTATGCGTAGATTTCAGACGGATAGCGGTACTTCAAAGCAATTTTATTGCATAGGAAAAGATAAGAAATTTGCATTAGCAAACAACAATACAGTATGCCAATAGTGAGCAATATTCAACTGCAGGTAGGACTTGTTTAATATTAATTCATTGGGCACTGTGATAGCATAGAAGAATATAATGTCATACAAAACAAGTATGCCACCAAGAATATCTGCTCGCCAGAACTTCACTAATGCCAGCCGCTGAGCCACCCTTTTCGTTCGCACATACTTCGCTAAGCTTCTGTTAACGAGACCTGAAGCCAAAGGATCATTCCAAACATTCGTTCCCAGTCCGCCTACGCATGCACACACACGCCGTCAAGGCCCCGTCAGTGAGGCGCAGGACATCGTCCTGCAAGGGCTCTAATCCCAGCTGTGTTAAAGTCCAGCACCACTTTCTGAGCCATTGAGCATTTGATATGCATAATGATCTATGGCGCTCAGCAGTACACGTCGCCAGCAAACCTTTATCTCTGCACTAGAAGCAGCTTTCATCAGTTCTCTAGTAACAATGAGCACGAGAATAGAGGCCTTTCTGATATTACGGAATGGATTCATAAGATCTTCCAGTCGCTGCAGACGCTTCATTATCTTCCACAATATCCATACACTAACAAGAGTGCATATCATTGATTTTGAGATCAAATCGTTCACGACGATTCGTAATCGAACTGTTCTACGAAAGAGAGCGTAAGTTCGCTTTTTGGTTTACATCTGGACTCTGCGTTCTCTGTCAACGAGAGGTCCCCGGCTGACGCACCACAAGCCGCTTATATCATCTTTTCAGATTTGCCAGTGTTTATGTGTCTGCTGATATGGTAGGAGGCGCCGCTGCTTCTACTCCATGCAGTAATATCGTTCAGCCCTGGTTGCACACGTAAGCGATCTTCGTTAACTATAACGGTGTATGTAAAACCATTTGACCACCACTTGCTCCCCTCTGTCAGCGCGCTGACTAAAACCATAACTGCGTTTAGAACATGACGGTCGCTACAACAGCGTCCTATGTTCAGCAAGTCCTGAGCATTGGACCAGAAGCCGCTTTTATTCTCCTTTAAAGGAAACCAGGATTTCTAGCTTTCTTCTTGAGGCAGCATTCATCCTGCCCCTCGTCCTTGTACACATATATCTTTCAGCTCATACGCAATAAGCGTCTTTAGTATATATCGTCGATCAGTGGTACAAAAGGTTTCACCATGTGTCTGCCCTGTGTCTACTTGGCGAGTACGATGGCATCCTGTGGTGGATCACGTGCCTCTTCTCTATATCTTTCAATAGAACCCACTGGAACATCACAATCCTCCTGAACATATCGTTCATTCGTAAATGGTTCTGGCTGTCACGCAAATATCATTTTCTTCAAACCAGATACATATCTTAGGCGTAGCTGCATGATTTGTGAACGTCACAAACATCACTGACGACGGGAACAGTAGATTCCCAAAAGCTCAGAAGCCTCAGTTATACAATTTCATAATCTTCCATTAAACCTTTTTGTGGAAGTTGAAAAACATGTGCAATTCAAACCAAACAGAGCAAGAAACAACATAGAAGAGGCAAACTAGACAAGGAACTTAGATCGACCATCGTATGGCCAACAAATATCGTCAAACCATCATGCAAACACACACGCCGGTTGCGGGACGTCTGATTTTCAATCTCAGACAGACCGTTCGCTTCTCTAACGACAAACACTATAAACGGCTTCCCTTGCGTGCATTCATGTTCAGCTGCCTCCAGCGGTCAGCAAGTCCTGAACACCAGCGTAAAGCGTTGCCTTCACCATCCTTTCAGTAGAAATCACCATAAAATAAACTCTTTCTTCACGCTATATATGACCACTAGAGTAAGAAGCAGACAGCGCATAGCGGCATGAACTATTGTAGGCCCTTACACAGCAGGGTAGCGGCTCCGCTAATATCATTGGACTATTGTAGGCCCTTACGCAGTAGGAAAGCAGCGCAAGTAATATCATCAATCGACTAAGAAACGTCGCAGCTTCTAAGAAAAATAAATTTTTTCCCCTTTGCTGCATCACTGATTCCCACTTCCAAAGAAGCTGCTCTACTCGCTAACTTGGTCTTGTGGAGACAATTCCTGGCGTCATTCATGCCGTCCATATCGTTGGGAGACGCACCTTTCAGAAGCCACAGCTTCAGGCGAAGCGGAAGTTAAAAATGTTCAACAGCAAACCACTGAAAAGCAACGTCATCGCTTCACGTGTATACTGTAGGTATGCAGGTTCTAGCACTGGACGAGCAAACGATTTGCCAAAACGCTAAAGCGTTGTTCAAAATGTCATTCTTCATGTGCACGTATCTGATTTTCAAAATTGAAGGAGCACAGTCAATTACCGTAGCAGCCAAATTTGTGTCGAATTGCATTTGTACACTCGATCGTACGCTGAACATTGCATTTCCACTAGCAGCTTAACGGCGTCGCAGCGCGTTCTTCCACGCCCATAGCTTTCCTGAAGTACATCTGCTTTCAGCAAACGCCAGCTTCCTAACAAGCCACTTTTCAAGATCATAAATACAGGTCACTCAGAGCTTCTTAAAACGCTTCATTATTCCCCATTAAAACTGTTCTACCGGCGCGAGAGAGAGAGGGAGGGAGAGAGCTTAAACTTAACAAAATCTGAAAACCATTACCGTACACCAGTGCTCATGCTTTCTGTTCGCAGGTTCGAATCGATGAAGGTTGTTGCTGTGCAGATTAGTTTAAAGCAGTTCCTGTTGGTTGAGCGATGATACAATGCGCTTTGTAGCTGTGAGTGGAGACAGCAGGAGAGAGTTGGCCACAGGGTATCAACAGTCACTGGTTCATCTCATTGTGAATATATCAGTGGTACATATGCATAAAGGGACATTGGTTGCTTATCTCCATTAGCGACAGCTACAAACATATATTAGCGCATGACTGAAGCTTTGCTATTACTGCTGATGTCGTCTGTGCTGGAACAACGTATGTGCACTTCAATAGCTGCATGCTAAAGGATATTAAATAAATGATAACCTGAGCAGCTGGTCGCTTCACTCTATGCAGGAAAAAAGAAGCCTCCTCATCCCGCTTCCATTTACCGTGTACGTCGCCATCATCCAGGCAGTGGCAGGGAAAACTAAACGCAGAGACAGTAATATGGGGCAGTCCAAATATGATATTGCAAGACCGTTTGGAGCGGGTGAATAATATTTTCTGACGATATAAACAATAGTGTCAACAAGCTGGCATAGGCACTCGTTGAGACCTACTCATGATATGCCTTAGAGAAGCCGCAACAGACACTCACTGCCAATCCACAGTGCATTGCGTCAGCAGAACATAAACACCCTCCTGACGATATCCTATGTGGAAGACGTTCTGCAGCACATCACTGAAGTGAAGCTCACCAGAGATGACAGTACACGGCCAGCACTCATCAGCCTCTGACTGATGTCTCACTCTGCCTTTAAATGACACTTGTTGTTCTGATTTTTGCAGGCAGCTTTATCAGTCTGTTTGGCACCTGTGTCATTCCACAGCAGGTGAACACTATGATGCCAATGTTCTGCGGATCAGAGGGTTTCATTATGGAGAACATACGAACAATTAGTGACTTAGCCTTTTCTGATGGGCAGCCAAAGTATTCTGCTTTCTGTGTGTCTTAAGTTTTCCCTCCACCTTGAAAGGTATAGCGCGCTATCACCGCGCTGTTTGGTGCATTCCACCTCAACACAGTTTGCAGGCGTATTCATGTCTTTTACATCCATGATGTATGACAATGCTTACACCCGCAATAAACAGATATGAAAAACACTGACTTCGTTCATTCAAGGTATTGACGTCGTTTTCTAACCGAAAGGCCACACAGCAATAATATGACATGACCTTAGGTAACCCAGTGTTAGGCAACAAGCAAAGGCATGTCATTGCGCTACTGTCATCTATGAGCATTGCGGCGATGGCATTTCTTATTCATGATTTTAAGGAGCACTACTCGCTAAGCAGAGATGTGCTTCATTAGTGACCACACGTGCAATAGCAGAGGATTTTATTTTACTTCATCATAAGAAACGCAGCTCCACCTTCACGCACGCACAACAGGGTGCCACTGATTGTGCATGATCAATGAACATTGACAAGAAGAGTTTCGAAGCACTACATGACGAGTTCATCAAGTCTACAAGCGTCATTCAAAATTAATAAGGTTCATATGAGGCTGCTTAGCGCTTTCTTGTTAGTCTTTACCGTTATGACATGACAAAGCACTGGTATAAAAATAACAAGTTTAATGCAAAAGGAACGAAGAATGACGCGTACGGAAGCGTTGATATCATATTCCAGTGTAGGCAGCACCTCCTAACGCGCTGTTTAACCACGGTCCATTGTTCTTTTTAATGGCTGACCAGTGCTGTGGGATCTTGAAAGGTGAAAAGTAAACTGAAGCCAAAGGTGCGTTCTAACCATTCCTCCACTGTCCAACTATATATATACACCCACACGGAGAAGGTGGGTGCCTCTGATGGAGCACAGGGGAACAGCGTGGCAAGGTCGTCCATTCCACCTATGCTGAACGCAAGCATGAATGATTCTGTTTTTGATGTTCCTAACAGCGTGTAACGCTGAAGATTGTTTGCCGCCAGGAAGCCTTGAACACTGGAGCAGAAGCAACTTTTGTCATTCTTCTGCATATAATCACCAGGAAAGTAAAGCTCTTCTTGTCCTTTCCGAATAGATTTGGAACATCATGCAGTCATTGTAAATTCTTCATTCTGCACCAAGTGTCATCTCTGGAGAGTTTAAGTTCCCTTTTGATTTGCAACATGAGACAACGTGTAGCTGTTAGGAGAAGTCCACGTCGATGCATCTGACGCTGCTTTCCTCGTCACTTCTGGTTTACCAAAATCTCAGTTTTGGCAACCACTACACGGTGCATCGACTTTGATCCATGCCGGCATATCGTTCTGCCTACGCTGCGAACAATATCGTAAATATCTTTCCTGGACGCACACGTAAGAGTGCGACCATTAGTCAAGAGCAAACCAACAGTTCAGGTCAGCACATGCAGCTTGGAGGAGCAGCTTGCCGCGGTGTGTACGTCCTCACCTGTGCACCAGAACGTGAACAGGATTTCAGCCCTTCCTATCATCGTAAGATTCCTCCTTGCTAGCGGTCACTGCATGCATATCATTGATTTCAAAATTCATATCCGTCTTAAGTCCAACAATGGAAAATACTATGACTTTGGGGTGATACAACTAGCCCACAACCGACATTCTGCGGTGCTGATCGCTAGTTGCAGAGAGGTCCGGCACTTGACAGTTCGACCGCTTTTGTTGTCTTCTGGCGACCGTTTGTAGCACCATTAATATCGTAGACAACGGTATTTGACGTACCGTTGACAAGCCGTAGCAGAAACTGCCGAACAAGTCAAAAATTTCCCTACGGAAAGTCTATTCAATGTCATCAGCATTTCATCAGTTTACTGTATGTATGCAGGTTCCAATGGGGGATCCATTGGCAAAAGTAACTTTCAGCCAATGCGCTAAGGCGAGACCAGAGCTGCCATGCCTTATATGCGTGAAAACTAGTTTAAGGTTCTTTAAACTAATTTAACTACTTTGTTTTTCAATTTTGTATCAATCTGTTTCGTTATGTGACTAGATGACGCAGAGTTCCGTTAGCGTAAGCGTCTTTTTGGGCTTCTTCCGATGGAAAATGGGTGTTTGTAGAAGTGCGTGAGATTACGGTTGTTAAAGGCTGTCGTGAGCTATTTATAACTGCTGACTATTGTTGGTTAACATTGCTTTTTTGCAAAGCTGTGCGACGCTAATGGAACCTGCGCGTCAGTATTACTGTACAAATAATGCTGACGTTTGTGTGTTCGTAGGTTGCCTCAGAACAGTATGCGGGCTTGCTTATAGCACTGAACTTCCGTGATGTATAGTGTACCTTAATCCTTCAATAAAACATTTTTTGCATACCTGTTTCACTCTGCATTGCGTTATGTATGTGAATATTTTTGCTCTGTGTTCAAAAGATGGTAGGACGCAGAATATCGTGCAACTATTGATTACGCAGCTGTAATTAGTCCGGTGAAGATTAATTGATCAGTCCGCTGTGGTCTCCTATCAGACATAGGTGTCACAGTGGTGCACGTAATTTCATTTTTAATGCTGCACAAGGCAGGTTCACCTGCCCAGTGCAGCATTAAAAATGTTGCGGCATCTAACTTGCAGGTGTGAAGAAGGAATGAAAGTTTAAATTTAGATTGAACAAGACCCTATCAGTTCTGTGTACTGTAAGTTTGCCACAGAAACCAACAACATAGTAAATGCAACAAAGTGTGTACAACACCACCAACTGGGCAAGTAAGTGAGCGAAATGCTTTAGCAGTACTTCAGTGATCGCTGCGTCTACAAGGTCATTATGGCGTTTTCGTTCCATCCCAACTGGTTCAAATACCTAAACAATCACTGCATAGCTTTGTACAATGGACAACCTTTGAAAATTGATGAGATATAGAAATGCCATTGACTAACTTTGTAACCAAACTGCAAAATCCGTCCATTCCACAAATGCAGGCGCAAGTCGTTTCACTAAAGGTGGGCATCAATTGAGCCAAAAGGTCGGAGCTTAATCCGCCGCTGTGACTTCTCCATTCCGGGTCTGCCACGTCGACGACGAATGATACTCGTAGTCTGCGCAAAGCAAACTTAAGAAAACCCCCTACAGCTGAAAGGACGCACTTACCGATTCGGAAAGGATGAAGTCAACTGACCAAGTTCATCCTTCCAAAGTACGTCATGTGACTTTCTAAAGAAAGCCACCATGTCAACGGAACTATAATATTGGCAAAATGAAGTTCGTTGGTCACTCTTTGGAACTCTCAGCGTTACGCAGAAGTGTTTTTCAAAAGTGAAAGAACAATTCGGAGGAATGGATTGATACCAGTACCACCTGAGATGAGAGCAATCTGAGTAGATTGGTTCAAGCGTTGCGTATCCAAAGTGAGCGACGGAAATGGATCGCTTACGTCCACTACGTCGCCTGCAAGAAATTTTTGTCCATTCGCCTTCTTACAAGTAGCTGTCACCTGCTTTCAAATGGCTGATGTAGTTAGAAGAGGCACTGTCAGGGTAAAGCTTAACGATGAAAGTTAACTTGCCAACAAAATAACCCAAGTCGGCTGGCTGCAATTCCGAAGGAACAGGCGAATAACGGCGATACAGATTCAGGTCTAAGGGTGAGAAAGCAACACGCAACGAAAGGTCCTGTTTCGTCAATCCTACCTTGGAGCTTCCAAACCATGTAGCCACCTATGGGAATGCTCACTGCCCCACCGTCTTCGACTTCGACTTCAAAGCGCAGCACATTATGAGCAACCGTTGAAATTGTGCTAATTGTGCAATTCTTGAAACCGTATGCTGAAATGCATATTTGGTGGCAAAATGGCAAAAACGCTTCTGCCAATATTGCTTACTGTCAGTGCTTAGGTAAGTGCTCTTAATGGACTCCAAATTCCACATAGACCGTTCAGCTTTGGGAAAGCTGATCAGTGTTAAATCCGCTTTGTAAAATTCCACTAATAGTAAAAGGGCACTTCATTAAAGCATTTCAACAATTTAATGCCAACAGTAACACTGAGGGTCCCAAGAAAATGCCAATATTTTGAATATTCTCTATGTCAATGCTATCTGGGCTATTTCGTACAAAACAAATTGCCTAAGTACTTACCGTGTGCTTTTGTTGGAACAACTGCATGCGGAAACGCTAAAAGAAGTATACTATGTAAAGGAAGCTAAGAATGTTGCACAGTAAAGAGTTCTTAAGTATACCGAAAAAGAATGATCACTACGAGCACTTACAACCCCAAAGACTGTCAACAGATGCATGCTGCCTTGTATCCCGTTAGTGTCCAGGAGGTCTGCAAGTGCTGAAAACACGTTAGTCTCCCTCATGCCCTGACAGTGGTGTGTGACAGTTCTGAAAGCTCTACTGTTTTTGTATGTTGTCCAATGTTGTTCACCTTATGCTAATAAATGTTTTCCAACCATTAAACTGGTGAGGAAACTGTGCTTTCAGCATTTGCACACCTCCTTGAAGCTAACAGAGCACAAGCCGTTAACCACAAGGATGAAGAAATGTTGCTGGATAGAATCCTGTTTGAATGAGCGAAAGGTTGTCACTCTGCAGAAAACGTTACAGTAGTCTAAATAGGATTGTGTTAGTACGTGAGGTAAACCTGCACATGCACTTTATGAATATTCTACATCGCTTGTAAGTCTGTAAGCCGTCTCAGGGAACAGAGAGAGAGAAAGAGAGAGATGAAGTTAGAAAGTACCGATTGCACAAACAAAAAGGCACTAAGGCACGCTGCCCGCTTAGGAAGGACCCACAGGCGACGAAAATTGCAGGCGTTTTATACTTTTCTCAATGGACGTTGTTTGTTATGCGTCCAACAGTCATACTGTAATCTGAAAAATGCAGGTTCATTTCTGGCAAGGATGCACGCTATCCGGTTCTGCCCTTACTTAATGCTAAACATAGGACTTATATTTTAGCACAGGCTTACGTAAAAGCTGAACAGGATGGCCGACAAGCTTACCGTATGACTGGTGCACACATAATGGACAACACCCTCCTCAATGATTACCAGCCATCATCAGAAGAAAACATGCTATACAAAACCATTGTTAAGCATCCCCCATTCATAATGTTCACATAAACTATACAACACAAGTTGTTGTATAAAATTATTTGAGCATTATTTTAAAAGAATTATATTAAGCAGATGCAAACTGCAACTTTAAAAAAAGCTTCCATATTAAATGCCTTTGGATTACCAGGAATTGCATGAACGCTTCTAAACGTAAAAATCATAAAACCGTACGAATCTGCCACAAATGTAGAAAAATTTTGTTAGCAATTTTGCTCACGCGCTTGGCATACATTACGAACTTAATAGAAAAATGATGAAAGCATACTGTGCTCTGGCGAATTTCAAACTTACTCCATTGAGTTGCCACTGCCTTTCTTCGTGAAAACACCCGAAATCTGCACAGTAAGGATGATAGAAAAATTGAAAAAAGGCTCGTAGCTAACGCTTCTCCACCGTGGTTTATCGTAAACGTTACGGTATTTTTGTCTTGCGACCAAGAACAGCTGAAATAAGCAAAGGATGTATGGTTCTTCAAAATGAGCGAATGGAGAAAAAGAGAGAAGCGGGAAATTGAATGTCTCAGTTTAAAGCAATCCAACCAAAACAACAGTAAAAGTAATCCCATTTCCATAATATTAAAACAACCTGAAGTAGAGTCGGGCTAAAGAATTAAAACAGCGGCGATGATGACGTGAGTATACTGGCGAAAGCAAGTTGCATACTCTAAAGTTGCCGCATTTTTCTGTTCATTAGCACCCTCTGAAGCGTCGTCCGAAGATTGGATATTATTCAGGTAATCTAAAAGCACATATTCTTTGTCAGTTAGCTGCCAAAGGCAGCCAACGGCTTCCCTTTTGATGTGTCACGTATCAATGGCCCAACGTAGCACCGATGTAATATTGCGTCATAGTCAATATGGGCATGATACTGGAAAGAAGTTATATGCAGAAATGAGCAGACAAACTCTTTTGCACTTACAATATTGAAAAGCATGGAGGCATCGTGCCCAACGCCCATATGAATTCGATCCTTTCCTCCTGGATGAAATTTCATAAAGTCTGTGACACAGTAAACGCTGCCTTGAACAAAACAGCTTTATCAGAAGGCAGCTGCCTATAGAAGGAAGCGTACCACGTAAGGCGAGCCAATGGCTATCCGATGTATGTTGGGCAAGAACACTTTCTGTTACTGGTATTATTCTGCCTTTTGTGCCAGCCGGGTCTTTAGCATTTTCGATGAAGTCAAACCAATCCTTAAGACTTATTTGTGGACCAACTTGATTTTTCTACAATGTGTACTAAGCTCAGTTTAACAATACACTTTACGCTGTCATTTTTACTCGCGGCGTTTCTGGTGATTGACGCAATGACTTTTGAGGAAAGCAACACCCAGTCAGTCGGCTTAGCATACTAGCGGAAACTGCAAGCCAAATTTATTCCGTCCGAGCTTCATTGGTGTTACAGGAGTTTTGGAAGTCATACGCAAGCGTAGCACCGCCTGATCATTATTTCACAATGAGCGCAAAGGCTGCAACAAGCGAAAAACCAACAGTGATCAGCAGAGAAGAGAGCGTAGCCAATTCACGTTGCAAAGCTGTTGAAGCGAAAACTGCGTAGGCAGACAAAGGTGCAACAGCAGCTGTTTTGCATAAAAAACACATTCTACATTTTCAATATAGACAACTATTGCCGTCAATTAAAATCAGAACTAAATTCCTCAATTCCACGTCTACAAAAACGAAATATATCTTCAAATAAGTTTTCATCATTAGCTATCAGCAATAGGCAAAAAAGGTACATAAGAACTTATTCTAAAACAGGCGGCGGTCAAAAGCCTGAAAATCAGAATCCCGAAAATCAAATTTCAAGTATGGTTCTGTAGGCTAGACGACCAAACGTTTAAGCCAACTGGTTCTATTGTGGCTGCTTTGTATTTACAGTTGCTAAATGGGGGGATACCTTTCAGCCGTGAAAGCACCTTGCATCCAGTTTTCTTTGCACTTCTTAGGCCAGCAAAGCGCAGCATGGCCTAAGCCTAAGCCTAAGCCTGAGCCTATCGGAGCAAAAGCTAACATCGCAAATTGAATCAGTACACAGTGGCAGTACGGCGCGCATATAGTAGGAAAGGCTTGTTAATTCAGTTTTTGCAAAAATACGATCGAACATGAAAAAGCTGAAGCATCACTAAAAAGCAATTGATTTTGCGCCCAACAATTACACGTCAATGAACTCGTTGAGATAACGTCTGTTGGAATGTCGGTTGTCGCGTGACATTACGCATTCGTCTGACAAAGCCATATAAGTGTCCTACACGACCTTAACGAAAGTTTGGTTGAAAGAAACCATCAACTTTAACTGAACGATACACCCACGCCTGAAATTGGCTTTCCACAACGCAAAGATGAAAGCATAAAGCTATTAGGCAGTTCAACGAGCATATATGTAAATTCAATAATGGGTATAAAGTACTTCCATGAAAGCTTTCCTTCGCCAATAGATTACTCTGAGCGGCAACGTAATAACTGACAATGTTGCGAAAAGGAAAACGGAACATAAAAAAGTATGTATAATAATTCACACAACCGATTCACAAAGCAGTGAATGGAGTACTACACATTCATTGATTGTTCTATGCAACACAGCTGAATGCCTTCAGATAAAGAAGTACTATTACACTGTTTGGACTTTCAGCGATACGCTACGCCAACATGAATATACGCTCCATCTTTACCAGTTGAAATTGGATTACATGCCTATATTAGGAGGTGAGTGCAAGATCAAAACTTACCCTATTTGCCCGCTAGCAAAATATCTAAGAAACTATGTGCAGCAAAGCTGCGGAATAGTTCTAATAAAGCACTTACTCAAAATAAGATTAAGATATTTGTTAGACAATGAATGTCTCTTCTTCAAACTTGAATCACTTAAGCGTATTGCTGTGTTGGATCGAATAGTCGCGACCTATTGGACGACAGGTAATGTATGTTTATATTTCAGCTTCAAAAAGCCTCTTATGGGAAAAGCAATTAGCATGGACGGCAATTGGGAATCTTTGGACAAATGCGGAAGCACCCCGTAGTATCAATGCTTTCAGAAGAGTCGTTTGGTCTAGTCGAGTAACGTCAAGTTAAACAATAAAAGCGGTACAATCGAAAGAAAGCTTTAGTCATCATCACTCTTTACTCATTGATCAGTATTGATCTGAATGGAATCTGATTCACCGATCGGTTGGAGTTTACGAATCAATGGGAAATACGACTTCACCAAAACTGAAGCGTAGCGTAGATTCGTCAAAGTGCCCATTAGCACCAATTAGCATGACTCAAAGGGAATTACGTTTGCAAGACGGCAACTGCTGCGTTTCGCTTTTAGCATTTCCACTTTGAGACAGCAGCGTAAGTTCAACTGCGGATTAATAAAGCAAGGAACGTACAGACTGTTGCGAATCGAAAGTGGTTAGTAAAAGTGTTCCCGTCTGAGTGCTCACGTCGTCTGAACATGCTTTGGAGTTAAAAGAAATTTTTTCAAACTATGATTTCATGGAGTGACACCGCATTTCAATGTTAGGCTTTGCAAAACTGAGAGCGTTCAAAATGTCACCACATTTTTAATACAGTTGACGTCGCAATGCCGAAAGGTCAAAGATAGATACGACCTTGATGACATTGGACACAGCGTTTCCCTACAGTACGCCTTAAATTTTCATTTGTTAACATTTTTGAAAATATTAGTTATCATTTTAAACTGTCTGCACTAGTTTCTTCATCTTTTATTCTTTTTCATAATGGACGTAGGGTTGTGATAACATTTCTAGAGAATAAGGTCTTTTTATGACTACACGAAATTGTCACCACGTTAACACTGCGTGTGCTTACATATAGGCGTACCTTTTGTGAAAGATAAAATTTCACGAGATCTGTATTCTATGGGCGACTGCATACGCAATGCAGACATAAGGGCGCCTAACCGTGCTCAGTTTACTTTGAAGTGATCCCGAAAAAGGCCATTCCAATTTATTTTGCATATCAAAATTTCTTGTTGTCAAAGTATGAAAAGAAACACTTTACAACCTCAACGCAATACTACTTACACGCATGCATCGTTTCACTTAACGAAATTTGTCTTTTTTACGTTTGCACAGCTTAAAGAGATTTGGATCATTTTTGAAAGATGACTTTTCCGGCTGAATGCCTTACTTAACCATTGTGGAATAGCGATGTGCTACTGAACTAAACTGCACAATGATGTTGATGTTACGTAGGGTCAATAAATCTTAGCGCATCGATAATTACATCTAAGAAAGATTTATTCGCCGTCAGTTGAAGGCTGAACTCCTTGCAGCAATGATGAATAAGGTGATCACGTGATAAGCTGCACGATTAGTCTTGTAAATCCTTTAAGCGACGATCTGCATAGTCTTAAGTCATTTCGTTAATGCTGCATAAAATATTGACTTATGGCCGCTTTGACAGTATGCTGACATACGCTTTGCACATTCACCTATCTTATAGATTTACCCTATTACATAAGCTGAATATACGAGCGGGATTATGTCATCTATGGAAATGGAAAACAATGGCGTACGTTAAGCTTCACTATTCCGCATCTTTAGCACACAACGAAGCGGTTCCACCTGCTAACCACGCCAGCACAAATCTAATGGGCGTGAAAATCGAGCGCTTAAAGATGGGACACCTTCTGACGTATTCAAAAAAATTTATGAATCACCCAACTGATACGCAAAATCCCGTTGTAATTATTTCACCTGAACAAATGGTTCAATGGCACTCAGTACGGCCGCAACAACGAGACTATTCATGCAATATGCACAAAGTCTTAACACTTTACTGGCCGACCAGAAATATTAATTGTTTTGTCGAAAAACAGTTACTCAGCAATACTGTACGTGTTTCCGCGTAATGCTAACTGCTGTGCCCATTACAAAACACAGCAATCACAAAATAGAGCATTTTACCAACTACAGAGATGACTAAGATTCTTTTTGTAGGAAAATATTATGTACCTATTTCGTGCATCATAAGAACGCTTATTGAATTTCCCTTAGTGGGAAGTCTTCCTCAAACGGAAACATTAAAAACGTGAATAAAGCAATTTAGCTATGAGACTTAGAAGGCAATAAAGTCAAACGTTTTAGTCAGCCTAAAGCAACCGTATTAATTTAAGCTGCAGCGAGACGGAACTGTTTCATCAATGGCTGTCATTTCCCATTTGCTGACAGTCACAACCGTACAAGACAAAGTTTCTTCAATAACAGTGGTTCAACTTCGTCTCAACGGCGAGCAGCTTTCGCGGGAACTTTCCTGGCTAAATATAGTGTACAAATAAAAAACAACTCCATCTCCCTCTTACAGCAGTGCTATATATGCTGTGTGGCTCTCGCAATGACCTGAAGCGCAAAGCCCTAAGTTTTGTTGAAATAAGCGTCAACATTTACACATATGAATACTTTGCGATACTTAATTACACTTTGGTGACACGTCATTCAAGAACATGTGAAAAAGGTGAGCGGTGTCATTACAGTGCCCTTTGGAGCAAGGCAGGCGATTATTAGGTCTTTTGTGTTCAAACGAGAATGACACAACTAGGTTGCCCTTGGAAAATGCAACTTGCCGTTGGAATTTGTCATTGACACTTCGAAGGTGACAGGTCGATTTCAAGACCGGCACAACTTCAAAGATCCAACAGAGCAATGAATTCCCTTTAAAAAATGGCAATGATTAAACTAACAAACGGATAAGTTTTACGAGCTAAAGAATTGGGCGCAAAGGGAATCAAATAAGGCGCATTCCAGTTTCGCCAGCCGACAATGGCCTTATTTGTACATTGGTGAGCTGCTGAACGGCGGAAGGCAAAAAGCAAAGCAAAATCATTATTCCTAATACACTGCTGCCAACAAAGCCAACTTTGACACTTTACAACATATGGGAAAATAAACAAAACAAATGTGCCCTTGTGCATAAAGCAGAGCTACCGTAATCTGCAAATATTGAATAGCAGCTCAGTACATGCTCACACGTGTCTAAGCAAAGACGAAAAGTTTGCCAACACTTATGGCTTTGCTGAAAGCTGCGCGCTAAAAATGAAGTCACCATTTAAGTTGAAGCCAAACAAAACATTTGCATAACCACTGTTCCCGCGTTTACGCAGACTGCAACCTTAGAACTGCAACTTCCAGCCGCTGGCAGCGCCTTTATTCAAAAAGGTGATCGTATTAGTATATGCGTATACTTTTTCTTTTGGCTTAAACATTACCACATTGAGGGCTCAGTCTTATGCGGCTGCTTTAAGACGTGTCAAAGCATTCCCGCCTTGGCGGGCATGGGAGTCAGACGGTGATAGGAAGGAGAGCAGACAAAAACTTTAACTGCAAAAACCCTGGATAACCTAAAATATAGAAGTCGCGAGGCTTAGATGTGGACACCTCTCTCATTGATGAATAGGGAAATTGAGCGCTGCCCAAACATGAACACATGAGACGCAACCAGTGATGAAATGGTCGAAATGGTAAACAAACAAGCTGATAAACAATAGACGTCTCAGATTAGGGTAAACAATGCGGGTTAAACAGCCGCCCGATGATTGACCAGCCGGGGTAGCAGTTCTGCCGAGAAAACTAAGAAGCCCTTCTTCACTGCTGTTAGAGCGACATGTCAGATGGAGATGAACAGCAGCGGCCGTTGGCTAGTGGAGAATGGTGAAGAGATGCCAAAGGGTAAAAGCATGTTTACACAGATGGAACAAGCCAGCCTGTCTGGTCAACAAGACCCCGCGCACCTCGACGCGTGATCGATCCCTGTTAAGCAGCGGCCGTCTCTGTTAACCACGGAAGGAAGGATGGTGACCGAACGACCGGAAAGCCGGTCTTTATGGACCAATGAAACTGAGATCCCCCTTTTTGCCAACACCGTTACATGGAAACAGTTAGGAGAGCCTCATTTCATCAATACGCGTTCCCAACTATTACGGACGACTTGAGCCAAACAGAGGCATCAGCATAACTGTCTATCGATTGAATGTTATGTTGTAAGCGTTAAAGACCGCACTGCCGCATATGGATAAGGAGCAAAGTTCAAAGCGCGCAAAGAACAACCCAAATCAATGAGGTTCAGGCATATCTCCTTTCAATTTTCCGTTGAAGCAATACGGCGGCACCGCTGCGGTCACGATTGCTTGGACATAATTTACGTCAGACTAACCAATGACAGCCGCCATCCATCCAAGCAACGCGCTATGGGGTCAGTTGTCCACAACAACATTGACCTGGCTAAGCCAGGCGCGCTAGTGATTGTAAAACAGCCACTCTCTGGCCGAACGTTGCAACATCATCCTTACTCGAGTTCGCAGTTAGTGACTGCTGCTTCAAGACAGCCGGCTGCCGATTATACAGTACGACCAAAGGTTGACTACTCCACACGGTACGTATCAGTCCTTCCTTAAGCTCTATGTCTAAGCAGGGAGACGCCGCTATAAGCTATATAAGCACCCATTCCAATGGGTGACTAAGAAAGGAGCTTTCCTTCTCGTTCAACAAGTACGCATATATTATTTATAAATGCTTAACAGAATTAGCGATTAAGAATTCAGTTTAAAAAAGGACACAGTTACTACTCGTATACGGTAACAGAAGGTTGCCTACTTCAACCCTAACACCGGAAAAGAGTTAAGTACACTTTACTTTATTCAGCGTTTATGCAAATATTTTTTCTCAACTCCAATGAAGTTGTTACGTAATTTGACTTCAAAAACTTGAATTAGATTAAAAAGGTACTCTCTATTGCGTTTGTAGTAAAAATGTTGAATGGGCATTTGTTGTCTCAAAGCTGCAAATGCCAAAACTGTCAAACATTATTCGAAGGGATAAAATAAGATCATTTGGCGACAAGAGCGCCTACGCGTAAACAACTACGCCAAAGGCGCCACTGTCGCCCTGTTCATCTTTAAGGCATAAGCGCATGTGCGCAATCGGCTGACTATTATTTAGTGTGTTGGAATGCAAAAGGGAACAGTGGTCGCGCCGTTGGCCGTTTTATGGATAACCAGTTCAGGCACACAATATACCGTTAAGACTGTGTGTACGCGCGCGTGCCGCCGCTGCCCAACCAAACAATTTTAAGTTGGAAACAAAATTTTGACAGCGTGAAGAATGGCTGCCCGCGCTGTGTTGGCTTGTGACAATTTCGCGTAAACAAGCCTGAACGAGTCTTCCAATTCATTAAACAATGTGCATTCACAGCGGCTGCACAACAAACGTACAAAACTGACAAAGCCGTCGTTGTGCCTTTGAAAGCATTTAACATTTCCCTTACAACATTCATTCATCTATTAATTATGAATGGCGGCGGCTTTGTAATGACTCGTTTGAAAACAGACAGTTTTGTCAAGTTGAAGAAGAGTTAATTTAACGAAGCTTTCGGAAGTAACATCTTCCGACGGAAAAGTAATCTCGGAAAGCCTCGTTACAGATAAGATCACTTTCGGTAAGAGGAAAACAGAAGCATTCATCCGTGCGTGAACGTAAAAGGTGTAAAATTCATCATTCATCCATCGCATAGCTTTGCGCGGTCGTACGTAAGTACTAATGCAAAAACGTAAAGTCATTAGCATATTTGACAAACGCTCAACGATAAGAGGACATGTTAACTTTCTAATTTGCATATTCACATTTTGGAATATGAAAAGTCGTTGCAAGCTTAAATGATTTCAGCAAAGCTTTGTAATTCTGCAACGAGTTTTCAATAATGCTTATTACGCGTACGGAAAGAAACCGGAGCCAGTTAGGACTTTGTCCATCTCACATTGAGCGGACTCAATTGGGACCCAAAGTAAAAAGAGGCATCACGTGACCTATGCTGTGGAAAAGAGCCAAAACAAAGTTACTCTTTACATCACAAATCTGTTTTACCATAAAACTGTTGCACTTTGGTCTCATTGTCATCATTTTACTGTATCTTGTCGTACTGTATTTTATTTACTTACTTTTGCTATCCAATCTATTGCGTATATTTGTTCGTTCATCTAATTAGTATTATATTGGTGTTGCTTTTATTCTTATCCATTTCGTTTTGCCTTACAGGTGGGTGCTCGTCCGAAATCACTTTCGTAATGAAAGAAAGCCTTTTCCACTTACCATTTTTAAACTTCCGGTTTATTTTCCCGCTTTTTTCCCTACTGACCAATTAGCTCTAATGACGGGCACCTATCAGCACCGTAAACTGCGCCCAATG
This sequence comes from Trichuris suis, assembly GCA_000797535.1. Classification (NCBI taxonomy): domain Eukaryota; kingdom Metazoa; phylum Nematoda; class Enoplea; order Trichinellida; family Trichuridae; genus Trichuris; species Trichuris suis. The sequence goes on along the minus strand of KN538378.1, from coordinate 683,580 downwards.
AAAAGATTGAGAAAACCGAACAGCTTGCTATCCCTAAATGCAAAAAAAGAACAATTGAAAGCTTTGAAAGCACACCTCCTTCCTGTGGTTTCTTTGGGCGGGAAACAAAGCTTTCAGGATAGGCTTGACGCACTTTTGCGACAAAGTCAGTTGTTGGTTTTGAATTTGAGCACGAGAAAGTATTGGAAACATTCCGGCGGGAAAAGCAGACCACCCACGAAGCAATTGAAAATTACCGCCAAATCAGTGAGCGATGGGCACAATTCAGTTTGAACACCCTTAGGGAAGCAGCTTTGCCTTTTTTCCATACGTAGGTAACGTTATCATTGCCTTTAGACGCGTCGCAAATGCATCGGACGGAACTAATCTCCCGCAATTTTCGTTTAGGCACGCAAATTGCCTTTTAAGGGCAACATACGCCTTTTTCGGTCGGGAGAAAGAGGACAGAGACTTTTTTTTAGCTCGCATCGTATTCAGCTTTAAATTGAGCAAAGGCCGTTTCGCGCGTCTTTACGATCGCCTGTCGTTGCCCTTTAGCAGCAAGCGAAGCATAAAAGACGACAACGAAACTTGTTTGCCAAATTTTTCCGTCCAAAACAGCCGATCAAAGCCGTCAAGCCTGTTCCGGTCGGCGATGTGCGCGCGCGCCAACCAGGTGGGCGCCACGCCCAAAAGTTGGCAAAACTTGAACACGCTAACCCGTTTTGGTTGTCACTTTCCAAAAAGGCGATGAAAGGTTGCAGCAGCAACGAGTAGAAAGAAAAGGAAAATTGTCTGCCCCTAATCGCTACCATCTTAAAAGTGAAAGGCGAACAATTTAGGACAACGTTAAAAAGACACAGAGAAAACAATAATAATGATGGGGGGCACAGTTTTGAAAGTACAAAAAAGGAGGTTATTCATTCAGTTTCTTCGCAATGAGGAAAGTGATGACCATCAACACTGAGTCCATATTTGTCGATAGGATCAAAATGGGAGCACACTAGCGACCTCTGTTCAACCAAGAACAGAGGCACAAGATGCTGACAAGGCTGAAGGAAAACTACATGTTACCCAACTGGCGGGCGCGGGATATTCCCTAATTACATAATCATGCAGAAGACCATCTATGGTGCAATGAATAAGAAAGCCTTAAAGGTTGGAGCAAAACAACATTTGCAAGTTTTCAATAAAACCCCACTGATCAATTGGTATCTTAGCAAATGCATAAAAAGTTGGCCTTCGGGGAGCTAACAACAACCGTATAGGAAGGACACACAAATGCCTACGTATGATGCAGCTATGGTAGATTACAGTAGGCGGTGTTGGATGAGTTGTTGTAGCAACACTTTTACTACATCCCACCACCGTCTGCTTCGTATAGAGAACCAGTTTTAACAGGGCCACTTTCAACGGCAATGCGTCATGGAAAAATACCGCGGCAGCGCTCGCCCATAGGGTGCACTTCTTAGTTGATCGTAGGCGCTGCCAACGAAAAGGCCGTGTTTGCGACACGCTAGGAAACAGACGAAGAGTTGTGTGTCCTACCGGCAAAACCAGCCAGAACAAAAGAAACATTTTGCCGGCCATTGCATCACGCGCGACGACGACGACCAACGGTGGTGTTGTCAATAGCGGCGACGCAACGTTTCGCCTATATGTGGGCCATGGCCGGCGGTGAAAATGAAACTTAAAATGGGGACGATTCATCTGAACGGCTTTACCTGATTTCACTTTCCCAATAGAACCGCCGTCCGTACGCAAAAACATGCACCGCTCGCGCGTGGTGCACACTTTTCCAGTGAAAAGTGAAACTTGACCGATTTAGAAAGACGTCCAACCGTCCGGCGGCAAAGGTACATCAACGACCATTTTCCTTGCCTAAGGACAAAGCCATAAGCCTACTGGCAGCAGCAGCAAATGCCTACAGTTTAGCCTGTGTGGGTTTATGCAAATGCAAACTTAAAACTTTCGCTTCTTTTTGAAAATCTTCCTTCTATGTCATTTGTTGCAGTTGATGCCGAAGAAGGACGTGCAAGCATTGGCGTGCAACGAGGATGTACGACGCACAACGGCGGCGATGGCAAAAGAGGAAGAGACGAGGTCAGGGAGGACGGAAGGAAAACTTAACGATGAGCCAACGTACAGAGGTCGACGTTGGACCACACCGGATATTGGAAAGGATGAGCACTATTGGGAAAAAAGAAGACGCAACAACGAGGCGGCAAAGAGATCCAGAGAAAGACGACGTCTTAACGATATGGCTACAGAGGCAAAGTTGCTTGAACTGAGCGAAGAGAATTGCTTGTTGAAAAGTGAGTTGGAAACTTTTCGAAAAATTCTACCATTCACCAATCACACACCTTTGGCAACTGCTTTGTCCGCTCCGGCAGCTCCGACCGTTGTTACGAACGCTCGTCCGCTTTTGACGCGCATAAATTCGTATCCAAGAGAAAATTTGGCACCCTATCCTGCCAACATGTGGAGCTGCAGACGAACCTCGTCGCCTGTAGCGCCCCAACTCTATTCCGCAAAGGCCGCCCAGCTGGCGTCCATATTTGGATATGCCTTGCCGACACCTTACGCAACCTGTGGTGATAACATTGTGATCAACCAACTACGTCAGACCAGTGTCAGCTCACCGAAGACTATTATGGAGCATTTAGCTCGCGCCGCGGAGTATCCTCATCCATGGGAAGGCGACTTGTTCGGGCAAACGGACAGTAAACAATATCTGCGTCAAAAATTGCTGGAAAAGCAAGCGCGTTCTCCCGATGAGGCTAACGGCGCCGTTACCGTCAGCTCGACCGGCTGGTCCAACCTGAACATCATTCAGGAAAGCCCGACTGTCCCGCCGCCGGAAGCCAATCCGAAAAATGGCCTACCGACGTCCTCTAATTTGCATAATGTTACTGACATTCCACTGAACGGAGAAAGGAACAGTACGGAAGACTTGTCGAGTATACGCTCGTCTTCTTCCTGCGACACCCATTCCGGGAGCGTCAAGAAGCCGACGCTTAAGTGGAGTGACCCTACTCAACGGGACGTATGGCAGTCGACGGACCGTTACGCTGAACGAAGAAGGCGAAACAACGAGGCGGCAAAACGTTGCAGAGCCAATCGAAGGGCTCTTTTCGAGTCCAGATACAAGCGGGTGCAACAGTTGGAGCGGGAAAACGCCCGCATCAAAGCTGAAGCTACTCAGCTCAATCAGGAGCTTGAGCAGCTTAGGGCGACAATTGCCCGAAAGGTGCCCCAACCGAATATGTGCAACAACGATTCGGGCGACCCGTTCGCCAAGCGGACCGGCAATGACCACGGCAGGACGTTGACCAGATCGAGCAGCGACACGGACACTTCAACGGACCTGTGCAACGTGGAAGTGGTCACAGAGGAAAAATGTCAACTGCTCCGCAACGCCAACGTTAGCAATTGTTGTTCTTTTGAAAAGGAACAAAGTGTCGCTTGAGGTTTTACCGCTCTCGGATTTTACCACGCGTAGTCCGCGGTATGCCGCCCTCTCGTACCCATTTTCGGCCCTTGTGGCGCTGATTAGTCGACGGAGGTAAGCCATTTTCCCATTCAGACGAATCGCGTAGAGATTATTTCGAAAACGAGGCCATTTCTCAATGGAGATGTGTGCAGTAGATTTTTAAATCACTGTGCGAACATTCGCGAACGCAAATGAATTGCTATTCGGCCTGTCATGTGACGTGTCAACGCGGCGACCAATCAAAATAGACCCTTTGCCGTTTGGACGATTTCCTTAAGGAAATGCGAACCTATGAACCCCTTTTCACCACAGCACCACCGGCGTAGCGATCAGCTAAACGTTGGACACCATCCTTGCGAAAGAAGGAAGAGAATGTTTGAATTTTTCAGTGACTTACGCTCTGGGCACAAAACGTAACAATATGTATGATGATGCCGCCTTTAAGAAGACCCACTTCGGACCTTCGTGCTTTAACGGAACGGCCGTAGGCCGTTCCGTTAAAGCACGAAGGTCCGAAGTTCCAACTATTAATACGAAGAGCCAACCCCAACCATATGCGCGATGCGGCTCCAAATGCTAAACGACCAACTGCTACGGTCTCATAATCCCTATATGATATAGTGAGCAAAACGAGCCGGGTGTCTACGTAGCACCTTTACTTGTGTTCGCCCGTAAACGTAACTTCCTGCCCAACCCATAAACGCGGGGACGAGTAAGGCCAAAAAACTGGTCGCACCCGCTGGCACGAGCGGGTGGTCTGATGTGAGGCATAGAGAAACCGGCCCACTGATAAATAACGGCGCTAAGGTGCTGCTAATGATGTACATAATATGAATTCGTGTACAATCCCGAAAGTCACGAATACGGAATACTACTGTGGCAACTGCGCTGTAGCGGTTTCGCAGTCCCATTCAGAGTTTGATCCATTCAAAATTTAGATCTTTTTCTGCATCCGACCTTTCAGGGTTCGGACGCTCCTCTGCATTTCAAAATATTCTGGACTGCTGCCTTTCGAGCCCTTTTCAACCTTAGTGGATATCTTGCACTTTCAGAATTGTGACCCAAAGCCATCTGAAGTAAGTGTTTTTGAAATATTGCAAAAAAACCCCATTCTTCACCCTTTTTTGTTAGAATCACTCTTTCGGGATTCCGCGGCATTGTGCGGCCTATTGGTTTTTTACATATTTTAAAAAGTCCGACGACAAATAAGAATGTCGTGTAATTAAATTCAACATCGCTGGGGCAATACCAAAATTGGTTACGACCATAGGGCTTCAATGAGCCCGCCTAAAAAGGTCATCCTACGAAGCCGTATGAAGTTGTTGCCTTGCTAAGGATAAAAACAAAACTTAATTTAAAGATATTTTTAATATATGCACCGATGAAATAGCCTAAACAATTATTTACATTGTCTTGTCTGGTCGTAAATCCATTAGCTAATGGCGCACATCTACAATGCACCATGATAAAAAGGGGACAAGCCGAATCCCGAATGCTCTGACAAACCAAAACCAACAGCCATTAATGAACGCTCTGCTTTGTCTTCTGTGGATTATTTTTTTTTAAGTATTGAAAAATATCTCTGACATTATAATTTGCGAGAAATACGCGCCACACACAAAGCCTCGTCGTAACGTCGGAAAAAACAGCAGGTGCTTAAGTATACATTCCGCTGCATTAACGGATTACGGTGCTGAACGGCCGAGATCCAGAAAGCTAATATTAACATTTCTGAGTTGGCCACAATCCCGAATAGAGCAAAACCTACGCAGGACAAAATCCAGAAAGGTCAAGCATTTGATTCATTCGGGATTTAGGCTCACTCAAGAATTTTACCTTTCAGGGTTTCGGCAATTCGGGCAAATGGCCGCCAATGGTAATAGACAGCGTGTATGGATAATGTTGAAGATTTTAAATTTACAATTAACAGTCGCGCCGAAAAGCTGAAATGCCTCCCTTTGCCCTATTTGTACCCGCTACAGTAGGAAACGACTTACCAACGAAACTCCGGCGTCGCTGCTTATAGGACTTCTTCACAAAATGTGCAATGGACGCAGGCTTGTTGTTCCAATCGCGCCATCTACCAAAACAAGCGAAAGTTCGTCTCTTACGCCAACTTTCACTAAGATGTTGTTCCTTGAAAAAGAAAAATATGTACTCATGTTTGCAATGAAAACTTCCCACTTGATTATCTCATATTATCCATAATCCTTACCGTATACACGAGGACCTATTAGGAGAAATGTGGATCACCTCTTGCTCCATTATCAGCCAAGCTGAAGCACTACACACTATATATATACAGAAATTGTTTTTCTGCCACGGCGGTGATTACCATTGCTGATTGGAAGACCGATCAAACGGACGCATACATAAGACTGCAAACACCTATGTGGAACTATTCGAAAAAGTATGAGACATTTTTTTAAAAACAACAACAATACGCGATACAGCATTTTGGCAACTACTAAGTGCCATCGCAAATATCAGACAACACAAGAATTCTTACTGTAAGAAGGTAGTTAAAACTTTCCACAACATAAACCATCAAATAGAGCTATCAGACGACCCATTGAAGCTGTCTTTCGAGGGACCTCAAAATGTAAACTGGAAACTTAAAAGGCATTCAAAGTGACAAAATTTGAATATGCGTAAACAACAGAAGCCTGCCCGAATCAACTGGCAACACGAATTACCCAAATATAGGCAAAGTCTAACAAACATACATCTGTTTGTGGATTATTCTCTAATATTTTCAAGTACCACAAACAGAACAAAAGCATAACGGAACATTAGCGTATAACTTAAGCGCGTTCACTGCAGCCATCATGCAAAGATGGCCATAACGGATGACTGTTATATTTTTTTGACGAAGCAACTTTTGGAGTGCGAACGTGCGCAGCTATTAACAAAATAAAGTCAATGTACAACGCTGCCGCTGAACAGCCAACTACGATCTCATTCATGAATATATTTCGCTGGAAAGAAAAAAATTGCAGCTACACCATTCTACCGTAATACGGAGCCTTTGTGAAAACGCAAAAAAGGGAAAAAAGAAAATTGATTATATATTGGCTAAATGAAGGATACTTAAATTACTAAACACATTTTTTAGGAGGACAAAGGCTCGCAGCTTTGGCAACACACACGGCAAAGTCAACATGCCGACCCGAACGTGACCGACTCTTTTAATTTTCCCTTTTCGGGACATATGTGACACTTCGATCGTCGGACGTTTTCTTTTTTCGTCCCGGTCCACTCCGACGGTACCGACGCTCTTTAGCATTCTGAAAAAAACACAAAAAACAAATAAGCCACCAACAAAACTACTCTTCACTTCTTTTAGCGACTTTAATAAGTCAACAATTGCAGTTATATGACGTTGCGCCAACAATCTAGCAAATGGTTCGCGCCCAAGTTTGCATACGTAACGACATACTGTAGCATACCGCTTCTCAGTGACAACTTTAATTTCAACTTCCTGACGGCTTCTGCACAATTCTTATTGGGTATACTGTAACTTGTTCGGCGTCACGTGCGCCGTTGCTGAACATTTTATATTTTTCATTTTAATGACCGGAAGTTGTTGCAAAATTAAAATGTTCAGCAAAAATGCACGCGGAGCATCAGTTGGAAGAAAAATTTTCAAACTTGACGCCTACCAGCGACGGCTACACAAGCGTATACAGCCGACCGCGTTGACGTGATGGAAAATTACAGGGAACAAAAAACCACCATTGATAAAACGGAACAAGACGACATTTTGCCGCCACGTCGTAACGACAAGACAAAGTTGGAACGAAGGAAGAAGAACCGACAAGTCGCGCACACTGTCGCCTTCCTGCACATAATCTAATTTGCTTACTTTACTTTTTGCATTGTTCAATCTTTATTTTGTCCTATTCAATTTTATTTGACCACGGCGATTGCTATTATATTCTGTAGACCTTTATTTTACTTTATTTAGTACTGTAGTTCGTCTATCTCGCTTACTTATTTGTCCAATTATACTACTATGCTATTATTATTATTTTTTTTTAAAATTCTTACTGATTTTGCTTTGGCTTGCGCGTGGTCTCTTGAGGTAGCGAAGCGCGGCAAAAGGGGACGGTAAGTTCGAACCTGAGCGTCACATACAATATTTCTTGCAGGAAAGCCGCGCAACTTCAACCCTACGCGCATGTAAGGCAAGCACACTTCGGGAAAAACAAGCAAACCCTTACCGAAGCACCTTCAGACTGCTGCTTCACGTCATTACGATCCTGCTGAACGTTTCCAGAGCTACTGGCTGCAGAAGTTTGCGCACTTTCAGCCGACGCGGCTTCTTTGGCCTTTAATGCCGGGTTGATCCATCTATACTGGCTCTTTGCGTCTTAAATGAAAATAATGGCAAAATGCCGCGACAGCAACGCTGACCCAACTTACGGCGCGCATAATCGTACGGTTTGTATTCCCTTTGTGCCTTCGTCCATTTGTACTTTGCACCGCGACCTCCCTTTGGAAACGGTTGCCTTTTTTCAACCGAACCGCTCTGCTCAGCTCCCTCATCCTTTGGCGCTTCCGGTTTGGACGGCGTCTTCAACTTTATAACTTCCTGAAACATGCAGGCATTCAAATTTTTGAAAGAGAAAGTACCGCCTCAATTGTTCGCAGTTGCTTACCGGATAAACTTGCTTTTGCTTGTTCGACTTGCTTGACCAGTAAAGTTTTAGCTCCTCAGGGGTCTTCAAACTTAGCACAGGCATCGTAGCAATTGCCCTCTTGTAGGCGCCATACGGAGACAGCCAACGTGCGAACATTTTCTTCTTTCCCGCTGAAACGCAGCGAGCTTTGAATTGCCTGCAAATCAATTAACGGGAAATACAGTAGGAGGAGCCAAGGAATCTTCAATAAAAGTTACGTCTGTTTTTGATTGAAGCAAAGCGCCGAACTATCCGCGCATCTAAGCGACGAAGACGACGGAATCTCAAAGGTTCGGTTCGCCTCGTCGCTTATCAATTCTTCATCAATGGCAGTGTGACTGAAGTCGTGGGGAAAAGACGTTTGGGCTTCCCACAGCTGATAGGCCTCGCATTGGTCTCCCAGCGATTCATCGGACTTGAAAAAAAATATAGAAATAGTTTCGTAACACTCAACGGCTCAAGTTGGGGGAAGGTCGAATTAATAGCCTAAAAAGGAGATAACAGCCGAACGCGGGATTTACCTTTTCTTGGACGTCAGGCAAGTTTCGCGCAGTATCCAAAATGCGACTGACGGTGAGCACGTGCAACTTTAGCAAAGGTGGTGCCGGTTTAGCAACGACCAAAACGCTCGATGGTTCACGAGGCAGTAGCTCAGCTAACCTGATCATCAAATAATGAGGAAGTACGTACTGTGGTGACTCGTCGTGAGTTCGAGCCGTCTCGTCGCGCCAAAGGTATAACCAACGGAGCGCCTGTCGCTGACGATGGTTAAGTTTCACCGACAATTTTCGACACAGACTATCGGCACTCTTCACCGTCACTACGCGCTTTGTATAGGTCTTGAAAAGTTTAAATTTGCATAAAGGCGGGAAATGCAAGCGTCAATTCTACCAAAAGGCAAACGTCTCGACTACGTTCGAACACCAATCGTAGCAGCTTCTTTTCAGCATTCTCCGCGTTGAGAAGATCTATGCTCAACTGGTCGTAGCAGTAGAGAAGATAGTGGGTGTCCTCGCGGGCATACTTGACAAGTTCATCCGGCAATGGCCTAAAAAGGTAAAGTAAGATGATCAACAACTTTATAAGGCAATGCTGCTATCCACCTGATTCGCCAGTCGGCCCTACTGTACTTCTTATCCAACGAAACTCCCATATAGGATGAGACCAAATGAGACAGCGAACGAGGTCGACGATCCAACACGCGTAATGCTTCGTACGTGTCAAACATGTTGACCACGTAAACGCCAAAGTCGCGCTGCAACCATACTACGTCGCTGGATGCCCCGTGAAATACTTTGACAATATTGGGATCAGTGAATGGCTCATTGAGCAAATGCATATGACTCCATAATGGGAATGGGTCAATGATGTAATCCTCGTTTCGAGTACTGATTTGTACTAGGCACGTTATGCCCTGATAGGAACGTTCCGAATTGGCCTAATTAAGTATATAAAGTTGACACCACTTATATACACGAGACGCGTCATCGCCATTGAGACTGTACCTCCAAATCGACGGCGAATTCAGTTTGCATATTGAGATGTTCGCATAAATTCTTCAACTCTTCAACGGTGTCAATCATCGTTAGAGGTGTGTCTTCGGAGCGAAAAGTCGGCTTGATGGCAACGCGCGGTTTGAACAAATGTTCCAAAGGAACAAAATGATCCAACTCGTACTTGTACGGATGAACGTAGCGATCGCTTTCGTCATCGGAATCGTCGGCTACGTCACACGGCCAATCGGTCGAATCGCCGCTGCATACGTTCGTTGGTGGCCACGAAACTTGAGCGTGGTGCTTGAAAACAAGTTTCGGCCGAAACGGCGTTTTCGAGTTGTCTATGCAGTCGGCAAATTTAGTTTGCGGTCGAGCGATCACCGTCGTCTTTGCCAGTGTCAACGATAATGACGACAGCAATAACGGCAGAGCGTTTTCTTCTAGAAAAAGTACTTATTATCAATTAACCTTTTAGTTTTAATTTTCTAACAGCTTTTACAAAAGCTTTGATAATGCGTACGGAAGGTTACTTAGTACTTTTGCTATGCGGAACTGTCAGGGCTAACAACGCTCCGTCATTGGCGCCAGTTCGTTGGTAGTGAAAAAAGGATGAAGACAGGTTAGCGTAGGATACGAGTTTGAACACAACAAAAGCCTATCCTTCATTAGAAAAGCAAGTTACAACCATTTAAAAGCCAATACTGAAAAAAATAATAACAATCAGACGAATAAATAGAATACAGGATCTTTCCTGTTTGCTGCCCACCAGTCATACTGTAACTTTTCCTAAGCTTTCCCCTAAGCCTAAGCCAAGCTACTGTGACGACAGTTCTTGTGGCTTAGGCTTAGGCGAAGGCTTAGAAGAAGTTACAGTATGACTGGTGGGCAGCAAACAGAAAATATCCGAATACATAGCAACAGCGAAAAAATAAAATAAGATTTCATGAAAACATAACAACGGGGTGACAGCGAAATCAAATAAGGTAAAAAGAAATGAAATTAAACAGTGATGTACAGTAAGGAAACTAAAACAGGGACAAGATGAAAGTAAATGATTTGCAGCTTCAACTCTTTCTTCACTTCAAAGTTATCGTAGCCCATCATCCGCGGCACCTTGAAAATACGTCACCACACAAAGTCGAAATGAAGAAACAAGTCGTTTACTTTCCTCTCACCTAATTTTACTTTATTCACTACCGTAACTGTGTATACTCTATCACTGTTTCATTTTCGCTTTACTCTCTTGTTTAATCTTACCTGCTTATCATTATCACTGTATTTGGTCAGATTTTATTTTACTTATTTTCGTTCTTTATCTTATCTTATTTTCATAGTGTTGTTTTTGTTGATTTCGTTTTGGCTTGCAGCTGGTTTAAAGTTACTATTTTTAAAGAAAGAAAAGGTTTTTCCTATTTACACTCATCCTTCTGACCATTAAGCTGACCACGCAACATGCGCGTTCTTGGCCTTCTTCATTATAAAAGAGTCGGCGCTGATGACGAAGCGCGGTTAGCTTAGCTCAATGAAAAAATATAGAAAAACTGAACAAGAACACTGATGCCTTTCATTATACATAAGTTACGGGCAATGTGCGAAATGGAGGCATTCTGTACTATGCGTGACGTTTTCAGGCAAAGTACGAAATGTCTGTGCTATTTTAATATACTGTATACTTTGCCTAAGCATTGTATACGTTACAGGCAATGTATGAAATTAGGTATCCAATAGAATGGAATGCCCAAAATCTTTAGGCAATGTGCGAAACGCATAATATTTCATAGGCTTCCTAGGCGTTCCGTACAATGCCTAATGGCAAGCCAGCAAAGGATTAAATCAAGTCTTTTCACATATGCTCCTTCAAGGCTACAGTGGCGACACCTACGCCGGATAAAGTGGGTTGTTTTTCCGCTACTTTGCCAGCTATACTTTCCTTATATCTTGGCTTAGCCTTAGGCTAAGGTGGGACAGGATAGCTGACAACGACGCGAGAAACGTTTGGGTGCTTTGGTCGTAGAACCTTGCGGGCTATCGTGTCCTGCCTTAGCCTAAGGCTAAGCCAAAATGTAAGGACACAGTAGCTACAGAGGAGCGAAAAAACGGCACACATCGCCCCGCAGGTGTCGCCACTGTAGCTTTGCGGGTGCGTAGCTGACAGGTCCCTAAAAGTCTCCACTGCTAAGTTGCGATTGACACTTTACCTAAACGTTCTTTGCTATTCTATATATTGCCTAGGCAAAGTACACAGCATATTAAAAAAGCACAGACATTTTATACTTTGACTGTAACATATATAATGCGTAGGCATTATGCAGAATGATAAATAATTGTTGCAGCTCGTGTTATCGTGACACAATACCTGCCTATACTTAAACCTGTACTGTAGAGAGAGAGAGAGAGAGTGAGTAAAAGGTGTGCGCGTTTGTGCTGTCAGTACTTTGGTTCGTTGAGACAGTGGTCAAAACGAACACCGTTGTGATTGTTGCGCTTGTTGTAAGCAACAATAATATTTACGCAGACTGTGAATCCCATCTTGGCAGAGAAGACTTTAAAGGTCCTGTCGCATACGCCCCCGCAAACCTACAGTGGCGACACCTGCGGAGCAAAGTGCACTGTTTTCTGCCTACTTTGTAGCTCTGCTGTCCTTATATTTTGCCTTAAGCTTAGGCTATGGCAGAACACGATAGCCGGCAAGGTTCTACGATCAAAGCGCCCAATTCTTCCCTCATTCTTATCCTATTCTGCCCTAGCCTAAGCCTACGCCAACATATACGGAAAGTACAGTAGGCAAGGTAGCAGAAAACAACGTACTAGGTGTCGCCACTGTAGCCTTGTAGAAGCATAGGTGAAAAGACTCGATTTAATACTTTGCCGATTTGCCCTTTGGCATTGTACAGAATGCCTTGGAAATGTATGCAATATTAAGTATTCTATACGCTTCCTAAAGATTTTCAGCATTATATAGCTTGCCTAGTCATTCTACACAATGCCTAATTTCAAGAATTGCCAGTAGTATATGTATACGCTATGTCCCTCCGAAATGCATATACTTACGTCAGCTTGCAGAATGCGCAAGTTGACAAAAGTAGCAGCATCTCCAAGTGGGTTGGACAGTTCTCTGCATGAATGGCAATGCTGCTGCCAGCATCCGTACGATAGTAGAAAATTTTTTCTTGAATGAAACTTTTGTAGTATCACGGACGTTTACGAGCACCGTAGCTTTGTCCATTCAGGCTTTTTGCCTCCCTTACTTAAATACTGTTGAAATGATGGAGGAATAATGAAAAAGACCGCGTTGTACGCTTTGCATAGAAGATGAAGAGTGTTAGAAGTGTCACCTTTCCCGTCACGGGGAACAGCGTTGCTGTCATGTGTCTCTTTGTCTTCTTCATGTGACGACTCATTTTGTTCAACGACTGCTGCCGCTTTGTTCCATTGAGAGAGCATCTTTGGAGTTTTTTTGTCACCGCATTCCAACACCTTTACTTGTTTAAAATCTTCGCCGCTAATAGTGTCCACGAGAGTGACCTAAAGTGGGCAAAATGGATCGCTCGCCGCCCGCAATGAGCACGTACAATTCTCTCTTGGAAAACATCGTTAGCATTGACCAGTCGGTCGAACTGAGTGCTCAAGTTGACAGCAAGTTTAAATTGCGAATTCGTCACACTTGCGTACTCCGTTAAACTGTGACGTCTTAAAAATAACTCGCAATGTAAAAGAGTACGCTCAAGCCTACAGCACACTGAAAATGTACATGTTGTTAATTCGGTCGCACTCAAAGTCGCCCAGTGCTTTATCATAGGCGCTACGGGACTTGAGCATTGCATCAGAATAACCAACTTTGTTCCACTGAGCAATTTCTGCTACTATTGCAGCTACCTTAGCCATTAATACCTACACAGATGCAACGTGGAACACTGAAGCTCCAAAGTATTGCACATAACTTACATTCGAGGTCACTTCATCAGTGGCAGCCTGCGAATCGCTAAGCTTCGAGCAGCTGTTGTCATCGTTGGCCATCTGTATATGAAAAATTTTAAAAAATACTTACATCTCTCGCGAAAGCGTCACGACTGGTCAATCAGTATCAGGAAATGACAACCCTTTTAAGGAACAAAGTAAACAGCTGCCAAATGTTTTAATGCAATCGCCGCAATTCGGCGCAACGCTTTGTGCGCAACCGAATTGCGCGACGAACCTGAGCATACTTATATCACTGGTTTCGTGGACGCATGGCTGAAATAGACGACAGCGCCAACGAGATTGACCGCCGCTGCGAGAACAAATACGGGACCCCAACGACCGCTTGATTGAGCTACAAAGTCGGCCGTCAATGGGCCAACAACCAAACCAGGAAGCGTTGCCTAGAAAAGGAAAAACCATACAGTCCGTTGGCTGAGAGACAAAAGTTGAAAACTCTTACGATCGTGTTGGAAATAGCGAACGACACGCCGGCATACTTGCGGCACATGTCCGCATGGCTGCTTAAGTGGCCGGCACTGTTGAACGCCAGCAAACCCATGCTGAGCGAAACCATCCTACAACAAGCCTAAGCGTGAGCAGGTACATATATATATGCAAATTAGAACACTTACAAAATGGCGGCAAAAAAGTGATTCAACGTTACGAAGAACGTAAGGCACAATGCTGGACCAAGCAAGCCTATCGTTGTGCACAACTTTCGAACGTACAATAGCGTAAGGCGACGGTCGTTCACCAGAGAGTCGGCAAAGTGACCAACAACTACAACACAAGCAAACAGTTCGCAAAAAACAAATACAATAAAGGATCACGACAAATTGAGACGAAATACACAAAAACTTATTAACATATTGAAAGTGCATCCTGATTGCGAAAACTTCTTTTTACCATTTGAAAATAGGACCTAACGAAATGGGGCAGCTTTTTGAACTTTAGCAACTCGTCAAAACGAATTGCGTAGACTGCCAGCATGTTTGAACGCTAAACCGTCGTTCGCAAGTCACGCCAATGCTGACGCAACTATCGATTGAACTTGATTTTCATAATCCTACTGTAGCAATGCAGACTCTCGCTTGTAGCGAAGAACTGCAAGGCTGAGAGACGGATTCTTTTTTGGTAAAAAACAACAACACGACGCTAGGCTACATTTTTGCGCAAAGAAAAGGAGAAAAATTGGGCGTTGGCGCCAAAAGAGCGCGTACGGTAAAAAGTGGCTTACCGATTCCAAAAAGGCTGTTGAAAATGTACGGCAGGCAAGTGAGGCTAAGAGCGGACGGGTCGGCACGAAAAACGACGTGCAAATAGACCGGCAGCCAATGCATGACAACGTAGGAGGTCCAATTCATGCAAAAGTGAGCCAAATAGACGGAGCACATGGACATATCGCAGAAGAACGTACGCCATTGCTTGAAAGGATTAGGCGCCTGCAAAATGAAGCCAATGATAGAGATTTTGAAATAATGGATACAATTTTAAACCTTGACAAAATAGAGCGACTGATCCGGAAGGCAAGGAGGCAAGTAGCGACTGTAGCGCACCCAGGCAATGCACCATATTAACCCAAGTGCGCCAAAAATATAAAACGGAAAGCTCCAATGCAAATGCGGACAAATCTAAGCAAAAACAAAAAGTTAACACAAAGCAACAATGAGCTGAGCACGTACCACAACAGCGACAACTTGGCCAATTGAGCCAAAAGCAGTCAGATAACTGAAAGCTGTCGATCTAATATTGGCGGGAACATCTTCGGCGAACAAATGATAAATTGTAGGTAAACCTTCAATTCACAAATTTCGGCATAGCGTTGTAGAGGATGCGAAATTTGCATATTTTAAACATCAACCTTAACGGGAAGAAAATATCTATTCAAAACAACTACCTAATCCTTCGCCGATGCCCAAGACGACACGAGTTAATATCAGCAGTTGAAGAGACCACGCAACCATGGGCGTCATCAAAGTACTTAGGGACCACATCAAAACGACGAAAGCCAATAGAACATAGCCTCCGCATTGAGCTCCGGCGCAACTGCCCACAATCTGTAGATTATATAGTAAGTTCTCTGGTCATAAAAATGGAAAAGTTTAGGCACACACTTGACTGCTGATGTAGCCAGCCGGAAGAGCGCTTAGAATCCATCCTTGTTCGTACAATCCATATTTGTACTCCTTTGCAAGACCAAGAATGGCTATTGGCATAATCACTCGATCGGCAGCGTTGATGAAGTTGGCGCAGCAACACAAAGGAACGAGATAAGACGGAAACTTGGCCAACACGGCGGGCCACATGCCGCGCCCGGGTTGGCACCAACAACAAAAAACCCTTTTCTACTCAGCACCGTCCACGCTACGTTTCGATTAGCGTATGGCTACAAGTTGAACGACCAAATCGCCCGACTAAATGGCTAACATCCATGTTAAAAAACACTTTTAACCAACCCTTTCTTCCAATTGTTAATCCAGTCGGGAGTCTGTAAGTCAAAAAAAAACCTTCAGGTACGAATACGCATGCGAGCTACAGTACGCTGCATTGCCTTCCTCCCAAATGAGTTTTAAGTTCTTGCAGGCTGAACTAGTGATTTAATTTAATTTTAAAAGACTTTTTAAAAAGCTTAAAATCGATTTATACCGATTGCTTAAGAGAACGTAATTGGCAGTTGTTGTTTCCCTCGTTTTTGCACCACTACTTCGTTGAACGAATGAATTCAGCGCAAATAAAGCTCTCTGTTGCGAGAAAGATCACTCGGCTGCCCAAAGCGATCCTGCTGCGCTGTCAGCGTGTCAAACACTTTTGTAGTTACGAAGAAAGGCCTTATAAGAGAATAGTTGGACTAATTGTTAGAAAGAAAATTAGAAATATGGAAGATAGATTATTTTCGACGTACTGTTACCATGTTTCGTAAGCGTGCAATCATTTGCGCGCGTTGGAGCCAATCCTTGAAACACTGTGCATCAGAAGAGTCTGTTGCCCGAAAAGGCCGGAAAACCCAACATTTTTGTTACTAGAAGGCTGCTTGGACCTTTTGGCAGTATTTCTGCAAAGAAGCAAAACAGTAAATAGGAATACTCGAAGGCTAAACCTTTTCCACTATGGAATGCATGCGATAAGCTTTACGTAGGCACGAGGTCCCCTTGAAAGCATTAACATGCAGAATTTCAAATAATTAGACAACAAAACCTGTCTACCCCCGTTGTAAAACATCATATCTTCAAGAGCTGTAAGTTTACGCTTACTTTTAAGGAAACGAAACTGATCGCGTCTGGAACGCGTTACTTTCCGTAAAAGTATTCCTAAATCACAACCGTTCATTAAAAAGTTATAATTACATAATACGGCGCTGTAAGTTTTCATTTTTACCTTACTATGAGGTAGAGGAGTTTATAGTGACTTTAAAAATGAGCAATAGAGTTGGAGATGTTAATTTAAAAAAAGTGCAAAGATAAAGACTAGGTTCTGATATCCGAATTTTCGTTTATTCGAACGATCGACGCAGAAGATGTTTCGGATAATCAAGTTCTTACTGTAGCCGCCTTAGTGATGTAGACCAGCTGCCCTTGGCTGCAGGAATATGGCCTACAGTGCAGGATAAGGGGTTGTATTCAAAAAGGGTTTACAAGAGGGGTCATCCGAAAGATTTGTAAAACGTAGATGTGCTGAATAACGTATACCATAACAAGGAGCAAGCGAAATTCAAAAGCTGCTACGGAGAAGACAAGGAGAGCCCAGCAGGTGCTGATGCTATACTATTTTTAGAATGTGAGCAAAACAAAAGTCCTCTACGAGACAGGGAGGCCGCGCACGTGACTTTGTTCAGCCAAATCGCACTTTACCGAAATCGATGAATACAGAGGCAAATGCGCAGCAATCGCTACAAAAGCTTTAGTAGCCCTTGGAGTCACATTTCACCATAATGGGAATCTATTTATAGAATGCGGTAACCAGTAAACATGTTGACATGGAATATTTTGAAAATGATTGTCCACATGATAAAATAAGGCGGCAAACTACAATCATTAGCTCTTGAATTAACAGCTAATATGCTGGCTCGCCTAATAAAAGCTTAAAAGCGGTAAACAATGAGCTAATAGACAAAACGTTTCGTCATCCTCATAAGATCAGCAAACCCGCCTTTGTTATTACCAAAAATTATTAAATTTCATAATAACTTATATATTTGCATATTGGCAATTTTATTACTTATTACTTTAGTGTCACTTATACTGATAAAGATGTGCAGGTTAGTATACTGTAAAGAATTCAAATTCCCTCCTGCATGCGGCATCGGCTGCTCGCGCATTAAGAACTTAAAGCTGGTGATAAAAAATAACTGAATGCATTGTAAGTTGCTGTTTCGACAGCAACTGCTACTCCTGTAGGGTTGTGGAATAAATATCAGCAAAGCCTATTACGTAAATGAAGAATAAGAGCGCAGGAGCAATGCGTGCAAGTTTAACTATTAACACGTCACGGCAAACTAAGGCATGGCTGATTCGAAATATTATTTGGGCCTTGTCGGTTAAGCGCCCCGCCGTCATACTGTAACTTGGCGGACCATCCTCTGTTCTACTATTTCCTAAGCCTAAGCCTAAAGATAAGGTTAACATTTTGGCTTAGGCTTACGAAAGGGCAGGACTGCATAGCCGGCATGGCAGCCAGTAAGGGCAGAGCAGCATGGCGGCATGCTTAACAGAAAGGAACCTGCATTCCCTTTACGCTGCGGCGCATAATCGATAAGGCCCATATTTTATTTTTATCTTTGCTATTATTACTTGCTTATAAGGAGGATAAGTAGAATATATTATCTACTACAAAATGCGTTTGAATTATGAACAGGCGCTTTGCTGACGAGCTGTTTGTTGGCATCACTATTAAAGGAAGCGAATAGGAGCGTCTGCAGTTTGTTCAAGATGCTCATACGCCTTTAAAAGACGTCCACAGCAAATTATTGAGTGCAGCATGACGTGTCGTCATTTTTGCTTTATTGGAAAAGGGCAAAAATACTGACCTCTCAAGATAACAACCATATAAGGCCATGTAAATCAAATTGAGTATCGCAGGCGGCTGTTTGCAAAAATAATTTGCATTATTTTCACTTCCGTTAATGCTGTTGATTTTTGGCGATATTGAAACTTTCGCTAAAGGTGTATTCAAATTGTTTACCGCTTTTCGTTTGGACAATTTTTGCAGCGCTCAACGCCAACGCTATTTTGCCAACGAAACGTTGACATAGGCAAATAAAGTTAAACGCATTTTGGTCAAAAAGTATGAAAAGTAAAGTGTCCCAAAAGGGTGCATTCAGTTAACGGCGCGTTACGCCAACTGCGCGACGGTTATTGTTCATTGGAGATAGACGTTGGTGAGAGAGAGACAAGTTTGAAAAGCCGATTTTTCTTACCGATTTGAAGATTTAAAAAAAAAATCGTCGTACAAAATAACCAGTGGACGAATACGAGCTCAATATTCGCTACCAACTAAGCGCGGCAAAGAAGCCAACGCGTTTGCACAGTGAAAACGTGTTTGCCTGCACGACGCCACCGCAGTCACTTTCTTGCAGAGGCGAAATTCCGGCTGTCTCCCGCTGACGCGCTGCATTGTTTGTCTAAATTTCAACTTATATTTTATTCGGACAACTTTCAATAATCAAAGTTTGATTAGAGACTCCTTTCCAATCGCGTCGTTGACCAATTTAGGCGAAAAGAGAAGAATTACCTTCGAGGAAACGATCGGCCGTTTGTAGGCACGTCGAGCTGACGCAAATGCTGAAAATGCAACAAACAAATCATTCATAAGGTTTATGCAAAAATTAGGAACTCCACCGCCAACAACAATGAATGAATGAACGCAAAAAGGAAAAACGAGCGAATCTGAATGAAGGCAAACATTGGAGATCAATCAAAATAGGAAAGTGAGCTTCTTAAGGGGAACAATGGGGAATTCATTTAACTATTGAAATACGGAAGAGATTTTTTCCTCACAACTTTGCGCATAGGCATGATCGTCTGCACAGCGTGTAAACCTGTTCTTTTCGATGGAACTCACCTTAGCGCTGACAAACGCCAAAGTGAAAACTTAGCCATTCACGGTACTCCCCCCAATTCACAATAGGTGAAATACACGGAGATGGTTACGCATTGGCCGACCAACTGAAAACCAGGTAATATTCCGAACCATCATTCTTTAAGCCCTTTTTAAAACGCTTCGACAAACCAAACCGTAAACCGCCTCACTAAATCATTGATAACAGCGCCCTATTCATTTTTACAACTTCCTTAACGTTGCTCAAATTGCGTTGCACAATTTGGCTCCGTTGGACGCGTCGACGGCATGTTCAGCAAGCGTCTTCCCCGCTAATTGGGGCGAACAACTTTCATTCTTATTAATAATTGAATGAGCTGATTCGTTTATCAATGAAATTCCTGCCAATGCTAAAACGTTCTACAACTAACAGTTGGCTGGATTAACGCTGGTGACATTAGTCCATTCATCTTTGCGGACGTTGTATGCAAATTGGCGAGCATAATACGAATAGCTTTTCAGTGTCGTGAAACAGAATTAATTAGCTGTAGTAAAGCAGGTGAGCGCAAGAGTTAATCAATGAAAAAGATCATAACCCGCTTTATGAACTGTTCGCTTTGCAAAAGCGCTGCTTTGGGCTAATTCATAAAAAGATATCAATGGCTCCCCAACGTTGGCAAAGCTCTCCGAACGAATCGTTATCGACTGAAGCGACTGGCGTACACCTTGCCAACAGGATGAGTCATTGCTATATTTGAGCGGTGGAAAAAATCTGCTCGCCCCAAAATAGCCTTGCAAACATTGCAAACGCGACTTGCTGTTGTTGGAGCCATTGACTTTTGTTCGAGCTTAAAACTGCCAAGCCTAAGCGAGCGTAGGTTTTCCATCGGCCCATTAGTTCGCGATATAAAGCTTTTACTTTTAAAAGGAGATAACTTTTTCCAAGGCCAATTAGCAAACCGTTAAATCGCTCTAAGTGCCTTCGACCAGCAGGAGCCAACGTTTTTTCTTTGCGCTCCTTCTTTTACGCCGGCAAGCGCACCTGCGTAGAGTCGTCATTTTAAAAACAAACGAATAGCAATGCGCAGCCAACGCGATATGGCCAAAAGTCAATTCCTCTCTTCTACGCTTCTCAGCTTGCGTATATCGATTTCAAAAAGTTTCCAGCAACGCCCCAATTAAGGGCACGCCGAGCTGGCAAGAAAAAAAAAATTCCTCCACTCAACTTCGCTTTCCTTGTTTACAAACGCTCGCTGCTACATTTCATTTAAATTCTAAACTTCGGACGCGACGACAGAGCGGGTAAAGTCTTTTTTTAAAAAAAAATTCCTTTCCGCCTCCCGCAAAAACCATAAGAAGCGAGTGAAACTTCCGGAAGTGCACCCGGCACCCATTGGGCTCCCCTTAGAATCAATGAGACGGGAAAAAGCGTCATGGCATTTCCGGCCTACGCTGCTGTTTGCCAAGAGCTAACAAAAATCGATACCAACTTCGCCTGGCTTAAGTTTGCAAACTTAGGCATAGCGCCAAAGTTTGAAATAAATCAATAGCTAGTTCGCAGCGCCACCTACAATATCTCTGCTCCTCTCTTAAAGAATGTTCCGATTGCTGGGCGAAGCTTTAGCCGAAGATCGATTTTTCCTTCCTTCCGTCCTCCTCCTCCTCTCGCAATAGCAACATTGCAAAGGGATTGGTAGTGTGACTCTCTCTCTCTCTTCATGGGCTTACAGACAATGGTCGAACGGAGAAGCGCATAAAGCTAAAATTCGTTTCCCACTCTTAACTATAGCACATTCAAGGAGTATATACTCTCTAATGAACTTCGGCTGCAAAAGGCAGCCAGCTTTTCCGGCCATCAAAGGCCGGATATTTTGACACATTCCATTGGAGCGCGACATATTTGGTGGGACGAGTAGCATTGAAAATAATTGTTATCCTGCGGCATTTGTCATCAACTCGTATCTGCTGCAATGATAGGCTAATTGGCGACTGCCAATGTCCGTGCGTAGAGCGTTTTTGGTAAGCATAGGCGTTACAACAACTTTGCCGGCGTCGTCGGAGGTGGGCAAAACCGGATTTGAAGAGTTGAAATTTAAATCCGTCAACTTTATCCGTCGATCACTCACACAAGTGGAGACGTGCAATGATGTGTCTGAGGCTGCGATTTAAGTCGTCGAGCTTTAGCATAGAGAAACGTTTGCCCCCCAAAGCGCCCGTGGCGTAACCGCACATTGCCGTTGTCGCTAGCATCGATCAAGCGGAAAGCTCTCTCTCTCTCACTTTCTCATTCTCCTTCACTCTGACAATTCTCTGCGCAGCAAAGGAAGACGAATCACCTCGTCGCGCTAATTCTCAACAAATTCGATCGGTCGTCGTCGTAGTCGTGGCAACCGCTATTTCCATCATCCGGCTGGCAGTTGCGCCATACGCAACGCCCCGAACACACACACACACACAACTCTCCAACATGGCTGACAACTGAAAGCAGAAACAACAACGTCGGCCCCTATAGAGATTCCCGGTGATTCGCCAACTCAGCTACTACGAACTGTAAGTACCTCATATAGTCACCTTTTGAATTGGGAAGGAAAAAGAGAAAACAAAAAATATGATTATGGCCTCGTGTTGGGCCCTCTTTGCATAACGTTGTTTTAATAACTCCGTTACTCCGTAGTAGGCGACCATTACGCGGACTTTATTTACGGACGTGCCTATAAGGAATTTCATTCTTGTGGGCCCCGTGTGACGGCGCTCTCAGCGCACCGTCCATATCCCATTAACGTTTATCTCTTCTACCTAAAGTTCGATCGGCAACAAATCCTTTCTCCATGCAACAATCGGCTTCAACGAGCCGCACATGTCAAGTGCGGACGTAAAATTGGGAATGAAGCAACCAATCAGCAATGCATGGACTGCAAAGTGCCGAATGTTTAAAAAAAAAACAATTTCCCTTTCCGTAAAATGAGCAAATCCCATTCCATAGTTGCTTAACTTTGCGCCAGGACGGATATTCTTTCGTAGACTTGGAATTTTGAAGCCCTAAAAGCGCGTAGAGCAAAATTCGCGCCCTTTGCTCATTGCTGTTCATTCAGTAGGCGCAACGTGACCGTTGTTGATTGACAAGAAGCCAATTGGTCGAGGCGTACGAACCCATTTTTTTGCTGCCCCAACAAATCTTCGCCCCTAAATGAGTAATCACTTCAATTGATAAGGGACCAATGAATCGCGCGCGCGCGACGCTAATGGCCAACGCTCAATGAACGCAAAAACCAAACGAGGCGAAAGCGTATCGGCAAACTACACGTTTCAACGTGGCATAGATTTCCTACGCCAATTTCGCTTTTCCTATACTCGAAATGACGTTGTGCGGATTAGCAGTCGGCGGCAGCCGATCGCCTTAAAAGGCAGAATTGGCGGCGCGCAACAACGAAAAGTAAGTTTGCAAGCCGAAAAAGCGGCCCCCCTAAAATTTGCATACGTACGATTTGAGCGGGCGAGTGCGAATGGAAATAAGTGATGCGCAGGAACTATTCACTTTTCCAACTTTAAACTTTACAGACTAACTTTAGATTAGTCTGCTGACGTTTTCGCTCCATACGGCTGTACGCGCGTCGATCCCGAAGCACAAGCTGGTTGTAGAGAGAATCAGGTGCGTACGACATTGGACGAGCGCCCTTTTTTTTTTGCCAGTGTTGTTGATCAGCTGACTTAGGTGGCGTCCGTATGCCCACGTTCCAAACGCGCATGTTTTGCCGAGTTGCCTAATTGCCTTGCATTGGTTTTATGGGCATATATACGTATATATATATATTCAATATATTACCCATAAAACAGTTTAGCAGGCGGCTACTCAACGAAAGATGCGGTTGCGATACTTTACGCGCTCGTTTGGCCTCCTTACGACCAGCTTCGCGTGATTCGTGATCGCACCTGACGATGATTGACCAGTTTGACCATTGGGCACTAAAATATCAACATTGCGCCGCATTGCTGATGGCTTTAGTTACTTGTTTACCACAACGTTGTCTAAGGTCGGTTAGTCGCGTTACTTGATAGGCTCTTTATAGGCTAAAAGAAGAAGCTGTAGGCGCCGAACGGAGAACATCCGGCTGGTTGTTGCGCCAACTCTCGGTGAGCAAAGACGGGATTTTTCCAACTTCATTTTTGTCGCAATTCACAATGCTCCAACTGGTAATTTTCATTTTGTTCAATGCGCTAACAACGCCTGTCCGCTCGAAACCGCCGGCAACGCTGCCAATGCACTACGTGCTTAAGCCAAACGTAACCTGTTGCAACGGAGGCAAACCATTTGTGGAAACAAGCATATGGCAAGCCGACTGGAACGCCTTTAAGGAATTGCCAACCGACGATACAACGTCCAATTGTCGCACCTATCAGTTGCGTATTTCCAATCAATTGATGGCCAAATTGTTGAAACGAGGCGGCGCCTTAATATGCAAATGTACCGCCAACCACTACGGCCCATCGTGCGAGCTCAGTCGCCAAGCGCAAACAATGACCGGCGATGGTCAAAGCTTCAAAATGTTTTTGCTCCTTGCGGTCGTTCCGCTAAGTTTTGCTCTGCTGGCAGCGGTGGGCGGATTCTTTTGTCGTATGTGCTGTTGCCATATAATAGGCTTTGAATGCTTCAACCTTCGATGGCATTTTGGCGGTAACAAAGATTCGGACAGAGCGGACAGCGACTTTGAACCTCCTACCAATCAAGGCGGGCGTCCATTGTCCCCTCGCGGGGAGGAGATGTACCATGGTTCAGCGGCGCAACGTCAACAATTGGTTCCGGTAAACCAAGAATACCACCCAGATCCTATCTACTGTGGACCACCTCCATCCTACGAGGCGGCCGTTCGACAATGTCAGTCGACCACGACCGTCCCTGCAAGGTAATACATGTCAGCCAACGCGCTATGGACCATCAAACGTGTTATCTGTTGAATTGCGGCCCCAACGTTAGCACTGTTTGTTGCAAATATCAATAAACAACTTTTTCCCTTGTCGTCCCTACGTTTTCCATGTCTTTTTGTTACGAATACCATTCTTGAGACCTGACAGCATAAACATCGTATGCAAATGAGCTGCAGCGCGACGCAACCCAATATACGACAACAACTATGTGCGGATACGCTTTTGCAACGAATGGATATATGGAAAGTTGAAACTTTTGCTGAAGCAAAATTTAAACATCAATTGCCCGCTTATGACGTAGTAGTAGTAGTAGTAGTAGTATTTGCTTGCAATTGGAAGAGCAAGCGCCGCCTCAATGGCCAAGCAAAGCAGCTGCGTAAAGGCAATAGTTAGGGAACCAGCTGACGGATTTGATAGGAACGCTGAAGGCTCTCACTGCTAAAGGCGCTTCAGCGAGCGATTATGCTCTCAAAGAACACTATGCGGGAATCTTCCGAACGCATCTATCTCTTCTAATGGAAGAACATTGCACAAAAAAGACATTCATAAGGAAACGGACCTCAAAAAAAAGTTCGATCCTATCGGCAAAACCAATTTGCATAATGTCCACGCAGCTGCACAAAGTCCTATGTTGAACGATGCGGACGCCAATGTTTTTAGAATAAAGAAAAAACAATAACAAAGCAAAACTTAGATAGGATACACAAAGTAACAAAAAGTGACCAATGGGCGAAGGAATTCAAAACTGTGCCCACTTTCGTATATTTACGTTTACGAAACATCGGCTTTGGCTTTTCCCGCTCAAATCGCTTTTCGCTAAGATGGGAAAACGGCCAGTGCAGAGCTTTGCTCGAAGCAACAATGGACCAATGGAATTTTTGGTCAGCCGACCAATGAATGGCCAAACAACAATGGCGCCAAAGGGGAAAGGACGATCCGCAAACGCTTTTTTGCAATTGAAAAGTTGTGTAAACCAACCAATGCAAACACATCTCTGTCCAGATGAATGAATCACTATTGCGATAAGCGAGCCAACAACTGCTCTGTCCATATTGCGTAAAAATCAAAAAGTTTAACCTTACGCATCAACGCGTCGCGTGCTATCGAGTGTGAGCTGCCCCACTATATGATTTACTAAAAAAACTCAAAAGTAGAACCTCGCCGTTGTGACGGATATTTGCATAATTTGCATACAATACTATAGAAGACCATTGTGAAAGTGCCGCGAAGTTATTGCATTCCCCTAATGCAAACCGTTTCTCGGACATCGATGAATGAAAATGCAACGCACTGTCGCGTGCAGTCAAATTTGAATACGAATCGACTCTAATGACTCACCAACGTTACGCAACTGAGCTGAGACCGCGGAGAGGAATTTAAAAAGTAATTTGCATATCGTGTGCCTCAATTGGGCGATCCAGGCGGCAGCGAAGTTTAAACGTTCAGGGACCTTTTCTCTTTAAGATGGCCTTTTACGGCAATGATGAAAAATGTAAGAAGGTCAACAAGGAGGTCCCAACAAGACCAACTGTAAACAACATCGTACGCCACGTAATACTAAGAAGTGCGCTACAATGGCAGCAGACGTTTGCTTACTCGTCAAACAGTCATCATTGGATCAATATCAAGGCGAACATTTAGTCTGCTCTGCAACAAACCATATAAGGAAGCAACTTACTGCCATACCATAAAAGGTGCGCACCAGCGAGCGCCTTTTGAATGAGAGGAAAAAAGAAAAAAGATCAAAAACAGGAATTTCAAAAGCTCTTCTGACCCAACATTGCGGATTTGCGGCTCGACGAGATAACTGTTCTTTTAAGGATTTAGTCCGATGACCGCATGCACGTTTTCTTTATCCGCAATGACGGGTAACCCCCACTCGTTGCTGCGACAATAACATGTAAAACAGTTTCATTCAGAACAATTTTACAATGAACGAACAATTTGGCTTATTTGTAAACTATACGCCACATTAAATGCCCGCGACGATTGACAAACGCTCCGAGACGCCCAATAGGCGCAGATCAACTTTTGCCGAAGCTATTGCTGTGCTACAATAGGAAATCGCGTTGCTTTGAAAGAGCTCGCCGTTTCGAACACCTGCAAGACTCCACCAAATACAGGAATGCTCAAAAACCCGGAAAATCTTTAAGCGTCGACGTGACGTCACGACTATTCCTTACATGACTTCGGTTGTGTTGGAAAATAGCGCGTGACGGCTAGCTAATTCATTCACCGGCGATCGCAACGCCCACGCAAAAAGCCACGGACGTTGGCGATGGGATATGGCGAATCCCGAAAGTTGAAATATACTTGTGTTTTACGTAATTTGAACAAAGAGGCCTGCTGCGGAGAACCGCCATCCTTAACGAGACAAAGGACTTTTAGACGAATCATTTTTAAAAACTATCTGCCAGAACACATCCTACTAAACTGCTAAAGCACTGCGCAAACGTTACCTTTACGCTGTGTGCGTAGGATGCACAGAAGGCACCAAATAAGTTTCGCGTTTACACTTTGGTCCCAACCCTGATATATTGCACTGCATCTTAAAATGCGCATATATATGTATAAACTATTAAAACGAACAGGCTTAGGCTTAGGCTTCGGGATTAGGTTTTTCGGGATCAAGTTCTTGGAACTAGGCTTAGGCTTAGGCGTATATATATATATATATGTTCTAAAATCCTGAAACACGTCTACCCCTGAGTGCTCCGGACAATGGATTTCAGATTGTACTTAAAAGGTAAAGAACTCTATTTAAACAACATATTAGTAAATAAATAACAAAGCCAGCCAACGGTACTTCAACGCCTGAATAGGCCTTTACAACCCTCTGACGTCACGCGCGCCAGATCTTGTCTCTTAACCGCCCCATCGTCGTATGTGCTGTAAGTTTGCCAGACATCCTGTTCCGCCCATACCTAAGCCTAAGCCCAAACATAAGGTATATATTTTGGCTTAGGCTTAAGTAAAGAGCAGAATAAGATGACCGGCATGGTCGCCAGTAAGCGCAGCACAGCATGGCAGCGTACTTGGCAGGAAGGAATCTGCAGATATCAAACGGTGGGGGCGCCAGTTGACCGCAAGTAAAAAAGCAATGTATACACATGCTGCAGATGGCATCACGGATGCCCCGAACGATTCGAGAATGTTCATACATTTAAAAAACGGCGGCGCCATCTGTGGAAAAATAAAAACTATAAGCCTCCTGTTTGCCGTTGAACAAAACATCCCCTTTTTAAAAAGTAACATTAAAAGCATTCCTAAAGTCAGCCGTCAGGAATCGACCGAAGCTGCCTAAGCCTGCGGATAAGTACGCGAAATTACGCCTACAGCAAGCTCGAGTGGAGATTAGAGCATGACGTTCGAAGCTCGAATGGAAACAGAGAGGGCTCTTCGAAATTCCCGCCAATACCGTACAAGATAAGCAAGTATGGTCATTTTAGCTTTGCGACCAATGCGGGAAATTTGTTTCTAATATAAAACACTTGTGCAAAAAAGACGTTTGGATACAAAATTAATCATGCTGCTTAAATACGGTAGGCAATTGCACTTACTTTTCAATAAGTAGGTTAGACGCAAAGTAGCCGAGCTGAGGATCAAGTGCACAAGAATTCGAAGCGGACACGTTTTGTAGGGGCGTAAATGGTCGATGGTTTAGCTAGTGAAAGGTACGAGGCGTTCCACTTCCATCGTAGTCTGGACGAAGCAATAGCCAAGCGAAATGAGGTAGAAGAAGACGGGTCTAAGTTGAAAATGCTCCTCGTCGATCAAAACGCGATGGATCAGCACGAATCCAGTTTCGGCACCGCCAAGAAAGAAGGCTATTGAAAAAACGCTGATCACAATGCACGGCAACTGGAGTAGCGCCAATATGCGACGGCTGTTCGCCATCCCGAAATGCTTGCGAAGCCGGCAGACAACCGACAGCTGACGATCAATCCTGCAGCCAACGTATTCGAACATTGTTTCGACAAAGTTCAAAAATGACCACACGGCAAACGAATAAGACTGACCATGAAATAGCCAGATGAAAAGGAAGCAAGCCGCTCCGGCGCACACACGGCGCAAGTCGGGATATTTGATCACCTCGGACAGAGGATGAAAGATGTGCGTGTTTAGAAAGGTGTACAAACCACGGTCGAAGTGCCGCCATATTCTTGAATAGAGAGCAACGCGAGATATGCATATTGGCAGATCGGGCGGCTCCATACCGTCAATATGAGCAAACACCTTGAAAAGACCAAATATGCAAACGTACTTGCTGTGAAAAAACTGGCCAGCCGTATAGACAACGGCGCAGACGACATCGACGGAGACGTAGCGTAAAAATTCGTAATCTTGCACCATGGCGTTCATGAAGCAAAAGTGAAGTAGAAAGTCGCAGAAGACGGTCCAAAAAAGGATACGCAGCCCAAGCCAGGCAACGTAGGGCAAATTGCGCTGCGTGAATGGACGCCTGGCCAACCATTGACCACGAAATTGCTCGTACGTAACAAACAATACCGTACTGTAAGGCAGATACAAACAGTAACACAACAAATCCATCACACCTTCTGCTATGCAGCCTTGTTCGGCCCTATTCAACGTGAACAACAAATAACTGACAAACTGAAGCAACTTGTAAGTGACGAACACGCAGAACAGATAATACTGCACATGCGTCATTGGAGTAAACAGCCGCGTATTTAAAGCTAAAAACAAAAGAATAGCGACCACCCAAAGCGCCTTGGCCGTCCTGAACAGCGCAACTGTTGTGTAAAGAATACAAGCATATCCAATTGCCACTATAACCGGATAGCTTCCGTAAGCAACACAATTGAGATAAAGCCATAGGCAGATGAGCACCGGTTTGGTTAAGCGTCTTGGCAGGCATAGCAATACCAATGGCAATGTGACAGCATGTAGAACCAAAGCTAAAAGGTAATGGGTCACATGTTCTGTCCAAATGAACCATTCAAAGTTGGTTGAGTCCTTTGGGCGTTCGGATAGCAAGGACCAGCCTGGTGATGCGCCATAGTCCAATAGACGCGGAAGGTAAGCATACGACGCCTTCCAGACCGAATACCAAGCGTAGGCGGCATGTAATACCCATACGACAAAGCAGAAGATCACTTCAACATCCATCAAGTCCACTTTGGCGCTGGTTCATAAGGCTGACGCTCGCAGCAGTACACCTGCACATCATTAACGAAATTTAGTAGTCTGTAGAGTGAGCAAAGAGCAAAAATAGGAACGGTACAATATGCCCAACCGCAGCTTGCAAGTATGACAGAGGCGTATTCGACGTTATTTAATCGAAACAAAACAACGAGACAAATAGGGAGGGCGCTATGCACGGATCAACCAATAGACCGATAGATCGTCGATCAGAGACGCCTGAAAAGCAGCTATGCAAATTAAGTTCGTACAGGTCATACGGTATATGAGAAAAACAAAAATCAAGCAAGCACTGGGAATTAACCGCTTTATATTTGCCACAGACGTTTTTGAAGGAGCAAAGGCAGCTTAGGCAAACGAAAGCACCGTTGACAGAGTGAATGGCGCAACTGGCGCCCATTTTACGCAAAAGGCTCGACTTTCTTCAATTTGCAATGAGTCATCCAATTACTAAACCTTTTCCAAGAAAGGAAATGCGTCAGACTACGCTCGGAAGGGGAAATGCGAAAGGAAGCTATTTTTCCTGCTGCTCATACAGTACGCCTGAGCCTGTCACCTTATGCTCAGGAAATTATGTAAAAGTTCATAAGCTTATAAACAAGATAAACAGAGTTACTTAAGAGCTTACTTTGTGTCTTCTTTGCTTATGCAACTTAACGTCCATCCGTCGATGCGCTGAATGGGCTGTTGGCGTTAAAAAGATGTCACGCGCTTACGTGCGACAATACGGCCTCCATTGTTATCACTACAAGCTGAGGTCATTGAATAAAGAAATAGTTCAGCCCATTCATACTTAACAATTGCCGACTGGTCGCAATGGCGCAGGAAGTTCACTCGCAACGGGGCGCCAATGCTGCACATTCAAAATTGCCCTTCGCATATTGTTCGTCGATCGATCGCATGTAAGGTGCATCGACTTTGCCCATAGAGAGATAAAAGCCATTCAAAACTTCCCCTTATGCAACAATACTAAGCCGCGCTGCGTCAAAACCGACAGCAGACGCCTTTGCGAAAAAACAAACAAATGAGAATTCACCTTTTGAAAAATGACATTGATATGCAAATGAGTAGAGCAAAGGCCATTTGGAGCGCCTTTCAGTCTTTGCCCTTCAGCTATTTGTCAGCCAAGCTGGAAGAAGTCTCCTCCAAGGCGGCAATCTGGTGCGACAGCACCTTGTCGATAAGCTTCAAACAAGCGGCCGGACGAACATTTTCGCCATTGGCAAACGAAAGTTTCAAATCGGCTAACAAAAGCTTCAATTTATCCATTAGAACGGCGAAAGGAATTTTCGTCGCGGAATAAGGAACCTGCGAATCAGTTTGCCTACTGTAGACCATTGGAAATACCGGACGACGGCTAATTCTGCTCTTTCCGTCGATTATCTCGAGCATATCTAGCGTAAAGGCGGGCTCGGCAGGAGGGTTATCAATAGATTGATCTCGTACTGCCCACTCGTAGACGCATATTCGCTCGGGAGAGCT
Organism: Trichuris suis; assembly: GCA_000797535.1. Classification (NCBI taxonomy): domain Eukaryota; kingdom Metazoa; phylum Nematoda; class Enoplea; order Trichinellida; family Trichuridae; genus Trichuris; species Trichuris suis. Next base: position 652,369 of record KN538378.1, on the reverse strand, counting down.
AATGAAGCTTTCCCATTGTTGAATAAGCACTTTTAGAAAGACGAGAAATGCCAACAGCGAGTAGTCGCCACCCATAATGACGTCGAATATAAAGTGTGCGTTGAAATGAAGAGATTCGAAAAACTGTAACCAAAGAGCAACCGGATGAAGGGAGTCGACTGGATTGTCTTGCCTAAAAAGGTAGCAACAATGGCCGACAAAGGATGACAACAACTTTGCCTACACGAATATCCTTGCCGAGCAGAATAGCAACATGGACAAATGCTCGTCTTCTTCGGAAAAGGATGCGACTAGATGCGCCGTACTAACGTCCACCAGATGGCGGAACCATGCAAGTCCAATTAAGGAGTCTACAATGGATATTTTTACAAATAGGAGCAAATCGATTAGCTAAATATGCAAATGAAAATTCGTTACCAAATTTGTTGGGACACAGCGTCGAAAGCTGCAATGGGATAAGCAGCAATAGACGAACGCAGCACGCGTCCTTGCCGGCACCGCATATACCGCCAAACCATCGAGAAGGCAAATGTTCAACGCTTTCGGCTACAACTTGCCAAATTGACAATATCCGCTCAAAGCCTACGTCATTTTCATTCATCCTCTCCTTTTTGTGAACAACATCTTGTATGAATACTGACAATATGGAGGATAAAATTTGCATAGAAGTCCTAACCATATAACCATCATTGGATGGTAGGAACGTGAGGATTAAAGAGCGCATTGTAGCCCATTGATTTCTTAGAAAACTATTCCATTTGGACGACTCCTTCATTGTTGAAATCAGCGACAACCATACGGAAAGGCAGCATATCCTATCTACTCTTGACGCGTTTGAATTGGCGCTTATATGGACACTCAAATCGAGTAAAGCTTCGGGAAAGTCCTGTGCAACGCCAGTTGGTTCATATCTCGTATAGCCGTCAACGTTTGGCCACATAAGCAGAAAGGAAGAGCTGTTCGAAGCTTGCCACTTCAAGTTGGCCAATTTCAGAAGTACGCTGACTTTAAGACCGGCGCTTCTCAGCCGATTGAGTATCTGTAAGTCACCATTCAAACATTTGCGGCAAACTGTCTAGCAAGTAAGGAAAACGTCGCGTCAAAAAGCAATACTCAAATTGGAGCTGCTAGGAAATGCCAATGCCTAAATTGGGGCCATAGGCTTAAGCGTGATTTATGGAATTGAGCCGAAAGCCTAAATGAAGGAATGAAAAAGGATACCTTTCCGTCAAGCCATGGTATCGTAATCATCAGTAAACTTGTCAACTGATGTTCCACAAAGCGGTCGTCTGAGTTGATGCGTAGCAGCTGGAAAATATGAATTAAAACAGAAGGTGGCAGTAGGAATGGAAAGCTCACGAAACCATCCACCTCGAGCAGCTCCCAAGGCGATGGCCAACCTCCGGCGCGCATCCACGCTTCGGCAAGCACGTCAGCGCATAGCAGTAACTCATCGCGGTCCGCATGCTCGCTTGAATTAATTTTAACGAGGCGAACAAAGTTCTGCCAACAGTTTTCTCCCGTAGTCATCTAAAAACACCGAAATATCCTACGTGAAAAGACGACAGCGTAGCGAGCACTTACGGCATATTTTAAAAAGTCCTTCTGCTTAATTACCACCTTTCCAAGACGCTTGAAATTGCGGGAAAAGCGGTTCGCAAGGCGCCAAGTAAACTAACAGTATATTGTGATTCTCAGGTGCAAACTGATCGTCTATAGGTCGAATTCGAAGAAGCTTAAATTGTCTAGCATAATTAAAGCCAGTGGTGCGAAAGGATAGCCAGTGTTGCTGGAAAAAAATTTTCGCTCAATTTGCTTAGGTTGAACTAACTTTCCCTTCTACTGGCAGCTGTTAAGAGCAGCTTATTTTAAGTAACAGCTCAGCGATCGCGGCCGCTCCTATTCGCCAGGTGGATTTCTAATTTCAGGAAAAGCAAGTTCTTTCTACGCTTGCAGTCATGCAGCGTTTGATATCTATTTTGGATATCTTTTCCATTAAATGCCCGATGAGTACTGTATGTAAACTAAAATCAAGTTATGTTAACCTAGGTAAGCGCAAGCACCCTAAGGTTAAGCTTAAAATCAAATCCTACCGGTTCCAGTAACCGTAAATAGCCTACGCTCAAATTTAAAAGTTGCTTCAGTCTAGGCTGCTGCCGGTCTAACGGCACTTCGCTTTAGTTCTGCCTACTCGACTCGCTTGGCGTCTGATGGGAAAGACCAGGATTTTACATTAGTTAATGTCAGTCCTTTTCCCTTCGTTACACCTTTAATTCATTACAGAAGGAAAAGACCCATCTTATCTTTACATCTCGCTCACAATTAGTTGGATTTTTCGCACAGATCATTAGCGGAAGATTCCTTTTGCAAATTCGTAACGGTTTTCTTGCTGCGCTAGTGAGTGAGTCGACCCCAGCAAGCGCCGCGGCTGTAATTTGCGCCATTCATTTAGTCGCGCAAAAAACCCATTTTACGCCTCCTAGAGCAGTCCATTTATTATTAAATCTTTGCTAAATTGTAGTATACGCAATGGATACGTCGGCGAATGCCGTACGACGTCATTTGTCACGTCACGGGAACAATAGAAGGAGAGTGAACCTGCGAACAAGATACTGTAATTGGCGGGAGTTGTGCGTCGCCAAATAAGTAGCCTGCAACGTAATCTTTATTGCTGTTTAACGTTGCCATTTGGTACATTTGGCTTTACGGGCAAAACGTGATTTGACTACCAATAGTTTGCGCGCTTATAAGGTGCGTTTACTTATATTTTTTAATCAGCTGATCACGCATGAACAAGGACGTGTGGGACTTGCCGGGCGGAACAGAAACGGAAGAAGCTCACTCCAAATCTCCATATTCATATTCGCAGATGCTCGCTTCTTCGCCAACAAGGTTGAAAACTTTTCGAAACACGCTCATCACCTTTTGAACAACTTCTTTGGTTAGAATGCCGGCGTTGGCGCCGCAACGTTTGTTCACTGTTGGAATGAAGCAAGCGGCCATGCATTTCGTGTACCTAAAGAGCCGCGTTGTTTAAACAAACAAGCAAATTAACGGAACGAGCATGCATTGTAACGACGCTGAAATGCCATTTGCTTACTTGCAAACATTCTTGGCTACACCCTGCTTCATGTCGGGCGCCTGCTTGTCCAGCAAAAAAATTTGGCTCGACTCCTGAAGCTTGAATTCGCTTTTCCTGCATTTGGTCAGGCAAAATTTGCCTCTTTGGTTGAACAACTGCTTAAGGCACGGAGCGTTGCTTTTGGCGGCTGCAAAACGGCGCGCAGCGTTAAAGAGGAATTATATTTTTCTTTTTGAATAAAGCGCGGGAAAATTGAACTTGCAAATCGTTTGCGCCAAGCTTACTGTGCATCCTGTCGGCGCAAAGGAATTGAACCAACGACCTGGCAGCGGTTGCAATATCCTTTGCGCTGTCGGCGCTGCATTCTTCCACGCATTCGGCCGTCGGTTGCGTCAATCTGCAATAGTACAAATGTAGACTACGCAATTTAAGCGTTTTTAAGTTCAAAGCGGTCGATATACGCTTTGGATTTGCAAAAAGCGAACCCTTTCTCTCAACTAAGCTTTCACTTTAGTAGTCACCTGCAAACTTGGTCGAAATAGGCAATGTCCAAGTTAAAGTCGGAACCAATGTTGGACTCACGCAAAAGGTTCATCATTCTTTCGTGCACTTCCTTGGCGGGAGCGGCAAGCTTGCTTGACAGCACTTGCTCCTTGAACGTTGTTTCCAGCAACGATCCAATCGATTGGTCATCCAGGGTCGTCCTGTTGGCTATTTGTTCGGCGGGTTCACTTGGGGTTCTCCTTATCCAATCGCTTGTTGGGAAAAGGCAATTATCCGCGCAAGTTTCATTTAGGGATCGCTCCTCTATTGTAACATTCCTACAAAAGGTATGTAACGTTTATTCAAGCCATTTTTAGTTAACCGTCTAACCTTTGCGCTTCCAGAAATAGTTTTACGAACTTTAGGAGTTTAGGCACCGCTCCGGCGAATAGTGCTTTTGGTGGATCGGAGAAAAAGTGCACAGTTTGTGCTGAAGAAAGGGCAACACCTTAATATATGCGTAGGCGTCAACCTTTTCTAATGAACCTGTAAATGGCAAAGAAAGTATACCGCATGTGAGATAGAGTAAAATCGATTCCTTATTCAGCATACTGCCTTGTGCTCTGTGTCATCAAGTGACATTGCTCCTCTATGGAACTTTCTTTTAATAGTTTGTTTGCATCTGGTTTACACTTTGGGTGAAGTTCATCTTCGTCCCAATGCGACCTGCAAGCGCAAATGTCAGCTACAGTCTCAGCTCATTCAATTTGCTGCTACTGTCGCCAGGACGTGACAAGCTCTACTCTGCACCAAGTTCATGACCTCATCGATTGTTGGCTTTAACGTTGCCATATATTTCACTTGCTTGTCATCTTACGTCAGCCTGTCCAACTGAAAACAGTTGTGGTCACTTTTGTTTTGCAACTGTCTCTTAGTCAGACTTGAATATAAAGTTGAATTGCCAAACAGTTTTTCGCGTTCAAAGCTGTTCTACATTTTATGTTAACGTAAACGCTGTTGCAGCGACAGTTTTAAAAATAATCAAGTCCATAGGCTAACCGAACTGCAGCAGGTTGCACAGTCTCGCTAGTAACCGCCGAATTCATACTTTAAAATGGAGCATTGCAATACTCCGAACGGTTTAGTGCCGCCCACAATTAAATCATTGCTTTCCAGATAAAGCCAAATGCGTCAGAAATGCCGGATGCGCCCCACCGTCATACTGTAACTTTGCCGGCCATCCTGTTCTGCCCCTTCTCTAAGGCTAAGCCTTAACATAACGCTTGCATTTTGGCTTAGGCCTAAGGAAAGGCAGAACAGCATAGCCGGTGTGCTCACCAGTAAAGGCAGAATAGGATTCTCGCATGTTTAACAGAAAGGAACCTGCATTCCTCATGCGATGGGGCGCATAACCAAGACCAGTAATACCATCTATAATTTGAGGGAAGAGTATTTTTGAACGAACAGTTTGCACGCAGTCTGCTTATTGATTAAGATAGATCCCCTATCGAATGAAAAGATTAGGATTAAGAATTATGATCGGCTTTGCAGAGCGTAAAGTTAAGAAATATTAATATATCCCTGCTATTTTCTCATAGTCAAATGTTAGCATTAGTCCGTGTGAGTGCTTATTCCGACAGGATGTGCACAATGTACGCATGAGCTGAGCGTAAGTTGTGTGACAGCAGTTCCTACGACTTTTGACGTCTAGCTGCAAGCCATCCATGGAAAAATTAATGCAGCAAGACATACGCAATTGGCTGAACTTCTTGCGCAACACAAACGATCGGAATAAGCAATATATTGATTTATGGCAAGTCTGTCTGCCTGTCAGGTTAGGCGTTTCGAACTTTCAGCGGAAATTTCATGTCAGCTACTTTTAGCAAAACAGTGCGGCAAGCATGTGCTCCTCATTTTTAATTAGAATATAAATAAAAGCTTGGGTCTTGTCGGTTAAGCGCCCCGAAGTCATACTGTAGCTTTGCCGATCACGCTGTTTCGCTCGTTCCTAAGCCTAAACCTACACATAAGGCTTACATTTTGGCCTAGGCGTGGGTAAGGGCGCAACGGGATAGCCGGCATACCCATTAGTAAGCGCACAACGGGATGGGCGCATGCTTAACAGAAAGGAACCTGCATTTCTCAGACGGTAGAGGAGAGCAAAACTTTTCATTCAAAAAATAGAGTATTTTTGAATGAAAAGTTTGCACACAATCTGATTATTGATTAAGAGACAGCTCTTATCGAACGAAAAGATAACGACTAAGCGATTAGCAGAGAGTAAAGTTAAGAAACATTAATATTTCCGCTATTTTCTCCTAGCCAAACGCTAGTATTAGTCCGTGTGAATGCTTATTTTGACAGGTTGTGCACGAGCTGAGTATAAATTTAAAAAAATGCACTACAACTGGGTGACAGCGGTTTCTACAACTTTTGACGTTTAGCTGCAAGCCAACCGTGAAACAGTCGGTGCAGAAAAAACACGCGCAAGTTTCTAAAGTTCTTTACGAACACGAGCGATCAGAATGAGCAAAATTTCGATTCATGGCAAGCTTATCTACCAGTTCGTAAGGCTGCAACAGGTTATGTATGTATTTCGAATTTTCAGCGGAAGAAGTTTCATGTTAGTCAGTTTATCGCGGTTGTTCGACAACCAGCAAATGCTCCTCCTTTAAGTTAGAATGGTCTTATCGGTTATACGCCCCGCCGTCATACTGTAACTTTGCTGCCCATCCCGTTCTGATCGTTTCTAAGCCTAAACCTAGACATAAGGCTTGTATTTTGGCTTAGGTTTAGGTAAGGGCAGAACAGGATAACCGACATACTCGCCATTAAGGGCAGAACAGGATGGCCGCAAGCTTAACAGAAAGGTACCTGCATTTCGTTAATCATGGGGCGCATAGCTGGCAAGACCCCCTTAGCATGCTTAGCAATTTTGTCATTCAAAGAAGAGTATCTATTCGTTGGCCATATCAGCTTTTTAAAATGGATGCAAAAAAAACACTGATAACATAATTGACAGCTTTGCGCTACAGTAAGCCTTAGTTTTAAAAGAAATAAAATACACGGAAATCATTGCTACCTTTGTGGAAATAATTAAGACATTAGTATCTTTCGCGAAATGCGACGCGTGGCGTCTGCGCAGACAGGCAGAGTGACATTGCGCCTCGAAATATGAATTACTTCAGAATGAGTCATTCTTGAAGCGTGTTGCTTTAAATTAAAGAAGTGAGGCGGTTTGCGAGCAGGAAAAATCGTTTGACGTGAACTCTACTTCGTAGTATGAAATTCTGTTGATCCTGAAATAAACAGGACGGCATTTGGGGTTCATAACGAAAATCCGTTTGATGGCTGCAAAGGGGGGAAGCCATTGGAAAAGTTAGCAGCCGTTTAACGGCTCCAAAATTTTCCGGAACAAAACAGTCTCTATTGCCGCTCTTTGAAGCAGATATTGCATTCTTGGATGATGGGGGGAACAAGGTGCCGCGAAATGGTTTACCGAAGGAAAGGAAATTAAGGACCGTCGAATCCTTTGCCTTAAAGGAGCCTAGCAAAGACATCTCTGCGTTCTGTAGGCCTATAGTCGGCTGCTTGACTGGTTTAAAGCTAATTTCTGCCATTCCACTTCGTGTTGACAACTTGCTAAGGCGTAGTGGCTTTTTAAAAAATTAACAATTTGTACAGCAATCAAAAACTGCCGATTGCTGTTGCTGCTTCTGCTATGACGCATGCCGGGTTGAACCAAACGTGAAATGAGCTGAAGCTTACTCACCCGTGTGGCTGTAAAGTTGGATGAAAACAACTGCACTGCGCTCTAGCCGAAGTGAAGCCTTTTCTACTCAGCAAACCGCGCATAATACCAAACCGAGAATCGGTATTATGCAAAGTTTGCCAGCACAGAAGGCTGCTGAAGCAGCAGATTTTCGTTAAATACATTATAAAAGCATAAATTGTTGTAATCCATCTTTTTTGGCTTCGTCTCATTTGTCTCAATGGAGGCATATAACAAAACGACTGCGCCTAGGCGTGGCCTAACCGCTCGCTGCATTGAACAAACTTATTTTGCCAAAAAGCTGGCTGCTGACAAATGTTGACTAAGCATAGATAAGATAAGTGCGCCGTCAGGAGACCGTCGGTCGGCCATTTCTTTTATACCATTGCTTATGTAAACATTTGCAGAATAAGCGACTGTTGCTCCGCTGGGGAAGCCTTTATTGGTCGCTCCCGCGGACGAAGAAAGCGACCAATTTATTAAGCTCACTCCATCGCAAGAAGTTGTAACCGCAAAATCTTTTCAAGCATTTTGCGCTTGCTATAAGCTCATAAGTGAAAAGAATAAGCTGCCAGCAGTTGCATACAGTTTCGTAGCTTCCGCCGATAAGGCGCCTACTGAAACGCGCTGGAAAAAAGTCTGCCTCTAAAGCTACTCTCCTAAACGTTTACGTAGCGCACGTCGTATTGCAACCGTTCGGCAGATCGACCCCCTTTTCCGCCATTTCTTAATTGTAATGCTTAAGCGACGCTATCGCTTTGCAGGGGAGAGCACAGTTCAAATTTGAAGTCAATTGTAACCTGCGAATCAACAATTTGAATTTAAATTACGGTAGACTTCGCGGCTACTCGCCTTATCTACTGCTTTCCGAGCTGTTCTTGCGTTACGCTAATATGCGGAACGCTTAGAAATTTTGGTAAGTCGTTTTGCATTGTAAAAAAACGCGTGCAATAGCGTATACCCTTTTTTTTATTGTACGACTGTTGTAGCCTTGTCTATCGAACGCCATTTTTGGCGGTAGAGCTTTGACAGTAGGAAAGGGTAGAGCTTTAGTAAACCGGGTAGAGTGTAAACAAATTGGAATCGTTTGGGTAGGTTGGCGGTCAAACGACCATTTGCGAGTTGGTGTAAACGGTCTTTTCCTTGTAGTAAACTTCCTCGCGTTCCTTGTCGGCGATTAGTAGGGCGCAGGCAAAGAATGTGCAAATCGACGAGCCCCAACCGATGCCGTACTACAAACAAGACACCAACAACAATAATCATGAATGAACAAGACAAAGGCGCTTTTACGCTCCAATCCAACTCCCACGTAGTTCCAAACCACATTTCCAATTCGAAGTAAAAGCATAGCGGAAATACGACCATTGCTATTTGTTGTGCGATCACTGGAATTGAAGAAAGGCATTGACAAAGTAGGGAAAGCACCATTGCTTACATCCTATCAACGACAGATACATGGCTATGCGATAGTAGAGATAACGTTGGCCGTAGTTGATGGTGCCGAGCCCCGCACCAGTCATGCATATACATGCAAGGATGAGAGCAGCCGCCAGAATGAGCAGAGCTGCGGTGATCTGGAAGTAGGCTGAAAGGAACGATTATTATTATTATTACATTCATGCAAGCGACTTGCGTAAAAGCAATTTCTCCGTCCATTGACAACAACCGCTATGAATCATTTGGTCCCTACGCTGCGAGCTCTGCTCGAGTGTTAGCGTATGAATACGTAAAATATGGGAATGGAAATGTGAACTTGAAACTTTGGCCCATAACGGCATGCAGTGAATGCGGCCTCCTATGGAGCCTAGTTGATATGGGCCGCATTAACCACACGCTGCCTCATATTCGAGCTGTCACAATGAATGGCACTCCGTGAATGGAACGAGGGCATTAGCATAGATAAGATGAGCTGGCACAACAGCAGCGATGACATGATGATGCGGCCTGAGTGAGTGATACGTCAGCAGCAGGAAGTGAAAACGGCTGGCACTAAGTAGTCGTAAGTGGGTTTGACTTCTTTTCGAAAGGCGCGATGCGCCAACCAATATGCACTAACGAGGAGGGGAGGGAGTTTTCAGGCCGCAACGATAGGTGCAAGAAAGGTTGGAGCAAGGCGGCGGCAATGATCGATTGGCCATTTTACGGAACATCCATTACAGAGGAGAAGGCAAGAAAGAGTTGGCGGCAAAAAAAATTACCTTTTTCAACTATTCTAGACGTGTGACATTGGCCTGGCGCCGGGGCGCCATTCGGAAGTATGTGGTAGCGCGGGTATACATAAGTGCACTCTTGAAAAATGCCAGTTTTAAAGTAGCCTTCGCACTTCAGCCACGCGCACGTTGACAATGACAACAGCAGTGTCAGCAAAGCCAGTATTTCGCATATGAGGCTGATAACCTAAACATCTCATTAGGCAAACGTGAAAATGAGGCAAGCCGGTGGACCGACCTTAAGAGGTCTAACAACAGTTACAGTCTCGATGGTTGTCGTAGCGTCCGGCATTTATGAAACGACCGTTAAAGGAAAACAGTTGCACTAGCTAGCCATCTAGCTAAGCATTCCAACTGGGCAGCGTCAGAGGGCGACGAATACGCCCATAAAAGTTACTCATTGCTTATCTACCGTAATCTACCTGAGCATATTTTATATTCGGAAGTTCATGCCATATAGCCAGGCATCTAAAACAAATATTGCTCTAACTTTTTAGCGATGCAATGTTTATCATAGCACTTTGAACTGCTTGACGCTTATTAGGATAAATGTTTCTTTTTTTATTGCAATAGATTAGCAGAACGCACGCTCGCGTTGAACAGTTTTTATGGCGTACTTGACGCGGCAAAACGTGTCGTCCTCGTTAGGCAATGGAAAGCCACATTGCTAGTCCTAGTTAGCAGCGTCCTTTCTGCCCTCACGGTGAGTTCGTTAGTTATGCCTTGATTCGAATTTCAGCTCAGAAAGTCGCCTACGCCACGTTGCAATTCTTGCGTGATGCGCAGAGTTAAATTACTGCGCTTTATTTCCGCCTGACGCAATGCAGCCGAACTTGCAATTGCCCAAAAGGCGATGGGGTCTACGAACTTGAGCATCATGTTTACTGTCTTATAGCAAATTCAAAGATTATGCCGCCTGAGCATCATTTTACTGAGGCTAAATTTCGTGCGAGCTTTTAAGACCGGTTTTAGCGTTGCCAGCCAATAATTCCGGCCGGGAATGACGTTGTAAGTGGCCAAAAAAGGAATGAGCTAGCAAGTTGGCGCCTGCTATGCTGACAGCGGAAGAATTCGCAATCTGCTGCCGGGAGTTGGTGGGAAAGTCGACAAGGTTTCCAGGCTTCGAATGGACCATTCACGAATGCGAGGTATTGGCTTTTCTTCGAAAACGGTGCCCCTGTTGCGGGGCGTAAGTTTAAGCTATGTTCTGCGCCCGTAGAACCGCGGCACGTTGGTTATCCGCCGTACGGAAGCATGTGCTGGAATGAGGCGCGAATTTCACGTTTGTTACGACGAGATTTACAAAGTTCCTCTGCTACTGTTCAATGCATGGCATCCTGGTACGTTGACAACGTAGATTTCCTCGTTGACTTCACGAATTCTTAAGAAAACTGTTTTTCTTTCAATCTCGCTCCTATTAGATGTATCGATAACCTTTCTGGGTTTATCTGTACGCTTTGTAGATGGAAGACTGCTGTCACTGGAAGAAGTATGGGCTACAGTTTCAGAAGCGGAAGCCATTCGATTGAAGTTCGATCCGTGGTCTGTGATTACTCAACAGGTATTGTGAAACCGCCACGTAAATGCTAGACGCGAAAGTGTTCAGTGCAGCTGTTTGTCTAGCTTTATGTTAAGGCTTAGGCTCAGTCGCGAGGCGAAGGTAATCCCGCAGCGTCTAAACGACTGCCGTCGAAACAATCGCGTCAAATCGGCCATGCAAGAAAAGCTTTATTATCGCACCTGCAAGTCATTGATATTCTTATTTCTAATTTCTATTTGCATATAATGGCCATAGTGTGAAATTACCGTTTAATTTTCGTGATTCTCTTCGTTGCCATCGGTGTGTACACGAACTTTCCCTTATAGGAGCATCCGATCTTCCGTACTCCGTGGTATTGTTTGCATCCGTGCAAAACCGAAAGTATTCTAGCGCTTCTGCGACTTTCAATTTCGCAAGAAAGGTTAGGCGCGCATTCTTCAAATTCTTTGTATGCAAATTGTTTTTTCCAGGAACTGCGTGCTCAGTTGGCTTTCCGTTGTCGCCTCAGTCGTCGGCTTGAAAATACCAATGCAGATGTTTCGTGAATAGCGGCTTTTGTTGACGAACGCGGGTATTTTTCTTTTCCTTTTTTAAT
>KN538378.1:624502-640587 GCA_000797535.1 Trichuris suis | reverse complement strand
CAACAATATCGATTTGCAAGGTCTGCTAGGCTCAAAGGCTTCATTTTAAAACTGTAAATGCCCTGTGTTACGGTAACTCATTCAAAAAAAAGAATAAATGGAAGCTGTCAACTGATTAATGGAGTACTTCGTCAACGCTGTTCTTCTACCATTGAGGCTTGTTTACGTCAATGGAATAGCTTTATTGTTGTTCTTGCTTTTCAGCCAACAAGTCATTCAACACGCTTAATGCTATACAAAGACGAACTCTCTGCTGCCGTGCATCTGCGACATGGACAAAGAGGATCCGGACTTGGCCAGAACGGTTGCGCTTCGAAAGGGAGATCGTTGCAACTTTCGCTTATCCTCGGCGGAAGATAAAATGGTAAAAAGCGGATACTTGGGCGACAAGCAACCATAGGCGGACACCTAAAGGCGATGACGACGTCTTAACTTGACTTTTTAAAGAAAACATTTTCCAAAAAATACTTCCGACGCTTCCGCCAAGAATTCCTGCAATTCGTGCCGATTTCGAATGTAAAATCCAATGGTGCAGTTGGGATCCATTTTGACGAACAGCAGCTTCTTGGGCCACTTGCAATGGCAGCTCTTCAAAAAAAAAATATGCAAATAAAGTTAAGTCAACAATTTGTTCGTTCCGGGCTGAGAGAACGGTAGGCGCGTCAATGTCGCGTCTTTACTCATTCAGACATTTCCGTGAATGAAATTACGAGGTAGGCATTTGCTTGAATGTTAAATGTAGAAATTTGATTTGCTCAAAACTTCCAGAACTATTTAGCTTTCCTAACTTCTCTCCTACAGGCGATTCATTGATGATCGTTAGTAGCAGTGAATAGCTTACTGGAAACGACGCAGCGTTTTTTCGAAGAGCTCTTTGGCTGTAGTGAGGGTCCATGCAAATTAGATAATCTCTATGCCATCCGACGTAGTACATTGCTCGACTGGCTCGACCGCCGATGATGCCGACGCAAAACTTCATTGATAAAACTTTTTTCAAATGATCAATGTAGACGCTGTTGAAGCGCTCGCCGCCGAGATGCAATGAAACGAGTACCAAAACGGACTTGATCCAACTGCGACTTTCGTCAAAGACGTGCGACAAGCCGGGCGGCAAATCGTGCAACCTGAGATTCATTTCCGACTTGCTGCGCCCAATTGTCGTGTCGACGCCACGTCTTTCTCGACCAATGATCAATTGTTCAACGGATGACATTCTTGCGTTTCGAAGTTGGCCCACTGATGAACTTTGCTTTCTATTCATACCGTAGCCGAGCACTTCCAATTCGTCAATGAGAAGGACGCCGTCCCTGACGACGTAAATGGCCAACGTGTTGGGCAATGAAGGAACTTTGGATTCTTCGACGGCCGCTTGCAGTAGCAACGATGTGCTGGCCGGACCGTGGCGGCTTCCCGGTTTCTTATCGAACAGACGACGGCTCAATTCGACTAATTTATGAATGGAAAAAGCGGCCTCTTGACAGTCGGCAAATTCGGCCACAATGCTACGGTACAGCTTCTCCTCGTGCTGCTCCGCACTTTCGCAATTGGCCAACGGCCGCCAACCTGCAGTACAACTATGATAGTAGGCATTCGTCAATGAAGAATGTTCATTCAAGGCGTACGATCTTCATTCAAGTAATGCCTCATTAGCGTTTCGGCAAGCAGCATTTGGCCGCTGCGTAGAGTGCAACCCCAACCGCAATCGGACGTCATGTGCGTACCGGCAATACGTTCGAAACCGAACCTTTAAAACAAGAAAATTGATAACAAATTACGGCCATTGTCGTGTGGCGCCACCTGTAGGACAGCCATATACGGCTGGAAAAGTCGACCAGAAAATCGTCCATATTGCCGGAAAAGGCCGCCTCTTCGTACTGGTCTCGTCTGTTGGCCAACGCTTCTACAATTCGACCCGGACAGCGCGCGACTTTTCCAAAGCGCTCTTCAAAGCGTTTACCGACCTTTTCTGCAGTACTGCCGTCCCATCAGCCAAATGGGCGAGTGCGCGTTAAAGGACGGACGCTTTTTGGTGAAAACGTCTGAAAGCAGGCGAGAAAGATTGGACGAAATGCATTTCACCGCGCAAGAAACTTGAAAATCATTTTCAATGATTTTCCCCACCGGTATTTTTTAAAAAACAGTACGCCAAAAATGGGACAAACAACTTTGAACACAAGTTCCACTCTCCGTTGGTCGCGTGCTGGGCAGGATGACGCGGTAAGCATAAACGGGTGAATAATGTTTTTAAAAAAAACTTTAGAGTGGACTTTGATCAATTTACGAAGTCCTATTAGACGTCGTTCCTGTCTTTAAAATTTTTCGAGCATCTCCTATAGCAGCAACCGTTTCTGGAATGCATCCGTCGCTTTAAACTTTAAATCAGTGCATATTGTAATCAGCTAACATGATGCTCAGGTGCAGATGATTACTGTAAATTGACGACAACCTTGGTGTACGTGGCTGCAAGTGGTCAGATCTTAAAATTTCGACGCTCGCGACGGCTGTGGTTGTTCGCCACCGCAGGAGGACCAACCCAAAGACTCTTATATCACCAGAACGCCTAACGGTACTTCGAAAAAGGTCGGCAAGCGAGCTAGAAGACGACGGCGCCGTGAACGGTGAAGGTGGCGTGCAGATGAGATGTCCTACGCGAATAGTAGACGTCGTTTTGGGAAGGTCGACGAAGGCTTTGTCCTTCAGTGCCCTGAACGTTGAGATGTTCGTTCGGCAGAGCTGCACGTTTACCTAACTGGGAGTGGCGTGCAACAGGCGCATTGGCTGTACCCATCACGAAGTCTTGGCTGAACGATAACATTCGGAAAGGGCTTATGATATCTCGCTCATCCTGAAGCGTTCTTACGAGCAGATGAATTCAAATTTTGGACGACGATATGAACCGCCTCAGCGGCTCCAAACGTTGGAACAACTGGATGACGATATTGCTCAATGTGGAAGATATGGCAGAGGAAGAGGGCCCACTTTCGACTACAAAATGTCGCCAAGGAGAAGAAGGGCCGTCTCATCCCAACTTCGACCAAGGACTACGTGCCGATGCATTAGTTTTAATGACGACTGACAACAATGAAAGTCTCCACTTCGATACGTATGTGGATACGATATTGATGTGCAGGGATGGTCGCTTGGCGTATCCAACGTGCCGCCATTGACCACTTTGTACGAGTGATTCCACTGTACGCAGCGATCCAAACTCGACGTCGGAATGCGATTTTGGCGGATGTGCATTGTTTGCAGAATGCTGCGAAAGATACTATAGCCTAACGATATTCACATTGGGTCAGCAGCCACGACGTCAAGCTGAACGTCTTCACATGTTGCGCGTCAAAGACGATTGGCGTGACGCGATCGGGAGCAGTTCACCTGTGGAGCTTTTCATCACTCGTACGCTGCTTCGACGTTGCTCCCAAAATTAGTGGACACTCATCCAGCTGCAGTACGCAGCGGCGAAGGCGGATATGAGACTGTATAAACGTTGGATCGACGCATGCCGTTAATGGAATTCAAAAGATATTTACTGCCGTCGGAACGAAGCGGAAAACGCCAACGATATATCATAGTTTTTTCGGGCGCAAAGTGTGACATACGCATAGAGGAAGGCAAAAGTGAACGACAAGTTGACCATTGTCAACTTGGGGCAGCACTCGTCGCTTCTTTTCGGCGTGTCCCTATGCGCGTGTCTAATCACGTGACGCCGTTCTCATTGTCCACCTTTGGAACACACGCTTCGTTCCACAGCAAGAAGTCAACAGGGAAGATAAGACGACGCTTAATCGTTCCAGCGAAATTGTTGAAAGATATTCCATTACTCGCGTTGATTGATCGATCGAACCTGCAAACATCTGCACTTTCTGTATACGTCGAAACGTTTGCTTTTTCCGTCGTTGGATGTCCATAAGCTTTTGTCACGCCATTTACGGATGGCAGTATTTCTCTGTGTTCCCATAATAAGCCTTTTCTGCGGGTTGAAATAAAAATTCATCTTTCGCTGTTCTCTTCCTTCGCATAGCAGCTGCTTGTATGCCACTTGTAGCTGTGCTTCTACTTTCCGCATTATACTCATTGCTATCAGCGTCCGCACTTGTTCCTACCGTCAAAGGGACGTTTTCCCATTCTCCACTGGCGTGGGCGTTTTTGCAACTTTTCAGCGGATAGGGAACTTATCCAAAAATTTTGAATATTCCTACCTCATCGATACAATATAGTTTCCCGCATGCAAAATAGCCTGTGAGCGAATTCGCGCGCGAAACCTCGTTATTCGACTTGCCAAAAGGTCGCTCGTTTAAATCTAGGGCTATTTGATTTGCAGGTACGAAGCCTACTGTCATCTATGCATACGCATTTGAAATATTTGAATATTGGAGACATTCTAACGGGCTTTTACTAACAGAATTTTCTACTGACAAAAAAGCAGTCAGCAATTCTACAAAAAGCAAAGATGGAGGCTTGTAGACTTGATTTTAAAAAATACGGAGACAACGACTAAACGTACGACCGCAATCGACGCACAAAGCCGGAAGAGCAGAGCGCAATAAACTAAGAATGTTGAAGCACCTAAATTGTTAACCATTTTACCGGTCATATGCCAAAGTTTGTCACGTTAAAGAAACAACAGCTGCTCGAACTTAGCATATTAGAAAAAGAAAATGATTCCATTCACGAAACGATGACGTTGTAGCTTAAGCATCATTAATTCATACTGTAAATACGTTGTTCCCCTTGGCGAATTCGCACAACTGAAAATTCAAGTGGCGAGCTCGTTAGCCAAGCTGCACAACTTGCCAACGCGTTCGTCGGATAATGGAAGTCAACTGATCTGCAGGGACCTCGCTTACTGTCAGACACACATTGGAAATATTTGAATACCGCGCAAGCTTTGCAACAGCTCTGCCTGTTTTCACTGCGACATGTCAATTTTAAAAATTCGTACTGAGGCAGCCTTGTCTAGGCAATAGGAATCTCCAATTGAACATTAAACTATTTAAAATCTGTCTCTACGGCATCGCAACTTGAAAATCATTATCTTATACAGTAACTATTGCTCCGCACGGCGAATTCGCGGAGCAAAGTGCCAACAACGAGGCGTCACAGTATGCAAGGACGCCGCTTGAGATAATTTCAAATAGGAATGGCAATTTGCTGACGTCAACTGCAGATAAGAAAACAAATTTGCATATTTGCGCAATTGACGCTAGAACGGTACAGCCTTATGTAAATCTTTTTACGCGACGTCTGCAGTAAGAGAATGCTCACTGAAGCTTATCGGCTTGGCGCGCGCGGATTTGCATATCACTACGCTCTATGCAAATATAGGTAACATACTGTATCGCAGACTGTTCCAAGAAGTCTTCAGCTCATTTCTTAGCGTCTGCACAATGCCCGTTGTCTTTCCGGACGATTGGGCGTCGGCGGTAAAGTCGGTCGGCAACTCTACAACACATTTGAACTCCAAAGTCTCGTCCGCATTGTCGTGTACTTTTGTCATTGTTGAGAGTCTGCAAAAAACATGGTACGCATAAATAACGCGTCATGTTTAATGAACAATATGGTCGAAGCGCGCGAAAATGGGCGCCCGAATTCATACGCGCATCGTACGTAAAAGAGTTTCAGCCAATGAGATTTAGTCGGGTAGGGAAGACGGAAGCAGTGACGTCACAAACCATAAGCTGTCAAACTTGTTCCGCGCTGAACAAAGAACTAATGCTCTTAACATACTTGCTGTGACATTGATGCTATCAATGATAACTTGTATGCTATTACAAAAAGTTTCATGTCAACAGGAAGCATATAGAGCATGAAAACAAGCCAGCACACACGTGATCGTTTATGCAAAATTTTAAAACGGACACAAAGTCAAAATGCCAAACGAGTAGACGACAGAAGTTGTAAACACCTTTGCTGCAAAACACTGACGGACGTCCGCTAGTGAAGGAAATGGTGTGGAATTTAAATTTGGACAGCAACCATTAGGCGGTAAAATTGTTTTTGCGCGTCCTTCACTTTACGGGCGGCCCATAAATGGAACAGGAAACCAATTGGTGCAATTGCGACAAACGGTCAATTGGAAGAAGAAAGCAACGTTGACTATGGAAGCTAAATCGTCTCATATGCATTTGCATGCCGACAGACAGCATTCACTGAGTCGCGCCATTTAAGGAAATCGTTTTGACAGGACGGCCAACGCTTCGACAACAACCGCGTTCGTGCGTCTCTACCTGTTTTTGCCTGCACGCATCAAGTTGGCTGTTCCCTTACGAAGAAGCAATCAAACAAAAGCTGACCAAAATCGAATGCAATCAAACCAACTTCCTTATACGGTTAACGCGTGACGCGAACAAAATTGAAATTTTAAACCGTTTGTGACTCATTGCTCCCTAAAGGGCCTCAGTTTATGCAAATTTGGCATTGCTGCTCGAGCGAACAAGCAGCTTTTGGCTCAAATAATATTAATACAAAAAGTTGCCGTCTGACATAGCTACGCGAAGCAGAAGTTGAATATTTAAATGAGCTGAATTAAATCACTGAAGAATGCGATGCCGCAAGGCGGAAGCAAAAACGCGCAACGTTTGAGCAGCTCTTCTCGTTACCCTTTTTTGGTAAAAAGAACGTTGCGCACAATCGATAAAAGAGCTCACGGGAAATTTGAATTGCAGCGTCGTACGCGCTAACGCTACCAATTCAGTAGGAAGCTTCAGTAAGCTACGGAATGCAAGAAATAACCATAAACAGATGCCCAAAGCAAGCAAGGGGCGTGCAGACGGATCGACACGTCTTATTTGCACTGCCAGCTTGCTTCAAGTAGTTGCGTATAGGCGAACTGTGTTTGAAAAACACATCCCAAAAGAGTGCTACAGGTCCGGCAGGTGCCGCCAAAGCTACATTACGAAAGCTATACGAAGTTACAACGGAAGAAAATCGACTACCAGCTTTCGGTAATATAGGGCGGATTGGAAAAAAACAAATTTAAATTCAAATAGATGATGCGCAGGATGAAGTTCATACGGTCGATTTCGTACAAACATTATTTGCATAATCTGAATGCTTCAGGGCGATTGTACGGTTTTCACATAGCTCACGTACAACGTACCGCCTAAGAAAAAGTTGGCAAGAGAAGTCAATGGAAAAGTTGGAAAAGACAAAAGCGATGGACCCTTATTAATCAAAGCGGCTTTAGAGAAGGAGACTAAACTTGAGCATACATTAACGGTACAGTTTCTTACTGTCAGTAACGAAGCTCACAATTAGAGGCCAGTTAACGCCAAAGGCACTTCCCGCGAATGGAGAGCAAGCACGTTAGCTGAATAAAAAATTTGTATCAATGCATCGTTGTCACGTTTTGCGTAGGAATTTTGTACATTGAAACAAACAAATGAATAGATGGAACTGAAGAGCACAGTGAATATAAGGACGTCAAAAAGCTTACGAAAAACGTAGTAAATGACGAAATAAAGAATGTTACGATGTTCCTTATATTGTCGTTGAGGACGAATAAGAATTCTTGGACAGTTTCACGCTGGTAAGTGTCTATCTTAACGAGTGAACTCAGTGTTGCACAAATCTATCGATTTCACCCACAACTCGCGTTCACGCATAAAAGCCACATTCTAACGCCTACTTATTTTACCTAATTGCAACCTGTACAGAAAACAATATGGAAATTTCAAAAGGCGATACTAACGAACGAACACAACGACAAGTGGATTTTCCTCCCAGAAAACAATCACTATTGCCGATGAGAAGTTATGATGAGCCGCAGTCTTACGAGCAAGAGACGTTGGAAGTATGTTCAATGCCCCAATTTAAAGGCGTACACACTTTTCACTAATCATGCACGAACGACAAGAACGCCGAAATGAGAAGGAAAAAATTACTCACACGTATTTTATTCGGCTTCTTTTGTCAGGAAACAAAGCAGGAATAATACGGCGCAACTACGCAAACCGTACGCATCAACTTAAACAGGATGAGATTAAACGCGGCGTCCAACTGTAACGCTCAGGTTCAAGCATACTGTACTTGGCGGTTTCGCTTCGTCGTAAAGCGCATTTGTGCCTTGGAAAGGCTCCAATTCGCGCGCACTCGCGAATCTGCTCTTAAGTTCTTTTTCTGTAAAACGAAAAGAACACGTTAAACGGCATTTTATTTGCTCTTCCGCAATTTCGTTCGTTTGAACTTAGTTGCAGCGCCATAAAGCGACGGCGAGCCAAACATGTTCACAGTTAATATAAAAAAGCAAAGATCTGACTGTTAGCCTTAAAAATGGACAATCTTTTCGGGTAACCTATAGGTAAACGCCCAAATTTGAACGACTCGTTTTCATAATGTGCCTCGGCAACAAAAGCGGCAAATTGATGCGCGTCTAACGAAGGCAAAACTTCCACGCTTTACATCCCGTCAATTCGAAGCAACCTCGCTATAGCGCAACAGCCTATCGTGGATTCGGATAAAAGCCGAAACCCACCAGGATTTCGGACTACAGGGAAAGAATTAGAAGCCGCAAGAACAAATAAATAGTCGTTCCTTACATCTTACATCATTTATTGTTGGAATACGAGACAATGTGCCGCTGTCGCTTTTAACAATCCGCTATGGAATCGTAGCTACGTGATGCTCAAGTTTGATTGTAACCTGCGAATCAAGGAGGCTACACGGTAGTGACGTGTCTTGCGTTTAAATAAAGGCTGCCGGCTTTTTTTGTTGCTGCAGCATCAATTACTTTGCAAATGTTTTGTTCGAAAGTCGTATCAGATAATTATCGCTGCAAAAAATGTTATTTAAATAATGATTAGGCATTTAGGATAAATTAACAAAGGGCGGAAAGTTTATTTCACTTCAGAGACGGTACCTATGGCCTGCAAGGAGTGTATGGTGATAAAATGGGATTGGAGGGTCAGTTCGTACGGTTCCCCGTAAGGAGATCGATCGACAACAATGCGTAAGCCGGACTTCAAATCAACAACCGACGTATCCGTGGCAGCAGCGATCAGGTGAACGGTCGCTTCACCTTTGGGTTCCACCGTAACCGACGACCGATAGGAACCCGCCCAAATAAGGTCGCGTACATTGGCGTTGGAAGACTGACCACTTCTGACTCGATCGATACATTCAACTTTAATATGCACCGTTTCCGACTCTGACCCGTTGTACAGTTTCAACTCCACAGGGATACGACATATTCTAAAAGGGACACACCTCTGCTTCGTCACCATTGCGAAAAAACAGTACGTCCCTAACCTTGAGGCACTGAAATCATGCGATATCGATGGACTGTAGAGTAACACGTAATTGATGACGTCACGATTGCGAATTGCCGAGCCGGTGGGATCCTGCAAGCGGCATTTTTAAGCACAATGAAACCTTACGCAATCACTCATTAGCACCTAACAGTGAGGAGGGGTATTAGTACTATTTTACTTAGGTTGTTATTATAAAAAGTTTCAGGCTTACTTAACAAGAAACAAGCATCTTTAATTTACAAGAACAGCAGCTGTAGGCCATTTTAACCATTTGGCTGTAAGAGACCATAACGATTAATGATAAGCAGGTTACTCAAATTTGAATTCAAATTTGAAGCACGTACAGTGACGTATGGAACGATTAATGATAAGCAGGTTACTGCTAAAACGCTGCACTACGTCGAATGAATTCTTGTACGAACTTAAGAGCGCTTACTTTTCCGAAAGCTGATGGACCAACGATTAGGCCCGTTTCCCCAAATAGCGTAACAACCGTACCATCGGAGCGTGCCATTGACGTTGACCAAAATAGGCTTATCACCGGCTCTGACGATAGTACACTGGCAGGGAAGCGACAGCCGCCCAGTAAAAAGTTGTTTCCGCCCTGTTGGGCCCTTTCGACCTCGACTGAATTTAAGGGCAAACAACTGAACGAACCGCTGTTCGAGCGGATGGCCATTTTAGCCAAAACACAACAAATCGTCTCCTCCTGACTCGGCTCCAAGTTGTAGTCTACAAAAGGTCAAAAGGTAATTCTTACATAGCAAAAGTGTTGGAATTTAAAACTTGCCTCTCACTTGCGAAAGCAGCGATTGCAGGCAGCATCCCTGAGTTGACTGCATACCAACGGCCAGCAATTTCATCTCGCAAACCTTAGAAGCAAAGAGAAGAACTAAACGCTCACAGGAAACCCAACGAGACCAACTTGACTCCAATTAAGGACCGACAAGATGATTAATAGACGACTGGCCGGCAGATCGGGCAGGTACGTATGGGGCAACGGCTTGTACTGCAAACTGGCCTTAATCGAAGGTGCAACCGTGAACGTAGCGCGCCACCTGTACGTCCTGTATCTTAAATTGACGACATGTTGGCGGGAAATCTCTACAGTATGGCGCAATTGTACTTGACTTCCGAAGAAGCACCAGTCGAACAGCACCAAAAGAACAAGACGCGAAGCTTCGTCTCCGCGCTTGATGGACCAACAGCACGTATCCACAAGGTTAAATTAATCGAGTCACCGGGATTTATGCTGCCGCCGGGCGGCATAACATCGTACACTACGTTGGCGCCAACAACCTTCGATCCAACGGGGCTCTCCGAAGCGCCGGTGACAGCAACATTTGGAGCCGACGAGGCGCATATGCAAATTCGATCGACTGGCAAATTGCCAACATTGGATACTAGAACCGGCACAGAGATTATTTGGTCCTCGAAGTACTTGCCGGGCGTGAAGACAAGGTCAAATTTGAGCATTGGCGCCTCAGAGGCGACCATCATCGATAAGCGAGTATCGGTTGCATAGAAACGACCAAGGCGTTGTTCCTTTGTATCGTTCAACCGCCGACCGCGAACTAGCATCCCCTGGGTACCGTATATAGCTGAACTTTGGCAAAATTTCCACAAAGAATCGCTGGACAGCGGTACGCTTCCATTTGAGTCCGCCTCTTCGACATTGCAAAGGCAGTAGGCAATCCCAACAATGGTTAGAAGACCGTGCTTACGCGGCGTGGCTGTCAACACGAGCAAAGCATTGGAGGCCATCGCGGGCAGGACATATTCGTCCACTGAACTAACCGTCACGTCCTCATCCTTAGCCTCGGAACCATCCTGAGGCTTAAGGGTAACTAGGAGTCGCGCTTGGGTCAAACCAATCGGGATGTCAAGCGGATTGGACAAATGGAGCTTGACCATAACAGTTTGATTGACAGGCACCTTGCAGGGTAAGGTGGCACGCCAATTTTGACCTCTGTAACAAGCGTAAGGTACAAACTGACCGCTGGCCATGGCTACCGAGGCGCAGCTTTGCTCCACGGTCGCCCAACAGTCCGCGTCGTCGCTTTCTTCGTAGCAACCAACCTCTTCCGGCAAAATGCAACTGTAAACAACTGTTTGTTCGTCCAATATTTTGGGCAGCACCAGCTTTGGCACATCCGAGCAACCCTTTGCGTCGGTTGACAACTTCAGCAACGTTAGGTACTCGGAAAAGGCGACACGCTGCTGCGCAATTCCTACATTGCTCGCGCCAAGAGAAAAAAGCCGTTCAAAGGTGGCCACGCCAGCCGAATGCTCCTTCAGGCTGTGATACAACAGCCCAAGCGTTAAATCAATATGAGCCTGCAAATCACTTCTTACTGTATATTGAATTTCAAGTCGGCAAAAAAAGACTCCGCCTACCTCGGCGGCTTTCCACTGTTTACCGATGTACATTCGTAACGCCCGCTCGTAGGCGTATACGGCGTGCCGGCGCAGAGGAACTTTGCTGAAGCGATTGCCGGCCAAAATTAAGTGAAAGGCCGCCTTGCGACACATGCGGACGTTGTAGTAGCATCGAGCGGCCTCCTCCAAGAATAGAGCACCCGCGACAGCGTCCTGTAAGAGTTGGTCAGTTTTTGGCGGGAAAAAGTTTCAACACGACCTTGTCAATAACTTTGACTAGCTGATTGGCAGCTTCGATCCAATGACCAGAAGAGCAAAGCAAGCTGGCGCTCAACAAGGCAGCCCGAAGAGCCAGCCAAGGTGTCCTAAGAAGAAGAGAAAATAATGGTCCCTTGGATTTTGCGGGATGTCATGTACTTGCACACGTCGCCGTATGTGGACACTGCCGCGTCCATGTAGTGGCCAAGGTAGGCGCGAGTCCCGGATAAACGACCGCTTAGGGAAGTCATTTCCTAAAATATTCAAAACAAAGAATTACAGAACGTTTGTAAACAAAAAAAACACTATGAATGAACGTACGCAAGCGCCGGCGTAGTTGAACCAAGCTTGCTGAGCGTAAAGTTCCTTCCTAAGCATATGGTAGATTTGATGTGCAAGTTCGTAGTGTTGAAAAAGGAATGCCAAATCGGCAAGACGTCTGCCTTGCATTTCCCACGACTCGGAGGCAAAGATCGATTCGGATTGACCTGCTGATCCACCCGCGGGTCGATCGGAACCATTCGTTGAACCCACAGCAGACGACGACGACGACGACACTACCAAAGATGACAAGTTTGGAGCGCTGCTGCCGGATAGCCACTTCTTTGTGGCACTTAACAACGACTTGCCGATTCCCTTACGGGAAGATACCTTTAAAAAAAAATAATGTAAGCAATATAGGCAGCAATAAAGAGCGTACGCTATCTTCCATTCATAAGTTCCTATGAATAGAACGTAAAAATATCTTACGACGTCATTGAAAAACTTCAGCTGCCTTTCAACGTAAGGAATCAGGCCTCGAGTGGAGAATTCGTTTACGAAAACTTTCAAACGAGTCACATCCGATTCGGTCAGAAATCGACTTGGTCTGAAAAATGCCTTCTACTACCGTAAATGGGCAAAAAAACCACATGCCCATACCTGGTCGACGTCTTATTGAGACCATACATGTCTAGCCGAGAGTCGGCGGGCTTTTCAACACCAATGGAACGAAAGTTAACTTCGCTAAGGGGATGTGCTATCGTTTCACCGGCAAATGGATTTTCGTCCGAGAACCCCAGAGCGTCAATGGGTAAGGAAGTCGACTTTCTCTCATCAACGTCATCGACCTCGGAAGGTGGAGGAGCTTCTTGAAAAGTGGCGGTAACGCTTGAAAGATCTCGCAGCACGGGACTCCAATAGTCCGGCACGACGTCCGCAGCGGATACTTGAAGACTGTTTATTCTCAACAAATGGCAAGCGTTAACGCCGTACGAAGTTTTCACTTCTTCAAACAGCTGCTCGGCTCTGCAACAAGTAGACGCCCAGTAGAAATAGCAGACGGATATTCTATTTGCACCTTTCCTCTTCGCCACCGCAACAAACGTCGTGAATTAACAAATAGTACTTGAAAATATTTGGGCAAAACCACTTGGGCGTACTGTACATTTCGGCGGGACGCCCAAAAATGTCGTGCTTGCCAGTTTGGTGCTGCAGCGAGTGCTGCTGCTGAATCAGACGATTTATTCGCTCTTTTGGATTTTGTTCGGACGTGCTAACAACAAATAAGCCTAAAAAGAAAAAAAAGACCAACCACTATTATCAATATACTTAAAAGGAAAGGGCAAATTAAAACACTACCAATCTCCTACGCACGAGTGTAAAGGTAATATTGAAAAAAAGGGCTGAATACTTAATAAAGAAAGGCCCTGAACAGTTTTTGCTCTATAATTCAAAATGTCTACAGTATGCTCAAGAGATTCTCAAGTTTCTGTGGTAAAGGCAAAAGTGCAATCGGAAAATAAATAGACAATCTGATCGGAAATGAGTAGCATCAAAGATAAATCATCACGGCTGCACCACTGTTAACGGGAAAATTTAGGAAAACGTTGCCGCAGTTAAACAAGCTTAATGAGAAGTCCAACTTACATCCAACGTAGCACCGAGTGAACTCGTGGCTGCTAGGCTCAAGGTGCTTCAAAAGGTGATAACGATAGTTCAAAAACCAAGACGGTGACTCGGATGAGGTTTCGAACTGTTCGCTTGAGTCCAAGGGTACCTGAGGGACTTTTGACGCGCGCATCATGTCCCAAAGGGCGGGACGCAATGCCGAAGGCGCCAAGAAACGGTCTCGGCGCAAGTCGCGAAAATCGATTTGCAAATTTATCACGTCCACCGTTTGACCGCTGGGATCTTTGTAAGAAACTGAAAAAGCAAAAAATCCAACAAAGCTCTCCATCAACGCTTCAAGGTGGACAAGCACCCTTATCTTCAAGCTGTTCGAACGGCTTTAGCAAATCGACGAAGGTAAGTCCATTCTTGCGGCAAACTTCATCCGCCTCTTCGCTCGCCAACACCGCGACAACCGGTGACGACAGCAATCGTAGAAACTGCTCGTCGTCCATCTCTGACACGCTGTTCGACGACATCACCACTAAAGAAAGAAAGCATAAACGCGGCCAGCTTTAACAGAATGCAATATCTACTTTTGTTTCACAATTTTTTGCCAAAGCAAACAGCTAAGCTAACGCCCAAAGCGAAAAACGCCAAAACGGACAAAACCGGAGCCTTACCGAACCACTTAGCTTGTTGGCTAAAGCGCAGCGAATGCCATTTCGGAGATTAGCTGGAGGACGATACTGCTTTTGCGGCAAGCAACTGTGGTAGCCCCTCTACCCGGCAAAACTAATCGAATTTAATCACGCTACAACTTAGACTTATCCAACATGTTTTGGCGCCAAAAATTCATGCCGATAAAAAAAACAACAACAACAATAAAAACCGAAACGCAATGCCCACTCATACAACTATATTTCCAAGCGTATCAACTGTACAGTACATGATGCGCAGGTGACATGTGATCGTACTGTAACGAACAGTTTGCGACGTCGCTAGGCCATATAATGAGAACTGTTTTTTAGTTCGCTGCGCCGCAGTCGCTTCTAACAGCACGTTGGGTTTAAAAAATAACTTATTTTTATTTTTCAAGTCTTTTATTTGGGTATATAACGTCTACGCATAGAGCAAAGTGGCAGTCATTCATAGGCTGAAACAAACAAGCTGAGGGAATTTCTCGCTTGGCCAAATCAATCGCTGTGACGTTGGTGCTTCACTTCTTGCAGCGGCAAACACTTCAAAAAGCAACAACTGTTCGTGACGTTCTAGTTTTTTAATAGCTCAGTCCCGGAGCTGTACTGCCTATGCAGCGGCGAATTCGAACATGCCACACAATTGACATCTGATGCTATGGAAACGTGTATTGATTTAACCTTATAAGAATAATGGTAGCATCGAATATGGGCAAAGACATTCAAAGTTGCTAGACTATTAGAAAATTAGCCAAACTTGTTTGAATACACGTTGTACGACAGGCGATTCGTCTAGTTTGAAACTATCAAAGAATTTTCAACGTTGTCTCCATACAAAGTTAAACTTAACGAAAATTCTATGTAAATGAGAAGATATCTTATTAGTCAGCAAAATATTAGCAAATCTAGCACCGCAGTAATACGCGGACAGCAAAAATTAACATTTCTGTTAGGAACTCGAGTCATTTTTTCACAAGACAAACGTTAGTACAGTATGACAAGAATATGCAGGTTCATAGGGGTTGAATTTGTCAACAGCGGAACCTGATTATCACAATTGCATTGTCGAACGGTCGCCTGCAGGAGTAAAGTAGTTACAAGGAGACGCCGGCTGTTTGGGTGTCTTGTTCGCCTAAAGTTTCTCTCTTCATTTTGGCAAACAACTGCTTGAAAACTGAGTGGACGCTAAAATAAGAGCGCAACCAGCTTGAGATGCGCCGATACTTACCCTCCCGAAAATACGGATCCCATCGATGAGGGGGCAAGCTAACAAACCGACCGACAACTCCAAAACCGGCGGGTGACTTCACATTGTCTTCGTTTCGTAGCAAGGTGCCGTCTCTTTCGAAGTTGGCGCACTTCACCACTTGTTACTATTGAGTTGTCGATTTTGGTGTCGTTGGTCGCTTTGCTAAATTAATCTTTCAACAATGGCGTAACCGTTTGGAAAGCAGACCTACAGGCCCATTGTAGGCCGCTTTCCATTCAACTATCAAGCAATTGTTTGAAAGAATAAAGAGGACACATCCCGGACGGCCGAAACGCTCGCAAACCCTTTTTTCCTCGTTGTACTCAACAGGGAAACAACATGGTTTTCTCAAAGCGAACCTGCACATCACTACAGTATGGT
>KN538378.1:594735-624402 GCA_000797535.1 Trichuris suis | reverse complement strand
CTCAACAGGGAAACAACATGGTTTTCTCAAAGCGAACCTGCACATCACTACAGTATGGTTTTGAAATTCAAACTTTTGAATGACCGCAAGTTTTTTAATAGGCGCGGAAATAGCGGAAGAACATAGTTTAATTGAACTGCTGCTGGCAAAACGAGAAATGAGTAGTAAAACTGATGAAAATAAATATATTTAAAAAATGGGGGCAAAATGTGCGCAAGCGCGAAACATTAATGCGGCTGTTGCTTCACGCAAGTGACCAACAACAGAGACCGCCTAAGATGTAAAATTTTCACGTAGCAACAAATTGAATAAGTTTGAATAGAAGCGTCGATGATCGGTGGCCGAACAGGTTTCACTTTCTTTGCATACAATGTCGTAGCACGCGCGAACCAAACAACATCAATTCTTCGTCCGTTAAAGGACATGCAACGGAAGAGCCGACAATCTGATCTAATAGCTTCTTCACATCAGCGCCATTATTATACCTACGAAAAAAGAAGAAAATTGAAATATTACACAAAATAACAAAAAAGGCGCGAAACACTCACTTCAACGACGCCCCACGCGATCGAGATCTCTTTGAGCATCGCAAAGCGATGCACAGCGCAACTGAATAGGTGAACTTCGACCCGGCAAAACAACCGGGTGACAACGATTTGAATTCATCTTTAACAATTTTCAAACATTCCTTCACTTCGGCGTCGGCGCTTTCTTGTACGCTACGGTTGAGTATGGTTAAAATACGCTGCAATGCCTAAAAAAATTATTGAAACAAAAAATCAATCAACAAATGCTCAATGGGTCAAAATTCTTACTTCACCATTGAAATCGACCATCATCAAAGCTGGTAAAACATCAACAACGCTATTTAACAGTAATAAAACGTTATGCTGAAAAAGGAGGAAAGAATAGGTTATACGGAATGGATGGATGAGCAAATATGGCCGACCTGAGTAAGATTAAGATAGCGAGCAAACAATTCCTGCCCCTTGACGACTTGCAGTACATAGCGGAGAATGTCAGCGTTGCCCAAATGGGGTCGCAATTTGGCGGCTACCAATTCCCGGGTCGCCTTTGACCTTCACAGGAGAGAAGGGATATTTTTAAACAACAATTATTTAAAAGCTAAAATTGTTGGCAACCTGCCCAAATCTACCTGTCATCATCATTGTAGTAGTCACAGTCGTCGGCCAGCAGAACGAGAAACAAATTGTCGACGTAAAGTAGAACATTCTTGCGCGTATGCAACGTGCATATGTTCGGCACCTCAACGCTGACCATTTGTCCAGTAGGGCTGGCCGATACGACCAAAAGACGACGCGGCATGTCCGTAGTGATCTGCTGTATGGCTCCCAGGGAACCTTCAAATTTGGCTAAAATAAAATTTCAAATTTTACGCGCCCAAACACGCCGCTCAGGCAACAACGAAATTACGAGGTTCGTACGCCTTGATGGGGGAAGAGGAAGGATCACTCTCCGTGTCTTTTATTTCCTCCTCCTTTGGGTGAACGCCCTTCTTCTGACACCACGTCTAAAAAAATGATAATATTCAAATAATGTGCGCACAATGGTCCAAACCATTCCCACTCTATAATAGTAGTCATCGTTTTCGTTTATTTGCATACTGGACATCACTCGTGAGATCCAAGTACGCTCACATTTGCTCATCATGGTAAAAGGAGGTCTCGAACAAGCTGCAGGAGGCCTACCACCTCTCGGAAAGTGACCTCGAAAATGTGCATACCGACCCAAATCGACAGGTGGCGAGCCCATCCTTGGGTAGACAGGGCGCACATGCATACCTAGGCGACCAGGTCCAAGGCTTAAAGGAAAAAAGCGCCCGGGAAAGCCAGCTCCCTCCAAATGATGACAACGTCCAAACGGCATCGGCATTCTGGTACTGCAAGCAACGTTTGAACTAAACGCCAAACGTCAAAGGGGCAGGCAGTCTGCTCACTTTGGAGAGTATCTGGGCAATTGATAGGCATGCACATAGGGGCAGCAGCTTCTCTGATCCGGCATACGAAAGCCTAAACAAGAAGGCATTCAACAAAACAACAGCTCAGCAGTGATGACGCGACAACCTGAATTTGGCAAATTGCGATATACGTCCGGTGGTGGAATGGATCCAGGCGTTGGCGGTCGTACAACCGGGAAAGCAGGAGGAGGCCCTCGAGGTGCACGCATTGGCGGATGCATACCATGCATGCCGGCACAGTGCACAAGCGGATGAGGCAACATTCGAGCTCCCATTGGACTTCCATAAAATGGCGGCAAAGCACCGTTGCCTTGGAAAGGTCGAACAAACGGCGCACCGTCCGGAGCGACTGGGCAAACCGGATGCGGTGGAAGCATAGGTGGGACGCCGGATAGATGCGTTGGAGGTGGCAGATCCGCGCCGCTACTATGGGACATGTTCGCCCCGTTGAACAGCCAGTCTTGAGACACTGACGCCGACGATGTTGTCGAGTCATTCGCAGTAAGATCGTTTCCCCATGAAAGTCCGGCCTCCAATTCTTCTAACGTTCTCGTCCCTTTCACTTCAACTGGTTGTTCGGATGAGTATCCGTCAACTCGACTGCCGCTATAGCGAACATGCTGCGGACCCATTTCCGCTGAACTCATCGGTGCTGCGTACAAGTTACGCTGGTACATAACAGTTTCGCTCATTAAGGGAGGACCGGCAGGCACGTTTTGAGTATATCTTCCATTTGCATAGGCCCGCTGAAAAACAATAGCATAAACTGACAGTACGAGAGGAGTTATTCAAGCAAGCCAAAAAATCTAATAACAACATTATCTATTACAGTGGAACCTCGATTATAACAACAATACTTGCCAGAGGGTAGTTGTTATCTCCGAATTTTTGTTATAATCGAGAGTCTGCTTACCCCGCCAGTTTACCCTGTTTTCATGTACTTNAAGCTTCATTTTTTAAAGAAACCTGGCTGCATGACTGCTCAGTTCAAATTAACTATAACCGCAACAACAAAAGTTTAATCTTTTTTCGAAAATTCTGTGATTCGCGGTTGTTTCTGAGTAATCTCACGTTTCTATGGCGCGAGATCGCAGTCGTAACTTCCACATCATTCTGTCGTACTGTAACCTATTGTTCGCCTTAACAAATTGTTATAATCGAGAGTTGTTAACTTCGAGGTTGTTATGATCAAGGTTCCACTGTATTATTGTTACTACTGCTATTGTTGTTGGTGTTAGCTTTCGAGAGAACACGAACAATTCAGAAACTGCACGAGCGCGGAAAAGCTAAAAAAGGAGCAATACGCCAAAGCGCGCGGAAAGAAGACGTATATCAACAGGTGGAAAAGCGTGTTTTAAAAAAGAAATACCAAAAAACGCGACGCAGGACAGCGAATCATACTGTAGCTCACGTTCAAACAGAGAGAGCTTACCTGAGAATCACTCACGGAGACAATACGCCTGCAAAAAAAATCCCAAAACGATTCTTTGCCGGCGCAAGTTGCTTTTACTCAATTAAAGGCGAGCAAAGATTTTGGCCTCGCGTCGGAGGAACGGAAAACGGAGAACGACTTCACCTCCCAACAGCAGAAGACGCGAAACGAAGAAAATAAAAATTTAACGTTGAAGCCAAAATTAAAGAATTGCGAAGCGAGCGTGAATATTGATAACAAGAAAAAAAAATTCCGGCTCAAGTCATGGAAAACCACTGCACCTTTGAATGCAAGTCTGAAAGCTTATCTAATTACGCGCAAAGTCGGAGCCAAGAAGAACAGTCTCCTGAGCATCACTGTCATACTGTAAAATTCAAACAAGCACTCCTGCTTAGCGTGCGGTAGCTTAGTCAAATGCAAAGCAAACGCGAGTCTCGCCGCGGCGTGATGGCTAAGCTGCAAAGGAAGTTTAAAATAAGCCTATATATTCAATTAGCATGAAATCGTACTTTATTGATCTTCAAGCAAGCAGAGGGCAGCGTGAATAAGTAGTACCTACAGTAGGACAGTGTACCCCCTTCAAGGCTGCGAAAAGGCGCCAGTTAGCTGCAAGGAAGAGGAAATTATTAAAATACGCATAGTAGAGCTAAACTGCCTGAAAATGCACTTAACGCGCAAACGTAAAATTCCCATTAAGACCAAAAAACCCGAGTTAAAAGAATGCAGGTTAGTTCGACAGTATACGCTGCGAGCGACAATGCACGCATTTCAAACACAGATTTTTTCCCGCCAGCCACCGATTTTACGAACGTGTAGCCTTGTTTACGTTGCGGACATGGGTGGCTAACCAGGGACAAAAGTTAACTTATTGAAGGCACAAAGCGGCAAAGTTACGGGGACAACAGTATCGAGACGAGAGAACGAATTTGAAGCTTGTAAAGTATATTTTACAATTTTACAAAACGCTGCGCGAGAAAATGTTGCTCCTACCTGCAGGTGGCGCCGCTGGAAGGCCATGAAATCTTCCTTCTCGTCAATCAAGTCGGTCAAAGTCATCTCAATCATTCTTTCAAGAGATTCCGTGGAAACACCTCCGTCGCCAGATTCAATGACGCCACTACTGTTCAAAGTAGCGGTTGCGTACTGAGACGGTGGTCGGATGACTGCTTCGGGCATCGATGTGGCTTCTGGTGTCCGGCTCCCACTGACCACGTGATTGTCGGAACCTTCATCTTCAGGTTCATCTCCATCAAATTCCCACTCTTCGTCTAAATTAAGCCCATTGTAGATGTGCGGCGAAGTTAAAATGGATTCACAATCCCACCAGGTATATCCACATCAAAGGTTTCATCATTAAGTGCGTCGCACGACGCAATACTACCGCTGTCCCCGTCGGCGTTCATCACTTTGCCGTCAGCGGATACTAAACTGTCATTGCAGTGCACTGTCGGAGCGTTTATGCCCTTAAATAACGAAAGGGTAAATGAAAACGGGCGCCAACGGGAAAACAACAACGCGGGGCAATGTCAGCTCGTCTGCTCGCTACAAAAGGCGAAAAGCGTTACGCCGCCGAGCAAATCCAACGTAAATTTGACAACTCGAACAAAGGCAAATCAAAACGGCGCAAAAACTGCCGCCAACGTCTTCGCAAGCACTTCGACAACAGTAACGCCCACGAAACGCCAAGAAACGGCTTGCAAGCGGCAACAAGCCGGCAGCAACAGCGCTAAGCAAGCGCCAAAGGCGCTCCGTGAACGCACCAACGGTCAACGCTATGCCTGAAGATAAACAAAGCTACTTTTTTCACGCTGATAATAACGCTGCTAGCTTACGGTAAGAGTGCTCAAGATCAATGTCTTACTGTATTTGTTCGGAATTTTCCCCTTTAACTTGGCAATTCGCCATGGCAGGAAGCAGCGGGAAAAGATTTTTATCAAAAAAGGGGCTTGCGCGTTTTTGGCAGTTTTTTAATCAATAGTTTCCAATATTTTAAAAACGGTCTAAGTCGGATGAACGCAATCGTTCTGCCATTGCGGAACGGCCAAAAGTTCGGGTAAAGAATTTACAAGCGAAAAAAAAACATCGCGCTGCGTCGTTGTTACAACGCGTTCGCCTTCTCCGAAGCGGCCGCCGGCTGTTCTTGCTTGGGCTCATTCCAATGTTTCAAACCTTCGGGAACGCTGACGTCATCGTCCAAACCGCCCGTGCCTTCGACGAATTGCTCGTAGGTGTGCTTCTCGGGGAACGGTCTCGGCCCGAGCAGCTCAATCAAATCCTCCCTGGCCAACACTTCCCTTTCCAAAAGGCGCTTGGCAACCTGCCAACAAAAGAAAACACCGTATACAACCTGAAAATCATTAAGAAGCAACACGACCTTTTCCACGCCTTCTCTATGCTCCTCAACCATCTTTCTGGTAAACTGAAGAGCGTTTGAGACGATTGTACGAACTTCTTGGTCGATCAATTGGGCCGTCTGCTCGCTGTACGGCTTATCGATGACCACGTCGCCGGCTTCGGGTGTCTGGAAGGAAAGTGGGCCCACTTTTTCGCTCATGCCAAATTTTATAACCTAAAAGAATTTTTAAAAAATTTATGCAAACGAACGACGAAGGCAATGAATGAGTACCTGAGCATAGGCCATTTGGGTTATCTTTTGCAAGTCGTCTTGCGCACCGGTGCTGATTCGACCGAAAAAAATCTCTTCGGACGCGCGACCGCCCAAAGTCATACACATTCTGTGAAAAAGCTAAAAAACAAAAAACGTAAACAAAAGGACAACAAAGACAAAGCCTACTTGTTCTTTAGTGTACAGATATTGCTCCTTCGGGAGATACTGGGCGTAGCCAAGACCTTTGCCTCTTGGAATGATGGATACCTAAGGGATGGAGTTGAATAAAAGAACAAAAGTAGTTAAGGCATATATACCTTTAGCAAAGGGTCTGCGTGCTCCAGAAACCAGCCGGTTACGGCATGACCCGCCTCGTGATAGGCTACTGTAGTCTTCTCTTCAAGCTGTAGTACCTGACTTTTCTTTTCCATACCGGCAACCACCCTCTCGACCGCCTGCTCGAAGTGCTTCATTTTTATTTTCTCGTTCAAATCACGCGCCGCAATAAGCGCTGCCTCGTTGCACACGTTGGCTATGTCGGCACCTGTGAACCCCGGCGTCAAAGCGGCTAATTTACGTGACAATTCCGTCTTGTCGGGTTCGGCAGCCAACGGGGATAAATGGACTCGAAAGATGGACGCCCTTCCTTTGATATCCGGCGCGGGAACGTAAATCTGCCTGTCAAATCGCCCAGGGCGAAGCAACGCCTTGTCCAGCATATCTACTCGATTCGTGGCGGCCATAACAATAACGTTAGCTTGACCTGTTTGAAATCCTGAAATGGGATATTTCAAAATTTTGAAATTATCAACCATCGACGGACCGTCCATTTCGACGAGCAATTGATTTAGGGTATTTTCCTGCTCTGAACCACCGCTGGAGAACCTCTGCCCACGTATACGACCCACCGCGTCGATTTCATCAATGAACAATATGCACGGCGCCTTCTTTCGAGCCATGGCAAACATG
Source organism: Trichuris suis (assembly GCA_000797535.1). Taxonomy (NCBI): domain Eukaryota; kingdom Metazoa; phylum Nematoda; class Enoplea; order Trichinellida; family Trichuridae; genus Trichuris; species Trichuris suis. The sequence continues at coordinate 617,415 of KN538378.1, read as the reverse complement.
TCGCGAACCTGAAATGACAAATAAGGTCAAAAAGAGCATTGCGTATGCAAGTCTGGATGGAGGCGAACCCTGGCGGGACCGACGCCAACGAACATTTCTAAAAATTCCGAACCGCTGACCGTTATGAATGGAACATTGGCCTCTCCCGCAGTAGCCTTAGCCAACATTGTCTTGCCGGTACCCGGCGGTCCGGTCAAGATGGCTCCCTAAGATCAATTGACAACAGCAGCATTACAGTATGGCTTAAACGGAAGAAGACTATTATACTTTTGGAATTTTGGCGCCAAGCTTCATGTACTGTTGGGGATTTTTGAGAAAATTTACAAATTCCATTATTTCCAATTTTGCCTCCTCGCAGCCGGCCACGTCCCTAAAAAAGGCGGCTCTTAAGTCAAGAGACGGAAGAGGAGCAAAGTGGGAGCCTACTTAAAACGGACTTTGATGTCGCCTTGCTTGATCACGCGGGCAGTGCTTGCTCCAAAACCGAATATACCACCAGAAGCGCCTCTACCGCCTCTAGCCATACCCGCAAAGGAGCTGAACCGCCGCATACCCCAAAGGAAAAAGAGGAATAAGAGAATGCTGGGCAAGTTGGAGATGATCGAGCTGAAGAAGGGACATGAGCACAACGAGCACGTTTTCCCAAAAACAAATACGCACTTGGAGTCCACTTCGTTCTTGTACACAACGGCAATGTAGTTTCGGGCGTCTATGTTCAGGTCCTTTTGGATGTTCTCCAGAAGGCGCTCGAACGAGTCCACGCTGCCAATGTTGAACCACGGAATCTTCTTAATCGCAAAGAAAAGTCAAAGCAAAAAGCGCGCTCGGAACAAGCAAAATAACTACTGTACTCGGCGGCGACACTTAAAACTAAGTTTTAATAGATAATGAACCTGCGCATCACTTAGAATTTGAGACCGCGATCTTTTGCCGTACGTCTCGCGCGAGCACGAAAGTAAATTCTACGTGAATTATTACAAATTAACAAGATTTAATAAGGGATCCCGTAGGCGCAAAAGGCAGAAAAATAGGATGCTTAAGGTACTGTACCTATGAACCTGAAAATCAATAACCAGGTTAAAAATTTGAAACGATTACGCAAGATCCTGAACATCAGTTACAAAGAAAAAAATCGAACATGATAGGACAAACAGTGGTCATTAAAATGATGGGTTCTACAAAATACGGTTCGAACGCAGCTGACGGATACAAAAACGTCAAAAATGGATGATTTTAAAGTACATACTTCACAACATTTGACAGATTCAATTGTTATGTTGTCGCTCGTTATTTCCATTAATCTTTAACGCTTAGGAGGGGTCAAGAGTGGGCCCGAAAGCAGGGGAGCAAAAAATTGGTTATCCATGAGACCCACCCCGCACAAAGTAAAAATTTGAATAACAGCCGGCCTCAAGGAGCTGTTCGGACCAATTACGAGCAATGGTTGGGCAGCCGACGCACAATAAGGCAAGTTTTCGTCAACCAATTTAAATCTACAGTAGTATTAATGAAAAGTAGGTACAATTCAGCTAATGGAAAAGTTTTTGAGAGAATCTAAACAAGGAGAACAATAAATCGTTTGGCGCAAGATGCGACGATGGAACTAATGTTTCCTTTTTGTAAAGAAAGACGAACTTACGGGTTCGGCAGCGGTTAAAGGATTCAGGTAAACTCGAACCCATTTTTTGTTGACCACTTCGAGCTTGTCGACCTGAAAAACGGCAACTGCGCCTACTAAGCGCTTAGCAAGGTTGCTCTTCTTAAGGCATGCTTGCAATAGTAAAGCTTTTAAGGGAATGATTAACAACCATGGACGGAGGTAGTCATTTAGGGATTGCATTCAAAGGGACAAAGTGGACGCCTACCGCTCCTTTGGACAAGTAGGAATTGACAAACTCCTTCCACGTAATCTCTCGGTATCCCATGTAATAGTAAAGAACAACTATTGCCGCCATGCTGGCACCAATAGAAACTGCGGACAAAAGCCAACGATTATCCTGTTCACCCCCACCGGGACCGCCAGTTCTGAAAGCAAAAAAGGAAATTCACGATTAAGCTTTTTTTAAAAATAACTTACCGAACTTGGGCAAAAGGAGGGCGCTTGAAGAAGCCTTGCCAATCGCTTGGATTTGGTTCGCTGTCGGCCTTCTCAGGTGGCTGTTCGGCCTTTTCCTCCTTTTTCGGCTCGTCTAACGAGGGTGAAAGGTTTTACAAGATACCCTTTACTGCTTTTTTGAAAAAAATACCTTTCCGTTCTCCTTCGGCGCCCGGGTAGAATCGGCCGAAGCCTTTAGGTCTGTCTGACGAAAAATAGCAACAAACGATGTATCGATTGCCGGTCGTCTGTTAAATGACAATAATAAACTAAACTTATTTTTAATTAGAAAAAAAAGTCAAACCGGCAACGCTCGACCCGCCAAGCGCCTTAGCATGCGAGGCAAAAGCGTAGACAGCATAGCTTCTTAGGAACTGCAATGACGTCAGCGTTGTGTATCACAAATAAAGCATTCGAGGGCAACCTACCAGTCTGCGGAGGCAAAAAGCTTACAAAAGCAAAACTGTTAAAAAACTAAGCAAATCGTGGACGGCCAAAGCGAAAATCGCAACATTTCGCTCTCCAGCCTACTACTGTACACTGAAATGATCTGCAGGTACGATCACACGTTTAGTCAATAAACAGGGCGCAGTTGGTCAATTCGTTGGCCAAATTGAAGCCTGATTTACCAGTGTTACATCCGCGTTGGTCAGCGCAAGAGGCGTTTTCGTAAAGCAATTTTTTTACTTTATTTGTTTTCCGCAACAAACAGATTCCGAAGCGACATTTGATAAGTTGACTTTCAGCTTGGAAGCGCTGCATTTTAGTCAGGCGAGCAGAGCGCGTATTTACGGCCCGTAAAGAGGCAATTTGACAAAGTGGCATACTTTCCTTCATTAAAAGAACTCAGGTACGAACTTTTGTAATCGGCTTTAAACATTAATATCTCACAATGTGCAATCGGCGAAGTATTGAAGGTGAAGTGCCGCTTAAATTTTGAGGATATTGCTTTAAGTTTATTGTCAGATAGCTTTAAAAAAATGTTAAAGCAGCGCAAAGGCGTTGGTGACCGATTGGTCATTCGGGACGTCAAAGTTCAGTTAAATGGCAGCCATGGCAGGCACAGACGACTACGACAAGGAGCAGCAATTGTTCTTGCTCTCTTATGTCGAACTTTTGCCTGACAAGATCAAGATGCACCCATCGACCACGCAGTTTCGTGTGGCACTAATTATGGTAGGCAATGCAACGGAAATTCCAATGACGTTTCGTGTGGAAACGACGCAACCGGAATTCTTGCGACCAAATCCCCTCTACGGTACCGTAGAACCTCGAGGGGCCACCTTCATTGTTCTCTACTTGCTAAAGGTCAACTACGAACAATTCAAAATACGCCAAGACAAGGTGATCGTATATACGGCTGTAAAACCGCCAATCGACGACCAAACGGACGCAAGCAATTTTTGGAAACCGCCATTCGGACCACCAAAGGTGCTAACGAAGAAAGTTGCCTTAATCAACTACTGCTTCGACGAAATCAAGGATACGAACGTGCCCACATTGTGGACAAAGACGTCTCCAAAAATTTTCCTGATCAATCCTGAACAAGGTGAAGCCCCAATAGATGGCGCCACAAGCAATGTCGACGCGAAACGGTCGCCATGTGATCCGACCGTCGCTCAATTGGAAAGGGACCCGAACTTGGAAAGTCATACAATAAAGCAACATCGCGCCGCCGCCGCCGCCGCAATAGACAGCAGCGATTCAAAGAGCAGAAGCGAAACGTCATCGAAAAGTGTTACCAATTCGAAAAAAACGGCAGATTGGCATAAAAAATTTAACACGAAATAACAGTGTCCATTTATGGGCATTCAACCGGTTGGGGCAATGGGATTTCATCGTTTGGTTTGGAACTAAAAGCCCGTCCTTTGCAACGCAATAAGGTGAATCAAGAAAGTGGAATATCATCAACGGTTAGACGCTTCCATCGTCGAAAACGAACGGACACCCTGTTGCTACTGGGCACCTCCGACACTTGTACCAGCAAGAGACGGGTTACGTCAACAAAGTTTTCATTCGAAGATGACGGTCCAAGCACAACGTCAACAGTGTCACCAGCGCAAACCGAAAAATACATAAATGTTTGAATGCACAGCAAAACAATGTCAACAACAAAAATAAAACATTTCCCAAACGCGCAGCTTCGCGGAGTCATATGAATATGCGTAAATATATTCTGTCTTTCTCGACGACTGAACAGGATAATTTTTGCTACTTTCAGAATCGCTCAGAGTCTTCTGCGGACAGCCAATTCCGCGTAAAGTCAAATGCCCCGCTCAAAAATAAACAATAAGCCGCATAGAACCTGCGCATAGCATACTGTATATTTAAAATCTGTGGATTATTTATAATAGCCAATGCTGGAAAAGACGGGAAGCGCATTCGACGTGTTGCTATCTCTAATTCCGACGCACTAGAGTTCTGCGTCGTTAAAGTTGCCCTCGGCAACGCTATAAAGCGGTATGCGTTTTTCGACCGAAATAATACGAACCTGCTTATCATTAGGGGTAAAAGAGCTCGGAACGGCTGCGTAAGCCTTCATTCTGCCATGTAGGGACACAGCATGCTTTCTTCTGTCCATTAAATCTTACTACAGTCAAACCTCCATTACCCGAACATCAGCGGGCCGGGGGTGGTTCGGATAATAGAGGAATTCGGATTATGGAGGGAGCTTACAGTACTGCATGAAAATGCAGGTAACATCATGTTAAATGTAACCGCTTTAGCTTATGCGGGTGACTATTTGACCAACGAAAGCCTGTGGCTAGCAGAAAACAGTTTTCTATGTCGCGCAGAGGCTGTAAAACGAAGAAGCGGCAGGGGAAATAGTCCCCTGAGAAAGCAAGTTAGCTTTATAGGCTGGCACCTGTTCTTAAAAAAGGCGAAGGTTCCCAACAGTTGGTGCAAACACCGTACTACACGCTCACCTCAAATTAAGAATGGTCAAGTGCTGACCCGGTACGGTGAACATTCCAAGCCAGGGCTCCGTCGGTCTGCAGACTTCAGTCTCGGAACGAGAATGGCATTTCAAATTCAGTAGAGCGGGCATCACACCCAAACAAAAGCGACATGAAGAAAAGAAGACAAGTTATAACAGCGGGCGGCGATGACGTAACCTGAGCATACTTAGGGCATACGGTCGGTCTATTGTTCTCCGCGGCGGATTCGGATAATAGAGGGTTCGGATTACGGTGGTACGGGTAATGGAGGTTTGACTGTACTGTAGCGCTCAGGAACAATCGCGTCCCGTCGGCTTGCAAATAAAATGTCTTGGAAGAGAGGCATACAGACGGTCACGAAAGGCAGTAATGTTGAAAAAACTTGAATTTTTAAAATGCCACATAATAAACCTCATTTCTATTTTCGGTAGCATCCCTGTCGCACGACGTATTGTTGAAAAAAATTGAATACAGAACCTAGTAAGGATTTTTTAAATAGCTATGAACCTGCTTATCATTTAAAATGCAAGTAAGCGCATTGCCTTCCGAAACGTCACGAAAAAGCGCTATAGATAGAGTACGAAAAAACGGAAAAGTTACACACGTCATCAATAAATGCCAAAGCGCGCACGGAATGCTACAAGCTGACAATTCAAGCGCGCCGTTCAGCACAAAGATTAGTGAAGTAGGAAAGAAAGTAAATCTGAATTTTAATTTATTACTTAATTACTAAATTGCACGATGAAGCCAAAACGTTTCGTTAGACCGCTACAAAGCATCGAAATTTCAAAAATAAGAAAAAACATAATATCTGAAAAGGAACGTCACTCACTTCCAAACTTTTCTTGAGAGCGCGTCGGCCGTTGACGAAAACGCGTCCTTCGCTGACAACTTCGTCGGCGGAGCTAAGTTGGCAAAAGTGAAGAAAAGATACAGTATGCTATTAATGATAGTAAGGATAGAGGGCGTACTTTCTTGAAACGTTGCATCCAATTTTTAAAATGGCGTCCAAGCGAGGTCGTTTTACGTTCACGCATCGAATCGCCGAGCCGTCCACCTCATCAATGAGGTCGTCCACATTGTCTTCTACTTCCACGTCATCGTCTTCGTAAGTTGGCTTTTCAAAAGATAGAGGTAAACTTTTTTAAAAGGCAAAACACATTTCGCATTGATACTCATAGCGAGATGACTAATATGTATCTTATGCGCATTATGCAAAATCTAAATGTTCGCAAAAGAAAAGAGGCAACAAGTTTTGGAAACCTTTTTTGGCACTTTTTGCTTTCGGCGCAGCGCGCCGGACGTGTGCATCGCGCGCTGCGTGACGTCATCTGCTCGCGGGATTGGTTGAATTGGCGCAAACCGATTGGTCATCGTTGTTGGTCGAGCGGTTGTTCGCGCCAAACGGAGCCATCGAACAAGCGACCTGGTCGTTGCCATTCTCGACAGCTGCAATTGACCAATTAAAGGCGAACAATGCAAATTTGGAATAGAGACGCGTTACGTCACGCTACGGCAACAATCAAAAAGCATTGGAACGCTATTTCAATTTTGTTTGGAAAGAAAGCAACAAAAAGTAACAATGCAGTAATTCTGCTAATGAATGAAAAAGCGTTCTCATTGAAAAATTCTTGTATCGTCGCAGAAGACAAGACGCTTGAAACGCATTTCCACTTGGACCAAGTCGTCGTCGAGATTTTTGCTTTGCTTGGATACGGTATTGATGGTTGACTTTTTGGCGCCACCCGGAAGAAAGACGGTCACTTTGCCTCCTTGACCAAACGATGATTCGAGTCGACCAACTTCACCGGTTGACAAAGTTACGTTGCAGCCAAGATAAGGTTCAATGTTGCATCCTTTGCGGAACATGTCGCGTACGGTAGCGTACTTTTCGTCTTTGATTCTTTCGACTACGCCTCGTCGAACTCTCGGCTTGTACACGTTCAACCAATTGATTTTGGTGCCACGGAATTTCGGATCTTCAAAGAGATGAAGAGTACGGCCATAAAAGGCGATACGACAAACCGAACTGCTCGGCTCTATTTCCAACTTTGTACCAAGATAGTTGCATCCCAACGCGCAGTAGATACCGCGAGTGAAGCGCAACAAGGCGAATAGGTGGCACGCATTTTCCGCTTCCTCGTTCGACTTGTGCACCTCGTGTACCCACGCGTATTCGCCTTCCTTTTTGAATGACAACACTTTGTCGTCTTGTATGCATTTGCCTGGTTCGCAGGCAAAAAAGCAACATTTTGCCGGTATTGTCTCGTAGCCAATACAAATTTGAAATTGCAATCGCGAAGCAATGCTAAACTTGTAATAGGGAACGCGTTTCAAAGTGACAATAGCTCCGTAGGACATCTTGAGGGCGCCAGGTTCGCATAGCAAACCACGATCAAGGTTGTACGTGCTCGATTGAGATAGGCATAAGCCGGCTCGATCGCCGGGTCCTATGCTCGAGACGGGACGATGAAAGCTTTCTATTGTTTTCACCTTTCGAGTTTGTTGAGCCATTGGAATTTCTACCGTTTGTCCCTGAGTCAACTTGCCGCTGATTACCGTACCCGTCACTACTGTACCTTTTCCACGCAGCGAAAAGCAATGGTCAAAATAGAACATGAATGGATCATTGGCTGCAACAGTTCTGTCCGGTACATATATGCTCAATGCGAACGCGTCCATAAATCTATCGATCGAATTGGCATCCGGCGGAACAACGCTTATGGGCACCATGGGCACATTTCGAAAGGTCGTTCGTGCCAACGCTCTGCGAATACGCCTTTCGGTCATTGCTATAACGTTGCTACGATCTTCGGCCGGCAGAGTGTCCACCTTGTTTAGAGCGATCAACATCTTCGATGGGCACGTGATGTTGGCCAGAACTATGCAATCGGCTGTCTGCGGTTGGATACCCTTTTGGATGTCGACAATGAGAAACACCATATCCACTATTTGAGAGCAACCAATGACCGTACGAAAAAGGCTTGAATGACCTGGACAATCGACCAGCGTTACTTGAATGACGTCATAGTTCATCAGTTGTTCATCCCTGATTGTCATTTGTTCCGTAACAGGTACGGTGAAGCAGGAGAAACCCAAATCGATCGTAATGCCGCGACGACGACTTTCGGGATGTTTGTCAAAAGCCGCCGTTCCCGCCACTTTACTGATCGCCTTTGCCAACGCTGTCTTGCCGCTGTCCACGTGACCCAAAATGCCAACATTGAAGTTCAACACTCGGGGAGTTCCAGCCGCCGTCGCGTCTCTAACGGTCATCTACAATTTCAACATTACCACGCAATTTATGATACAAGTTAACAGAGTTGCCCGTAAGCGAAATTATTCTGACGAGCTACTACATGCTTCCCCATTAGCACCTGTGAAGCAGCTAATCAACAATGGTGTATCCGTAAGAAAAACGATCATAGCTGCTTACCTTATTCATACGCGTCAAAAAGTGTCCGCGTCGAAACGTGTGATCAAGGTAATATTATGCAGTCAGCGGGCAACGAAGGCGCGTAATGCTAACGTAACCTTAAGGAATTATCAGGTCTTGTCGAAATGCGCACTGAGATGTAGAATGGAATAGAATTGAACGCGTCGGGAACGGGTGCAGCGCGGATACGCGCGCTACTACCGTAGGCGCATCGGAATGCAGGTGCAATCTGTCTAAATTTAACTCGCTGCTGTTCGCTTGATCCCTGTGGTCGCGTCGAGCTCAGAATTGTTGAACTCGTCCTCCAGAAGGAGGAGAGGCAATAAACCATCAGGCCGGGGTGACCTAACAATGGTCAAGTACCAGCCGTCTATACGGAAAGCGCCCTAAGCTACGGTTTGTCCGGTCAGTGGGCCTTAGCTTCAAGAGAAGAACAGCAAATTCAAATTTAGCACGGTCTGCACGACAGCTGAAAGAAAAATGACCAGAAAAAAGAAGAGAGGTTATAACAATAGGCGGCGATGAGGTAGCCTGAGCATCTTTACAGCATACGGTCAGTTTATTCTTCTCCTGCACGATTACGAATACGAGGCTTTGCGGATAGGGGTTTGAGTCTAGTTGATTTAAGTTCCTGTTGGTTATGACGAGCGTACATCACAAATAGACTCCCGCATGACCACGAGGACTGTTTTCTGCTCGCGGCTTCCGAGTACGCTAACTGGCGCCTTAGAAATTCACTCCTGTTGGTCAACGGGAAAGCCATTTTTGGCATACGCCTACGTGCCGTACAATTGACGTGATCAACGGGAATTTAAATTCAGCGGTTGTCGTACCTGCATTCAGTACGGTACTGTAGCACCTTCTGGGATCATTTTGACAAAACGCGACTGATTTGGGTTTTTCACTTTGTGCTGCAAACTTAAGACGTCCACCTAACGAAGGCCTTAATAATGCTTGACTACCAAGCCTGCGCGTTAATAACGGGCCAGTGCAGCCAAAAGAATACTTTTAGTTCATATCTTCAGTTCTACGCGAAAGAGTATCGAATGGAACAAGCTTACCTCTATTCAGCTTGTTAGAGCGCAGTGAAGTAGAAACGCCGCCGGCAGCGAGAACTCCTGTACAGCAAAATACAGTAAGAACTGAACTTACTTATACTTAACGCAGCCGCATGGGCAGGAAACGTTAGAAAAATAGGCAACCACACCTCCGCATGCGCGTCTTAAATAACCACAAACGTGAAAGGTTTTTTTTAAAAAGCGTTCGGGAAAATGAATTCAAGTTTCAGAACGGATGCAAAGCAGCAAACGCGTCGGGCTGAGGGAAAATTTTTAGAAATCTGTAGCCTAGCGGGAACGCGTTAACCAAAACGAACAACGATAGGAAGCAAGGAACTTTGGAAAACCGGGCATCTGCTGATGGAAACGTATTCCTTCATTCAAATCAACCGCATTACTCCAATTCGTCGATTACGATAGTTATTATTGAACAAGCTTCGGGGAGACGAGTTGTTCTGCAAGCTGAATGATAGCCGTAATTCCATTTAATGCAATTCATTAAGAAGTTGTCATTAACGAAGGGAAGACAGGGAGCGAGAAACCGTAAGGCCAATAAACGTAAAAGTGTACTCCCTAGCGACTCTGTGCTCATATATATACATATCGAATTTTTTGACACTTTTAACAAATATATCCAACACATATATATCCTTTTAACATATATATCCAACTTTTTACTGCTGTTCTAACGGAATGCGCACTCCGCCCTCGACAGGTAGCACAAAGGCTGTCAAAGCTGATTCACGTGCAAAAGCTACTGCCGCATCGCTTTTTAACTAAGCGCTAAGGAAATCGCAATGCCAACTAGAAGTTCAGCCATTCTCGAAATGGCGCGCAAAAAATGGAAAAGTACCTTACCCTGTTCACGTTGAAACAAGCCGGCAGTTGCTTTGTCGCTTTCGCGTGGTCCAAGAGAAATCCGCAACCAAGCTAACTCCGCACAGCGAACTCAACAACCATTGTGCAAACAGTTCTGGCAAACAAAGCACGGAAACAACTTTAAGGTCACAGTATGCCTAATGATGCTCAAGATGCAATAGAAACATTACTTGCTATTTGGAAAAGCGGTTGGCATTCTCGTTTTCCAAATAGCCAGTCAGTTTGCGTACAAGGTCCTGCGAGCGTCAGGAATGTCGCATCCTGCTGAAGGCTTCGTTACGCGTTTTACGCCAATAGCTTTCCAAATATTTTCAGCAGTGTTAAAAAATGTTATTCAAGCAAAAACTCAACGCGAACGTCAGCAGTAGGCAGACTTGCGACGCTGAGCTGACATAAGTTGTCTGCAATAATGAAATGCTAAAAAAAATTTAATTTTTGTTTCTAGGGCAAAAGTATGTCCTCTCTACAGGTAGAGCTTCGTTGAATTCTTAAGCAAAGTCGCCGTCATACGGCTGATTGCTTTAGTTTAGTCGGTGCGGTACGCGAAATGGATTTTTCGCTAAATAAAGAGAAAGTAGCAAACACATTAAGACGCCGCAGACAGATACAGTGAGCTCGGAAAGCTCTAAAACTTATTTGTGCAATAAAGTCTGCAAAAAGACGTTGCCGGATTTAGCGCAATGCTTATGCTCCTTGTTAAAAAAAACATTAATGAAAATTAAGTACCACTAAAGAACTCTTACTGTACCTGCGCGTCGCGGAAATAAATTGCCTCCGCTTCGCCCGATGAGACTTCTTTTTAGCAGAAGCTCTGCGCGCTTTGAAAGGACAAAATAAGCGCATAAGTTCAGTAAAGCGTTTGCCCATTTTGCCTTCTTCAATTTAATTTAAGACTTGAATATTCTAAAGGTATTTAAAAACAGCTTGTTTTTTCCTCATAAGCTTCTGAGCACATCTACAGCTGTACAGCGTATAGCCGTTGCTTATTTTTGGCTGATTAGTTTGTTAGCAAAATATTCGTGATGAAAAAAAGTACCGGCTTTTCTCGTCATCAGATCGCTTCATCGCTAGTCAGCATTTAAGCAAGAAAAAAAGAGTACTTATTTGCAGCTGTTTCAGCGCCAAAAAATGAATATAAGGTAAATTCAAATTTAAGTGTTGTCAGGTTTACCGTACTTTCCCTAACTTATTTACCATACTGTACTTTCAAAGGAATGACGAAATAGCTTAGTTATGGAGTTGCAGGATCGGTTGAATGTTCATTTTCGTCTTGTGGCGCAATCAGAGCCGGTAATCTCTGTCCGCAGGTTGCATTCGTTCGTTTGTTACCTCAATACCTCAATTCGTCCGTGGCCGTTTTGGTGACGTCGTCTTCCGTTGTTTGCTTGTGTAATCGTCGTCAGGTAGGAATGATTGGCCTTCGATTCCCCTCGTCTTCGCTAACACTTCCTGGTTGTGTGTTTGGTTGTCTTCTTGCAGCTCTCGCCTTATCGTTTCGAAGCTTATTTCCAGCCTACGCTCTGTGAGTCACTATTGTCGCAACCGTTGGTTTTTCTAGTTTTTCGTGCCAACCAGAGCGCTTTGCGTACGGGCTGCCGCAAGTTAACCAACTGCGCAATCAACGGCACACAACTGATGTGAGAGAGAGAGAGAGATGCGTTCGCCTTTTTCCCGCTTTGCCAATTGTTCACATTTTGCTTTGTTGCTAAGGTTGACCGGCCTTGACCTTTCGTCTTTATTGTAAAAATGGTCTTGCATCATTGAAGGCCCTATTTTTTCCGACGCCTTATAAGGAATTTTATTCACCTCCATCTTACTAAGCGGCTAACAGCTACATTTTTGCTCATTAACGTATTGGATGCTGTTTATGAATGAATAGGCCGTCTCGTGACTCATTCAACTCATTTCAGCCGAATGTCCGCCGATCCTTCGACTCCATTCCAACGTAAAGCACAATGGGTGGGCAGCCCGTTCGAAAATTCGGTTAGAATGGAACCCATAGACCAATTGAAGGTATAAAGCTTTTCTAATAGTATGTTCTATATGCCAGGATGCCTTTAAGGTCGTCATCTTGTCAGTCCTACTCGCTCCTGTACGCGTTATATTAGCGTTCATTGTCTTAGCAGTCGCCTATTTGCTGGCCATTCTTACTCAGGCATCAATGGATCCTAACGTGGAAGCGCCATTGACCGGATGGCGACGGTCAGTAGCTTTACGTTTCGACGGCGTAGATGTTGTTTCGTCACTTCTAACGAACTTATAGAAAGGCAAAAGATATGGTGGGCAATCTGATCGTCCTTGCTCATATGGTGGTTGGATTTTGTCGCGTCAAAGTGAAGGGTAGCCGAGCGTCGCCCGGCGAGGCGCCCATTCTTGTTCTGGCTCCTCATTGCTCCTTCTTCGACGCGCTGCCGTTTTGTTGGATTGGCGCCCCGTCGGTGGTTGTAAAGAAGAGTCTTGCCAAAAGTCCCTTTGTAGGACGTAATTATTCAAATTTTCTTCCGTCCGCTTATGTTCATTGAGGCCCATTTGTTTGTTTTTAAGGATTACTACAACTTACGGTGCCCATATTTGTTGATCGAAGCAGCAAGGACTCTCGCTACTTGGCCATGCAGAAGTTAAAGGAAAGAGCCGCCAAGGTGATGAATGATAGTAAGAGAGGAGTAGAGTGGCCGCAGATAGCCATTTTTCCCGAAGGAACATGCACCAATCGAACGCAGCTCATCTCCTTCAAGCTAGGTAGTAGTAGTAGTAGTAGTAATAGTAGAAGTTTCATTCAGGCTTACGTTGCCTCTACAATGCGTTGCAGGTGCCTTTGCTTTGCGTCTACCGGTCCAGCCGGTATGCATAAAGTGGCCAAATAAGTATGACGTCATATCGTGGACTTGGGAGGGAAATAGCGTGTACGATCTTTTCCTTTTTGGCCGCTTGATTGTTCATTCAAAATTTTCATTCATAGTTTTGAATTAATATGGCTGGCTTTGTGTCAACCTCGGTTGTACGTTGAAATAGAAGTACGCTACGTTACTCTTTTGCCAATTTGTCTCCTACTGTTTCCCTTCATTCAGTTTTTGCCCGTTTACGTTCCAAACGAAGCCGAAAAGGACGACGCATTATTGTACGCCGGTAACGTACAATCAATAATGGCCAAGTAGCGGTTGCCTACGATTGCCTAACGCAATTGGTCCATTCATTTTCTCTCGTTTAGTTGTTTGCGAGTACCAACAAGCGATTACTCGTACGAAGATGCTCCTTATTTGAGCTACAGTTGCCGGCCGAGGCTCAACGTCTTTCATCGTTTAGCCGAACAACTGAAGTAAGCTGAAAATGCATGAATGGAATCGCGCTGCCCATTCATTCATCTCTACGCATTTCGTCAGCGTATCAACAACAGCGGTCGAAGAATTGAATCAGCTAAAATTGAAGTGGACAGCTTTGCGTAGTTTGGACGAATTGAGAAGATGCGAGTATGCCGTCTCCATTGACACTTTTATCTCCTATTTAAAACTGCCATCCAATCGACGTCCACCCGAATTGTTGCGTCTTTTCAACATGTTCGATTGGGTGAACTTACATTCGTCATTCGCATTAGCATACGTTGCGTAATTATTATTTTTCCATTTTTTTAGCAATGCCGTCGTAGGATTGATTTAAGAGAATTTTTGATTGTATGTTGCGCTGGCAACAATGGGTTGTCGAAAGAATTCTACAATTATTGTTTATCGGTAAGGCTTTGTTGTTGTTTACGACAGCTGCGTTGTTGTTGTTGTTGCAGATTTTCAGCCGCAATGAAAAGGAGCCAATATCGGAAGTTGACTTTGTCAAAATCGTCCGTCTTCCTAATCAAATGTCCGTCGCTGAAGCTCGTACCGAATACTCATCGTATATTAGCACTTTCCACCTTCAGCCGTCGAAAGGGTGTTACTGTAGCCGTGAGGGTGCGTTTAGAAGAAAAGTAAACAATCGAAGAGTAGTCAGATATTTTTTTTGCAGACGAAAATCGAGTCAACATCGATGCAGCCACAATTTCCAACAAACAACAGTCGCTGCCGTTTGTCAAGCAACTGCGCCCAATGCTTCCTTTAACCCTTGGACGTCGCCGGTGTGTGAAAGCTTGTTAACAATATACGCATATTGCCGCCGTTTTTTTTCTTTCATACGCTTTTATGAATGGGCTGCAGTTGCATAGGCTTATTAACGTCGTCCAGTTGTAGCTACGGTGCCTTAATGTAGTCCGCTACAACTTCTGTGATTTGCGTAACGTGGTCGAATCCATAAAGAGCGCACCTCCAATACAACCTTACTTCTGCTGCTATGCTTTCTTAACAGGACGCGTTCAGGTGAGATAGGAAGCTAAGTTTGCTTTTCCCTTCAACCCGATCGACGTTGGGTGTTTAAGCAGCTGCAGAGAGAAAAGCAAAGCGCGAAACGGATGCAAAGCGATTTTCTTGCCTCTAATGGGGGGCACTTGTCGCTTTGTACACTTTAAGTTTTGCCATTGAAAAAGCGCCTTCAAAGTGGGCGGAATAATCGGCTAAGCGATCGGTCACCGTCAGCGCATGCGTCAATGGTCGATTGCGATCATTGACGAAGAAAAGATGAATGAAAAGATAGCGTAAATGGCGAGTCGCTGACGAAATACGCATCGAACCGGGTTGAGTGAATTCATTGTCACTTAAAGTGTGGCGGCTGCTTCTTTCGGCTGCTTAATTGACTCCACGTAGTTGTCGCCATTCATAAGCTTTTATGAATGAATAACTCGTAATTCCATTTAATGGCATCAGCTAGGCTTCTTAGCCCTCAGAAGAGAAGGCTTTTTGTTATCTTAACATGCTTTACATCACATGAATGGATTTGCGTAAGGTTCATCATACGATCTGCCTTTTATGCAAATTCGACATACTACACAGTTGTTGACTTGCTACGGCTTCTAAGTTTAGGATACGATGCAAACTTTTTTCGCTGAGTAATCACAGATTTATTAGAGATACGCTTTCCTCTTCGTAGACGTCTTTCCCGTGCTTTTACGTAGCTTAATTCATACAGCATCAAGAAATCACACTAAGCAAACGGTCACTCCTTTGCCCTACGGAAAAGCGTATTGGCTGAATTTTATACTATCCAATTTGTACTCGGCTCCATAAGCGATCAATCAAAGCTGACCGACCAGATAATCCATTCATTAAATTTTATCAATGAGTCTCACTTAGTCTATTACTACTCTCGGACGTTTGCATGTAGCCTCGGTGTGACGTCACAGGTGAGCTTTAACAGCATCTCAATGACCTTACAAATGGGAATATTACTGGGCGCGCAGAAAGGATGGAAGTCTGCCTTTGCTTACCTTTCCCTTATTCAGCGAAGCAATGTACTGAGTTCGCTTGAGCTTCTCGGCTGCGTCCTGCTCGATTCGCACCGACACATCGTCCGTCGACTTTAGATGCTTCGTCTCGTGCTCTCTGAATTGAGCTTCGCGTTCCTGATACATTTGCATATGCAAATGAGGCGACAAAATTGCAACGCCGCTCACTTCGCGGTACTTTTCAATCTCTTGTTGTGCTTCAATTTTCGCCTGCTTCATGCGCTTCTCTTTGCGCTTTCTCGCTTCGCCGACGTGCTCTGAAGCGGTCTTCTCGGCTTGCAGCAATTGCTGTATGCCATCCGTTGCAGACGCCATTTCTGTACAAGTGCTTGAACGTACAAAAGGCTTTCATTAATATCGTCTAATACGCGATTGAGAAGCCGAACCAATCAATGGAAGAAAGCGATAACGCGAGGCGGCATTAACGCGGCTAACGGAGATCGCTCCATTCATTAAAATTACTTAATGGCGACTAACCAATGGCCTGATCGACTTGCTTGGAGATGGAGTACTCACCGATCTTACTCTAAAAAGAGAATATCTGCCTATTCCAACGTTGACAATTGCCCGTCGCGAGTTCGCGGGGCAAACTGGCAAGGCCAACGCGGCGACCGCTTTTGTAGGCGCGTCAAGAAAAAGAGGAAATGACGACAAAACGATAATATTTCCAGTTTGGCAAAATAATGCGTACACAAATGGGACCAGATTGCATTCATGCAAATTAGGTCAAATAGAATAGACGCTGCCGCACCACCACTGCTCCATTATAACTGACGACAATTCATATTACTGCTTCTTTCATGCTTTTAATATGTTGCATTTAGTTTGTACTTTTACTGTTTCTTTTAATAGTGGTATAACATTACAAAAAAATATATTTTAGTCTTTGGAACCTCGTAGAGCCGTCTGGAAGGATATTTCAGATTTTCTGCTGACTTCACCAGAGAAGCCACCACCTTAGCACGGTAAAAAGTACTTATCGTTCATTGACTTGATATACAGTAACTTGATAGTCAAGTTCACAGGCTGTGCATAAGTATAGGAGTTTATCAGTTCTTCAACCTGTCGTCCTTACTAAGGCTTCTCAACGAGTCACCATATCACAAATGACCGTTTGATGACAGACTGCCTTTTATGGAAGGGACTGTGCTCTCCTTTGGCTGTTCACTCAACGACAAATGACTTCTCATTGGCTCCAAGTGTCAGCTCTGCCTCTGGAAGCAAACGAAGCGTTTTACTTGCATTTCAGCAGATGTATTAACAGATATAGTCATAAGCTGTGAATATCTATTGAAATGGTTGTTAGCATGTTCATACGGTTACAGATGGACGGATCGTACGGGCACTGCTCTTCTTCTCCATTGAGATTCCATTAACGGAAGCACTCACTTATGGCGGCGCAGTGATGCAACACACTGCGTGCATGTCTCGTAAGGCTGTAAAATTCAGTTTTGTTGAGCAAAAATTTTTTTGTATTATCCGCATGGCAATAGAAAAAAATTTTTGCATCCTACAAAAGGTTTATTTTTAATGTTCCCTTTTGGACTTGCAACTCTTGCGACTGTCCGTCTTTTGCGCTTTGGCGATCACTTGTCTTCGCAGCATTCTGCTACGTTGGCGCTCCAATCGTAGGCGGCGCTTTTCTCTGCCTCTTTTCAATGCTCTTCTGACAAATATGGACGTTGGACACGGTTTCTTGAAATCAAATGGATCCGAACTGCTCGAACGACTGCGCTCGTCAATGGCAGAACACTGCCGTACCATACTTCTCATCGTTTGCGATTTGTCCTTCTTAGCGAAGCCTTTCTTGCCGCGAGTCGTCCTTTCTCTACACCGTATGCTTGAACGCTTCATTTGTCCTTCAATACGTTTGCTATACTTCACTTGGATGATCTTACAACAGAGGACGTTCGAATTGACCATTTTGTCCTTTCGGTCAGTTTCGCAACTTTCCGGCGTTACGTAGAAATCAAAAATGAGACGATCATCTTGTCTGCGGAATGTATCGTTCCATATGCGATGCAAACGAATTTCCGCCCTCATGTGACCATTGGCGTTGACAACGCCATATGGTGGCACTGCTACCAGAAAAACTCTTTGCGTACTGCGCACATTGAACGACAACGGAAAGTCAAGGCCGTTTGTTATTACAATAGCCTTTGACGCAGGCGATTGGTAGGACGGATTCAACAATACCTTCGATGGTCCAACGGCAACTTTGCAACTGGCAAGCGCGGGAATCAAAGTCGGAACTTCGCATTCGGCGCTTTTCGATTCGCTAGACGTGTTCAGCGTCATAGGCAAAACGTAGCTACGCACAACGGGTACCACTGCTCCAAGGAATGCCTTACCATGCGGCAACCCACTCCTTCCGGCTCACCTCTCTCAAATTGCACTTATCCCCTGCGATCGTAGTTTAAATAAAAGCAAAACAACTCGCCCTGGAAAATTTAAAGCGACCAAGAAACACGCTTGCCTCCATCCCGCGCCCAAAGCGAAATTTTAAGTACTCGAAACAGTATTAAATGATTCTCAGGTTCTATCCACAGTACGTCAGAAAGAAACAAGCGCGAATTTCAACTGTAGGTGGCGCCTACGTCTGCCAGCGGCTTCAAAAAGCGAACTGGTCTTTCGTGGAAACAAATTCAGGCTGATCAATCTCAAACATTGCTTAACAATGACTACTGCTTCGTCAGGTCATTTGCGAACGTGCCTGCGTCGAAAAGCGGCAGCATTTCACCCGACGTAAAGGCATGTGTTGTCCTACGCCGAAAAAGGTGCTCTAATTTGCATAATTACTGTATTCCATTGTTCCCGTAAAACAGTGGATTGCAGTTATTATTGCCACGACGGCCACGCTATCATTAATAATAGGTTCAGCTTCGAAACGGGGCTGATAGCTTTGTTTTCAAAAACGTATCTTACTAAGCCCCCGTTGGGAAAAGCGCCCAAACAGAACAGACGGACGGACGCTAATAAGGCGTCCCAGTCTGCCTGCACATCACATTGTGCACAGTGAGATGTGCAGGCACACTTCGGGACGGCCGAACAGGTAGCGTCGTCAGTATTGAACACTAACAGCTACGCGAAGGGATCGTCGACTTTGCCACGAGTATGTTAGAACAAAACAAATGTGATTATACTAAAATGAATAGACATATAAAAAGATTAAAAGAAATTAGTTAAATTATGATTCAAAATGAAGAGAATGAAGCAATATAAAACGATAGAATTTCTGGACGCTTAATACAGTCTCACTCTGCCTGCATATCGCTTACTGTATCTCTACGCCTGATTACCATTATTACGCATTCTTGACCGTTGTCAACGAAGTGAACGGTTGCTGCCCACGCTTACTCTGATCCTAACGTAAATTCGGGTGAAATAAAGTGAGCTAACAAAGAAAATAACGTAAGCAGCATTTTTTGGTTATATTTCCTTCTTGTTACGTTATTCCTTAGCCGAAAGTCGTCGGTGTTGCATTTGGCGACATTCAGTGTTCCAAATGACATCCGCGTCCGTCCAAATTAAATCCAATCGTTTTGTACAACTTTATTCTAATTTTGTTTTGCATAATTTTGTCCTATTGGTCACGTAGTTGATAAACGCCTCGTCAGTCGGAGGTTAAACTTGTTAGTGCAAAAAAACTGTTTTATAAAAAAAATTCTGGGTCTACCCACAGTCACGCAAGCAACCTACCGTAATCCAATAAATGCAGGTTCGTTTCCAGAAAAGTATCGGCCATCTTGTTCTGTCCTTCCGTAAGCGCCTGAGCTGAAGTATAGGCCTTCCATTTAGGCTTACGTAGTGGCCGAACAGAATGACCCGGCATTTTCCGCAAGGGGAGCCTGCATTTGGTGGATTACGGTAGCTTTGGGAAACAAGATCCAAATGTGGTGTTATACCAACATGACAGAAGCTTTTTATAGCCATCCACTTTTAAGCATACAGTATCCAATGACTATTCCACTATTTACAATTTATGGACAAGAAGGGTCCCCTCAGTTTCCATTTCGTAACGCTAATGGCTATTTGTACAAACGTCGCACAGGGATAGCTCTTACATTGTCTGGAGTGGTTGAAAATTGTATTTACTCTTCCATTTGCTATAGTTTGGCAGTGAGCGTGATTACACCTCCCCATTCAGCCAAGAATGGAAACACAGTAAGCAAAGGCGCGAGTTTTCTCACTTTAAAACGCGTTGACAGATTAGCCAATCAAATTGTGTCAAACTGTAAAATGTGACAGCTCAGTTTAAACTTACTCATCTTATGATGGAGTTGTCCAAGTGTCACTCTGTCATTCGATCAGATTGCTTGGCGCCGTACGGTGACGTTGACTAGCTGAAGCAGACGGTGAGACACTTCAACTTCTCTGGCAAGCTATCTGAATCATATGCATTCCATACAGGGAAAGTAAGAACACGTTACAGTATGCTGCTTACCTGTATCATTAGTAGTCTACGACCGTCTCTGTCGACCAAACATAGCCAGAATCTTGTAATTTACACTGAAACAGTTTGGCGTAAGCGTAGCATCTACAATGGGGCTAAGTTGTAGCGCGGCGCTACAGCAATTTGCAAAACGTAATTTAAAATCATAGCCTAACGTGCTTATTGATTACAATCTACAGTAGGACTTGAACCGTACGCCTATTTGCTAGTCACCATATGAGACAACCTAAATTAGCAATTCCTTTGCATAAACTTCAGTCGGCTATTCTTACAAAACTAATCAATGACTTACAGTAAATAATTTACATGAGCCGTTGTCAATAGGACATTTCAAACAGTACGTCTGAGAACAGCTGCTATTTCAAAAGCAGATAATAACTTTAAGGTGAAATAGCGTTTTGTAAAATCGCTAAGTGATCTCTGATAGTATTTGCAAAAGGTGAATGAGCGTTCTGACGCCGGAAGGCAATTGGTGAATGCTCATTGAGCAGCATTACTTTCAGCACGCGAATGGGAGGAATCCCCTTAAGAAAGCTGAACCGCCGCAGGCAAAATGGAAAAAAGAGGATACTTGAAAATTACCGTATTAAGTACCACGTTAACAGACGGCAGAGACGAAATGGGGCGCAACCGAATGTTCTCACGTCGCTTAGTCAACGTATGCATCACTTCTTCCTCAACTGAATGGAATTCTGTTAAAATGATTTTCCCGCTTTTCTCAGATCATCGTGGCGAGCCGTCACAGGGACCAATGGTAATTCTGATCGGACCCCCTCATACACGGAAGCATGCCAACCAAATGCGTCGCTTCAGGTATCTTCACTATCGTTTTCATTTCATCACAATACTTCCCATTGATGAATATTTCCACCTGAATTAAAAAAAACAATATACACCTGCTTTATTCAAGTTCAACTTATCAATAGTTACTTTCTCGACTCTCATTCAGCTCAGCTGCCTCACTTGAAATTATGCAAATTCAATACTACTAACATTAACCTTGTGCATAGAAAGCCATTTTTCAGCAGTGACGACGAAACAGCTAAGCAGCGTCAAGACGACAGCGGAAACACGTCTGATGAAGAGACAGAAATAGAAGAAGGCTCAACATCACAAAATAATTCAAACAACTTCTCAAAGCAGAGTTTCATAAATGCAAAGGCGGAAGAAGCGAACGCTTATACTGCTGCTCAACAGGGTGGCGCTATGGGTGCTAATGGTAGGTGAACGGCGGGCGGATGAGGGAAAAAAGATGAATGCAATGCAATTTTCCCGCTTCAGAATTCAATGGCAATGAGATGACATACAGAGATGAGTCAGCATCTGAAAGCATTACACAGACAAGCAATTGTGAGGTTAAAAGCAAAGAAGATAAGGAAGAGTCGGGTGAAAGCGTGGTGGACATTTTGATTAGAGAAATGGCGACCAGACGACAACAATTGGGCTATTCGTCTGAGTCTGACGACGCCGAGACACCGATTCACGAAGATCCAAAAGAGGTCACAGAAAAATATTAAACACAACAAAAGAAGTGAGTATTTGTGTTCACCTTAAGTTTTGAAGACGTTACACTCTTAACATATGCACTATTAGCAATACAATGATAGTATGACATAATATATAATAATAATGATATAATGCATACAATGTCACACTGTTTTTATTTTATATATATAAATGTCTTTGTTATTTTAATATGTTGTATACTTTGCCAAGGCATCATATAGAAGGAGAAATAATATTCAGGCAAAGTGTGAAAACAGTGTCACAAATGGCCTTTTTAAGGTCTTGTCACCTGTCTCCGCAAACCTACAGTGGCGACACCTACGGGGCAATGTGTGCAGCTTTCTCATTACGTTGTGGCTGTGCTGTCCTTATATTTTCGCTTAGGCTTATGCTGGGGCAGAGCACGATAGCCGGCAAGGTTCTACGACCAAAGCACCCAATTCTTCTCGACACCCTTAGTGAAAGAAACAGGTCATTTTCCTCCGTAGATGTCGCCACTGTAGGCTTGCAGGGGCACAGGTGAAAAGACTCGATTTAATACTTTGCCAGTTTGTCATTAAACATTATATAGAACGACAAATAATAAGTAGGCAAAGTGTGAAAACAGTGCCATGAATGGCCTTTTTAAGGTCTTGTCACGTACGTCTCCGCAAAATCTACAGTGGCGACACCTACAAGGCAATGCGCGCTATTTTCTCATTACGTTGCGGCTGTACTGTCCTTATACTTTGGCTTAGGCTTAGGCTAGGGCACAACAGAATAGCCGGAAATGTTCTACGACAAAAGCACACAATATTTCTCACATCCAGATCAGCTATCCTGTGCCGCCGTACCCTAAGCCTAAGCCAACATATAAGGAGAGCAAAGACAGCAAAGTAGCGAAAAAAGCAACCTACTTTGTTCCGTAGGTGTCGCCGCTGTAGGCTGGCAGGGACACAGGTGAAAAGACTCT
>KN538378.1:557077-594635 GCA_000797535.1 Trichuris suis | reverse complement strand
TGTACCTACTTTCTGCCTGGGGTACTGTAGGCTGGGGGGGTGATAAGAGAAAAGACCCAGGTATAGTATGAAATGTAGCAAAAAACAACCCACCTTGTCCTGTAGGTGTCGCCACTGTAGGCTTGCAGGGACAGGTGAAAAGGCTCGACTTAATACTTTGCCGACTTCTCTTTTCGTGTCGTCCAGAATGCCTATCAAACGAGTGAAGTGTTCCATATATTGCCCAAAGATTTTCAGCATTCTACAGAATGCCTGATTTCGTACATTGCCTGTAAGATGTATAATAAAATCAGTGCAATTAATCCTTGTAATGTTAATATATGTATATATTTAATAAAAACAGTGTGCTCTGGGTCGTATAGACTTTGGAGCAATGTGATGCAGCATCTCAACACAGCATTTGTTTCATTTCAGCTTACTGTGGCTACTCTCGCTATCAAAGAAGCACAAGACGGCAAGCAAAAAGGAAACAAGAAATTTGCATAAAGCTTGAAAAACAAATTCGCGGACAACGGGAACAGAATACATGCAAACAATCATACAATAGTTTTGTTGTAGATTTACAAATTCCGGCATTTGGCGACCCTGAAGATTCTGTTCACCGTTGCACATGAGCGTCATGCACGTCAAATCACTCGCCGTGTTATGGTTCCCTGAAGCAACTATATGTATAATATCCCTTTTCTCACCTTGAAGCGTATGCGACGTTTTTGAACGCTTAAAGTTGAGTAAAGGTTGTCAGACATAAACCGTATTCGCGTTGATCACGTGCTGATCAGAATATGCAAAACAAACAAGTAAATATTAATACAGGAAGTCTATTTCAAAATCCCGAAACTGACAATACCGAAAGAGAGTGATTGTAGCAAAAGCAGCGAAGAGGAGGAGTTCTGTGCAATTTCAAAAATACACATTCATTTCAGCCGGTTTAGGATCACATTTTTTCAAAGTGCAAAATGCAAAAAAGGCTGTTTAAGGTGCTCAAAATCAGAGAAGCGCTCAAAAAGGTGTAGCGCCGAATGCATTGAAAAGCAAAATAGGGTCCAAAGCTTTAAAGGATGGGCCAAAAGTGCGAATCAGCTCCAACTTCAAAACCGCTACAGTATGATTCTGTGCACTCAGGTTCATCACATTGAGGATTACGACCTGAAGCTTTGACTGTTTGCGAGTTCGAAATTCGACATTTTGGGCCGCACCGCCGAACGTCATAGACTCGAACAGCTGTCAATGAATTTAATTGTTATTTTCATTGCGAGGAACGGCATTGAATTTATTTTTACGCAAATGAAAGGGGTCAGCGGGAAAATGATAAGTGAAAATTTTCCATGCGACCACCCAATCGCGCTCCTTTTCAAATGTGGTCAATTGAGGTTTGATCATCATCAATTCATTCATGCCGTTCTTCCCTTTTTTCATTGAGAGATGAAAAAAAACTTGAAATGTCAAACCGAGTGAGAGAAGGTGCAAATTTTTCATATTACCATTTAGAGTGATATAAAAAATTTACATATTTTTGCAAAGCCGATTAAGCTAACTGCTTTCGGATTGATCATAAGACGTCTTCTTGTCTACAATGGGCCGTTGATCAGCTAAACATTGACATTCATGTCCAACGACGAGTCGCCTTTTCTTTGCCAATCGATCGTCGCCAATGTTCACGTTGATAGGGCGCTGCTCAGCTAAATTGCACGCATTGGCACTGGTCGTTGGACCCTCACAGTCATCTCCATTGCCATTTGCCTGCAATGGTGCGGCTTTGTCGTCCAACCGGAGCCAATTAGAACTTTCCATTTCATTCTGCACCGACAACTGTCGCCTTCTCATTTTTTGGTTAATTGGCTTACTGTAGCATACCTGCAGCGTCTTCTGGCAAAACGGCATTAATGCTCTCGACGGTTGGTCCAACCTTTCTATATGATGCAAGAAACGCGCAAAGACAAAAATGGCTCGATCACTTCGATAGCGGAAAACTTTTCCCTTCAATGGACGTAGGCAAAGTTTTATAACGCAACAGCCTCTACCAAGTATCCATCCGCTCGACGGTACCGAGTAAAGTGCATCATTTTGAGCGGAGTGCAACTTGAATGCCACCGCAAAGTCATGATGATTAATTATGGTCACATACTCTGCGACGTCACTGGCTGTTGACGCAACTAACAATAGCCTTCGAGGAGACAAGGTAATCTTTGCAGCTTCGATGGGCGGATGCAAACTTGTCGCCACCGTTGCAGTAGTAGTCGACATTCTCTCACGACTGACCTGCTGTTCTGACTCGACTGAAACGAGCGGCAGTTGCATTGCGGTAGCGTTTAAAGCAACGCAACTACGATCGTCCAATCAAATTGAGGGAACTTTAAAGAACGAGCGCCCATCGGCACGAATCAAGAGCCCAAGTGTCTGCAGACGGCGGTGAGCAATCAAGTACAAAAGTTTAAAACATAACTAGTACAAAAATAGACTCCGTTACTAGGCGATACTATTAGTGATGCTCAGGCAAGCACGCAAATACAGTAAGAAAGTACTGTTCAAGACGATTTGCCCCGGCGGCATCCAATCAGATTTTGCATAGACAAAACATCCTAAGTTCACTTTAAACTGACGCGCCTCCTGTAGGAAGCTCTCTCTCTCTCCCAGTGGGCGTTTCGTTGTTGCTGTTCCATTTTGGTTTTGTGAGCTGCTGATGCTTTTGTAAAGTCGAAAGAGTTTTCAACAACTTGCATACGTGTTACTTTAACAGGTAGGATTTTGATACAACATCCATTGACTGAGTGTGAACAGAATGAGGTCCAATGGCAAATTGTGCAATTGTAAATTGGAATAGGCGGTGTGAAGCCTTCAGAGTCACAATTTGTCTAAAGGATCAGTAGGTACTCCATAGGCGTAGGCTAACACTATGGTGCGTGAATGGCCTACAGCCTATGAGATTGGCTGAGCAGTTAATTTACGTTATGAGATTGTTAGTGTGAATGAAATTAGCTTACGACCTACTATGATCAGCACACGTTCAGCTTGTGAATGAAAGGAGAATCGGTGAGCAAAAAGGCCGGCGTCAGCGCTTGGCGTAAGAAGGGCAAACAAAAGCGCAAAGTGATGTCAAAGGAAGAATATCTTAAATGCTTACCAATTGGAGTGGGCAAGCGAGTAACGCTTGACGACGGTAGCGACCCCATGGAAGAGTTCGACTTTGACGGTTCCATCGACATTTCCATTAGCCGCTTCGTACTTTGAAGGCTGTTTTCCATCGTAGATTCCCTTTGCCCATCTTCGGATGATGACGACGCTCCGGTGAATCAGCTACTTCTGGACCGGTGGATCAATGAGTCGGACAATGAAGACTTCAGCAAAGTGTTGAGGTACATTCCATTCAGACAAGCATATGCAAATTTAATGAATCATTCTCTTACTTTGCGTGATAATCTGACAGCGTTTCACTTTGTCTCTCTCATAGTGCCGACCCGCAGTTCGTGAAAGGAAGAAAGGAAGCGGACGAAAAAGAAAAATCAAGATCGTTCCAAAAAATCGAATCGACCACCGCGGCGACAGAGATTGTTGACAAGGCTGAAGAAGTCGAAGACGACGAAGGAAAGGAACCCCAAAAGGAGCCACCGCCGACGACTCGCAGTTCTCCAGCAAAGCCTAAACGTGCGGACGACGAAGGAAAAACTGGTCAGCACTACGCAGAAGCTGAAAAAACTAATTCAAAAGCTGAAGAAGGTTCTAAGGCGACAAAACCGGAAGTCGCCGACGAGACGGTCGAAGCAAATAAGGAAGCAAAGCATCAACTACAGACATCCAATGCAAATAAGGCTGAACGAGAGGAGAAAGCCACTTCGTACCAAAAAGGCGACGAGAGTCCCAAATTTGCAAAGTCAAATAAATTTGAAGAAATTGAGGATTGGAAAACGGCCGTATTAAGGGAAATTGCCGCCAGACGCCACGATCTAGTGATTTCGCCCTATGACGAAGGTATCCCTATATGGATGAGACCTATAACGGATTTGGAAAAGAGAGACTCGGAATCAGACCCGATGGAAGAAGATAAGGAAAGTCACGAGGACAGTGAATCGCAGGATTAGCCAGAAGGCGATCACCACTTCGTTTCCAAAGGCGCCTACAAGGCCTAAAAAGGAAGTAAAAGGGCTACAGCTAAACTTTACTGCATCTTAACACCTTCTAGCGACTCAACTGATCACAGAGAACCATTTGGCGCTCCTCTTCAATTAGCACTGTCATTCACTTAAACTCGTGACAACCATTCGCAAAAGCCATCCCCTTATTGGTGCTTAAGCAGAGTAAACAAGAGACGCGTATGCAAATTAGTATAGCCAAAAAATCGAAAAGTATTAATACAATTGTGCTCCACGTACAAAACAGAGCAGAATCGCAGCTGGGATGAGCACCCATCCCCAACCATCGTAGATACGTTCAGTGGGACAATTGATAATCAAGTACTAATTCATACTGTAACTAAGGGGGAACTTCAAATTCTGGTACTGCGCAAGCGAAGAACGGCGGCTTACAGAGTGGGGCCTTGTTCGCTTTCAACAAATTGCCTACGTGGATGGTAGTAAAACTTAAAGGTCGCAACCGGAAACGGCGCGCAGTTAATTTGTTTTTCATTTTTACGAACCAACTTCTTACCACTAATAAGGCGGGAAACGAGAAAATTGCGCCAACGAAGAAGAACTAAAGAACAATAAGTTTCGACAAAGGCTGTATGCTAATTATCATAAAGTAGTCACGTGGCTTTTAGAAGTGTACTCGCGATCGCGCGGTATCCTATTCGTTGTGCATCAATAAAATTGGTAGAAGCAGTTTCGCCCTCAATACGCCGGAAGCAAAGATAAGGAAGCAGCAAGACGTAGAGAACTCAGTATTTTACATATGCTAATATTAAAGCTTCATATTGCTTAAGACAACATATAACATGCAAATAAGTACCACCTGAAAGGTTAGACTGACTAAGTAAAGCGAAAAAAGAAAAGTGCATCTTAAAGGAGTGTCCCATCGAGACAGTGCTGACGAACAATTTTGTCAATCAACTAAGGGCAGCGCTCTTGGTTGAACTGGCGAATATAGGTGATGCGACTAAAAAGAAAACAGAAATGCGGTTAGCCACTAATGGAAAGGAAAATGTCGGCATTGATACAATGCATTACGCGCTAGATAAAAGATTTAGAAAGTTTTACAAAAAAATGATTTTCAGGTACGTACGACTTACCGGAAGCCAAAGTTGAAATATGTTATCTTCCGCAATGGATCCAATGGCTCTTTCTATCGAAGGGCTCCAGTCGAAATCGCACACGTCAGCTGAGTGGCCACGGTGGTTCATCTGAATGATGCGCAGGTTAGCAGCGTGTCGCGCGCGCAGCACAAAATTTAAATACGAATAAAAAAGGCCCTAATGGGTTCCTAAATGCCGGCAGATCATCCGATCGAAGAAAAGAGACGCGATTACCAAAAATTCGGGAGGTCCGACAAGGAATTCTTCCTTTTTCTGCTTTTTCCCAATATTTCTAAAAATAGTATTGATGGAGAGGCGTTCGAAGGTGGCTACACTCACTCCAAATTCCAAAGTTGTATAAAGCGCGATGGATTGCTCGTGGCCAATATCCTTTCGTCGTGCGGACACCATTCGATCTGCAGAAAGTAGAAGAAAATTAAAAAATGACATTGGGAACCCATCGACGCTTGAAAAACTTGGACGGACAAACCTTCGCTATTGGTCCTTCGGGATTTTCCATCGAGTGCAATTTGACCGAAAGATTTCGAAGGTCCCAAAGACAGGTGTTCTAAAGTGCATAAGCTTAATGCTATCAACGGGAAAAGGCGGGAAAATTAGCAAGCTACTATTTTGGCATTAATAAAAAGAAGTGAAACTAGGCAAACCTCATCGGTGGAACCAGTAGCGAAAACGTATTCGCTATAGGGGCTGAAGGCTACGCACTGTATTGGCTCTATGTGCGCTTCAATGTCGTGCGACGGATATCTGCGAGTCCTATTGCGAACATCCCATCTGAAAAACAACAAAATAGAATAGCCAAATTAAGAAAAGGCGCAACTGCAACATACACATGCAAACGCTTGTCGTCAGCCACTGTTACAAATAAGCTTTCGTGAATCAAATGCCAAGCAACATCCCGAACGATCCCTTTATGGGAACTGAATTGGTCCACCGGAGAAACAATGTTGCTTATCTGCGATGCGGCGTTCAAATCCCAAATTGAAACGCTAAAGCCTTCGGATGTGGACAAAATTTGACCTTCGTGATTTGGATTCCAGCAGAGACCGCCGGCTTCGGCATTGTGACCGCTCAGACGATACATTGGTTCCAAGTCGATGAATTTGTCCGGTCCTGAAACTTATAACACTTAAGCTTTTCCTAACGGATGCGTAGCTCCTCATAGGAAAAAAACAATCATCCGTTTTCTAGAAAAATATTAATACACTCTCTCAAACATTCATCAGAGCTTTCGGGATTCATCGCGGCCAGCTATCGGCAGTTTAAGTGACGTAATTAAGAGATTAATAGTTAGTCCCCCTAATTACCCACTGAGGAAAGACCAAAGCTTAAAGAGCGCGGGATAGACGAGCTAACGAACCTTCCAAATCATCTTCGCCCAAGTTGACGTCGAAAATGAACAAATAGTCACCATCCGATTTGGTGGCAATGATGGTGGGCTCTTGCGGCATGTACATAACTTGTAGCACTCTGCCTTCATGCGGAAATCGCAATATTGTATCCATACGATGCGTTACGGGCGTGTACGAGCCAAACTCGCGATGAACCAACTCTTCCGGTGTCAGCTCAGGCACATTGCTCTCCATTGGAGCTCGGAAGCCAACGATGGATACGAAATTCTCCTCGTCCGATACGTATGGTCCCAAGAGAGCGCGATGTAAACCGGGATCGCTGCAACTTGCAACAGTCAACAAAATATTGATACATCAACAACACACTACGGCAGAAAACGTAAGTTGACCTCAAAAGGGCGAAAACAGGTAAAGGAGACTTTGACGCATAGGCAGCGACATTTTAATGATTAAAGAGGATATTTTGCTCATGAACGCAGAAAACGCTTAAATGTCAATATTTTCGCGCAACTAAAAAGCAGCTGCAGACGTTCATTTATTCGGATGCGCAGAACGCATGCGGTGTACTTACTTATCTTTTTAGAATTCCACAGTATACCTCATTGACTACAAGCGACTATATTTTATCATACAAAGCGAAATAATATACGCTAACGAATCGCTAGTTTTACTTTAGAAACAAACAATGCAAATGTTTTAATTTAACGATGAAAAAACTCTTTGCGGGTCTTTTCCATTAGTGCCAGGAGTACTGTAGCTAGAAGTAAAAGCAAGTTCCGTTAGTCCAAGTAACCGGGCGCAGCCTAAACAAACGTTTGCTGATCTTAGGTTTACGCTCAGACAGTTTACAGTGACTGGGATGCAGAGATCTTGACTTTAGGCTTAAGCTTAGGGAGCCTGCGGTTACTTGGTTTAACAGAGCCTGATTTCCGTTCAAGCTACAGTACTCCCGCGGGTCTAACGCTAAAACCCAACTTTCCTTTGCAAGATTTTGTCGTGGACACAAAAAATATACATATCTACGTATGTATAATTTTTTGGGACTGACTGGCAAGGAACCTTTGCGTTTCGCCACTGGATATTCATTTACTTAAATGGAAACCGAGTTTATCTGCTTGGCGCTTTATTTTTGGGTTAGTTGCTTTAAAGATGCTGTGAGCTTTACAGATTTAACCTTAGGTGCAAAGGGAGCAAAGAGAAATCAGCCAAAGTAGCATTAGGGGAGGCGTTCAGGCAAATCGAATGCTCTCACCTTTTATCGGCAGGCAAAAATTGCAGCGTGTAACTGGGATACTCCATTACCTGCGTATATACCT
Source organism: Trichuris suis (assembly GCA_000797535.1). Classification (NCBI taxonomy): domain Eukaryota; kingdom Metazoa; phylum Nematoda; class Enoplea; order Trichinellida; family Trichuridae; genus Trichuris; species Trichuris suis. Next base: position 586,725 of record KN538378.1, on the reverse strand, counting down.
AAAACATTTTTAATCTGAGTCAATTCAGCACGTCAGTAAACTATTTCTCTTGTTATTAGTACAACTTGCGGGCTTAGTAACGCGTCAGCCTAATATTGCTAAGAAAGGTAATCCCAAAACAAGAAGAGCCAAACATTGTGCTTCATTTGCATAAGTATTAGCAGAAAACCTCTATCGGTTCAATTATCTTCCTATTAAATTAATTTCGCAAAGTTTTTAACGTTGTGTGCATGAACTATTCGAAACGGTAGCCAACGGAGCTTAACGTGCAACTAAACGGTTAAGTAATGGAAACTGTGAAGCTACGCGCCTCCACTTTCGTTATACATCCCCTATCAAGTAAGCAATTAAATTAGAACTTCAGAAAACATCCTATTACGAAATGGGATACCGGAAGCTCAAAACTCGCAAGTACACTTTACGTATCGTAAAAGAAACTACAACTGAACACGATAACGGTATTTCTTTACCTTATAAGGCAACTAATATTCAGCTGTTGCGTAAAACCAGAAAAAATGCAAAACGAACTGACGTACCATATCGTAAAGTATTGGAACAATTCTTTTCCACTTTTTGTAATCCATACTTATCTGCCGGTTGTTTGGGATTGGTTGCTGTTGCGACGTGCTAGCCATTGGAACAAACTTTTCTCCAACTTGGACAACAACTTAAAACTCAAGTAATGCACGCCACAAGCCCGAACGTCTAAAAGAAGTATAAATCGGCATTTTGTTACTGCAAGCACGTAGTGCAGCATAGCAGCGACGCTAATCCAGAAAGCCAAAGCATTAAGCGAACGATACTATCAACAATGGATCGAAAACTCGCGCAGCAATGAAGCAGGAGAAGCATGCAGGTTCATCGGGTATACTGTAGTACACCGCAGAAGAATCGATGGCAGAAGAAAAGAAATCTATTGATGAAGAGTGTTTTCACTTCTCTAATCTTGGAAAAAAATTTAAGTAAAACTGCAACTGCACAAACAATAGCTTGAAAAGGTTCTCCCGGTTGAAAACGGGACGTCTTGCAGTGGGCGTGTAGGTTTCATTGAACAACTTTATTGTCCGCTCCTTTTAGCTCACACTTACTTGCTAACTGAAGAAAACTCATATTGTTAATGAAATGTCCGGACGAAATGCCTTTGCCTAAATGTTTCGCATTAACAGTTCCCGCCCCCACGTTTCTTCAATTCAAGAGGAAGCTCTTAGGTGCAAGTTAGAGCTTCTCTACTTATCCGTCTCATTAGCCTTGATCCTTGGTTCCATTAACCTTTACCTAATGAATTGACAGGACAGACAAGTGCTTAATGATGCGCAGGTTCCATGTAATAGAAAACCTCGTTTGTTGGCCACATCTCTTGAATCTCTGTTGGAAAGTTTGGTAACTTTTCCTTTTTCTCTTCTTGATTCACGAAGGGGTTTAGTCGTCGTTAGAACTAAAGTTTAGGCTATTTACAAATCAGTTGTTGTTCGGCTTACTGTCAATAGGCGACTTGCCCGCAGAAGGCTTTTCTGCTAAAACCTGCTGCTTTTATGGACCCTACCTATTCCATATAAGTCCTAAGATCTTAGTTTAGCTGGACAAAGCGACTTTTTAAGTAGTGAATCAACTGATGTGTTGCGAAAGTGTCCTGCATGCTTTGATTTACGTAACGCGCCTGAGCAGTGTATGCCCTTCCGTTTGCGATAGAATTCATCAGTTCAATGTTCTCAATCTAAGTTAGAGCAGCAAATTCAAATTTTCAATTTTGTGCCATCGTATTGAACAGTACTGCTGGTTACAGTTGGAATTGCTTGCCGATTTCTGCGGATCACATAACGCCGGTGCTTTTCCATAAGCTCCTTACTTTTCCGCTTCTAACCTATGCATACTTGTTTATTCTGAGCGGCTTTGTTCGCTGTTCCAGGAAAGAGAAAGCAGTGTACTAATAAGCAATGGAATACTTGGCTTGGAAGATCTGCAGTCAGTATAAACAACGATTAGCCGTTTGCTGAGTGGTTTCCCAAAGTGCAGTTCAGTATTCTTCAGTTTAAGCGATCTGGTGTTGTCACATTCTTTCCGGCTCTACTCCTTTGCAGTGTCCCTTTGATAAGGCCCTTACGTCGCCTGTTTGCCGCAACGAACTATCCGTTTACGTCTTTTGACATTGCAATTAGCTCTCTTATGTCTGTCTTAGCGGGAACATACATTCGTAATGTGACGCCGCGCAAATGTAACCTGATTTTGTTTCAGGGGTACTGTAGAAGATTTTCAAGTAACAAGCACTCAGACCAATGTTTGCCCATTCGCGTACACCCATACGCGTTTATTGCCGCCGCATGTCTGCTTGGCAAGTGCAAAGCGCCGCCAAGAATTCAAAAGTGGAGTTGAAAGAGCTGCCAGCGCCTATTTTGAGGCACCCCGACGATGTGCTCGTACAAGTGAAAGCCTTTAGCGTTAATCCCATTGACTTGAGGATGAAAGGTACATGAGAGCTTTCGGTTAGTGCGTAAATATTTGCATATTATCAAAGCTTTCAATGTCAATATGTGACGTCATAATTTTGGGAAAATGACCATAAGCTTCTGTTTTTTGCAGACGGTTACGGGGATGTCATATTTTCTACGTACTTAAAATTCAAGAACTGCGCGCCAGAAGCAAAGCGCTATCCATTGACTCTTGGTCGAGATTTCAGTGGCATTGTCACCCAAGTTGGTGGCAATGTTGTCGATTTGAAGCCTGGAGACGAGGTGGGTTCATCTCCTTAATAAAAACTATAATCACCTTTCTTTAAAAGGTCTTTGGTTCCATTAGCCTCGAAGGATCGGGTACCTTTGCGGACTACGTGGTGACCAAAGAATGGGCGGTAAGTCGGTCGGTTTGAAATATCATAGAAAGAAACCATTCCTTTTTTTACCATCTCTTCTTGTAGACTGCCAAGAAGCCTCGTACCATCAGTTTTGCCGAGGCGGCATCATTTCCACACGTGGTCACCTCCTCCTGGATACCACTGGTAACCTTAGGTGGTCTTCAACGTCGCCAGAGGGCGCCACGTCTCTTCATCAATGGTGGTTCCGGAGGAGTTGGTACGTTTGCAATTCAGGCACGTACTCTTTCATTCACTTTTTAGTCGCCTACGGTCAATTGACACTTCAAACTTGCAGTTAGCGAAAGTGTACAACGCCGACGTGACCGTCTCGTGCAGTGCGGACGGCGTCAAATTGGTTAAAGAGCTTGGCGCCAATGAGGTCATTGACTACAAGCAGTCGGACGCCGTCGATCGGCTGAAACGTTTGGAAAAGTCTGCATTTGACAGATTTCATCCGGAGTGATAGTAAGACAATGATTTTCAGGTTCGACATTGTTTTGAATTTAGCCGCCGGTGAATTGGCCAAAGTTGGTCAGCAAATGCTGCGCGACCAGTTGGGCAGCGTTTACGCCTCTTTGGTCACTCCGTTGATGAGGGATACGGACGAGCACGGACTCGTTTTGGGCCTAATGAAAAGCGGGCTGACCTTTGGAGAACAGTTCATTAAGGTAGAGCAAAAAAAAAAAAAAAGGCCGCTTCGTTTTCCACTTTTCTTTCATGTTTGCTCTGAATCGATTTCATTTGTTGCTTCAGCACGCCATCAATGGCCAGTTGTATTGGTGGTCGTACGCAAATCCGGACGGACGCGAATTGAGTACGGTTGCTCGGCTGGTGGACGCCGGCAAAGTACTTAATTTTCATTTTCCTACTGTCGCCAACAATTCATTCTTCAGATTAAGCCGGTAGTAAGCAAACAATTTGTATTTTCTGAAACGCCGCTCGCCTTGCAACAATTGGCTCGAGGATGCAGCCTTGGCAAGATTGTGGTTATCAATGACACGCAGTGATCATTCATCGTCAATTGGCTCTTTTTAATAAAATCGGTGCCTCTTCTCGCTCGTGCGTACGACGTAAGCCCTATTAATTGTTAAAACACAATGGAACATACGAAAAGGTCAAATGTTCCCTTTGCCTCTCCGAGCCAAAGATGGAAGTCTCGGATTCTTTTTGGCGGGAACAACAACACGGGTATACGATCTAGCAAACCGGAAGGAAGGCGACGAAGGAAAAGTGAAATTTCAAAACGTGGAAGCCAAATGAGCATTCATCCGTCGCCGCATATAACTGTCTTGTCAATTTTACGCACATTTACACGCACACACACGTACTACGCATAGCTTTGCGGTCGCCTAGCACGATGATGATGATGATGGCCTTTTTAGGGGCGCTGTTCATTCATTGATGCCGACGATGCGGACTTACGCTCCAATTGACGACGAGCTAAACGATGATGATGATGATGATGGCCTTTTTAGGGGCGCTGTTCATTCATTGATGCCGACGATGCGGACTTACGCTCCAATTGACGACGAGCTAAACCAATTCATCGCAGTGAGCAATGAATTCTTGGATAAAGTGATAAAATAGATTTGAATAATAAAAAGAAAAAGACTGAACACCATCGCTTGCCAAAAATGGAAGAAACCACCTTTTTCTCTCTCCGCTTCAGTTCAAATACCACGAGCGCAAGCTGTTGAACCAATCGAAAAAGGCGTTCTGATAATGGCCCAACGCCCTTAAACACGGGGCGGCCGTACTCCGCAGAGTGACCATCAATGGTCCATAGTCGAGTTCGTAATGGCGCTTGATGTAGATGGAGAAGAACAAGACGAGAAAGGACACCAGGAAAATGATGTACAAGATAGTTTTGGTCCCTTTCGGTGGACTATGGCCGCTAGCAACGCCCTGAACGGCGGCGGTGGTCGAAGGACTGACGGCACTGGCCTGCTCCGAAGTTGTTGTGGAGTATATGCCCGAGTCGCCTCGACTTGGCGTCAAAGATCTACTAGCAATGAATCGCGTCTTCATTGATGCCTTTCCATCAATTATGTCTTCACTTGGACTACTACTGGCCGCCATTTCCGGCCTACCATTGACAGCAGCTATTGGCGTACTACAATCGCGAGGATGCAGGCCGCGCAACCTTGGAACATCTGTGCTTGCTTCCAAACCAATATCCAACAATTTTGTTCCCTTCTGTTCGGCTTGGGCGGTTGGCAATGGGGCGGCGGCAACCGCGTTGAAATTATCCTGCTGCTTCACCTTACAAGGCTGTGCCACCACGTCGTGGCTGTTCGCCAATAGGACCGGCTTTTCGTCGGCCAATGCCGCCAGCTCGGCAGTCTCGTCCATGTCGACATCGGTGACTAAAAAAGAACAAAAAGAAGCTCAAATACAATAACGCTAATTCGTTGGCAATAATGACGTATTGAGTCTTTGAAGTGGAACGAATCGCGAGGCGACGGCGACAGCATATGACACCGATGGAAGGTCGGCGGTTCACGGTGGGGCACCGTAAAGCGGCTGTCCTTCAACTCTTGGAAAACTCTTCCGCTAAAGCGGAAGGTCGACTTGCGCAGAAACAATTGACGCTTGGACACTTGATTATGGACGTCCGTGCCTTTTTCGCACCTGAAAATCATTACAGTACTACTGTAGAGCTTGCGCAGAAAACCGAGCGTTACGTGAAAAAAGCCTTCTGCGCCAAAATGTACTTCCAAAGCTGCTTGCAGTAGGTGGCCGAAACGCAAGTGAACCTGAAAACCTTTTTCCTCTTCGTCAGGCTGCCCTGCAACAAGGGGCCACGCAACGTCATATTTCAAACGGGGCAACATTATTATCGGCGCACCTCGTTCAACAAGCCATGGGCCATTGGCAGCTCGAAACCGTCGGCGAGGTAAATCAGAAAATCCTTGCCAAGATAGTCCAACTTTTTGATGTCGTTCCTGCAAATCAAACTACGGCGTTCAATTTCTTTTCATCCGCAAAAACTAAAACGCACCAGTGCAAGTCCAGCGTTTTCGTTTGAGCCTTGTAGGCAACCACACCTCTGGCCGCTGCTCCAAGAAATAGCTGCTGATCGTTGGCGACCTAAACGTCGCGAGTCGGAGTTCAAAAATTCAAAATACAACCTGCATTCTGTCTTACGGTAACAGTGAACGGATAGAAGCCGTAGGTGTCCAACGTGACGGCGACCTCGAGAAATTTCGTATCCGCCTCGGCTGGGCTCATTCCTCTGCATGCACACAGCAGAGAGATAAGCTTGTATAGTTTTTTTTTAAAAAAATTGAGCCTACGTGAGTGTTTTGTGAATTGAAGCAATTTTCTCTTCCAAACGCGGTATCTGATTGACGAACAACTTGTACTGGGATACGTAATTGCCGATATGCTCCGATGGATTGTAATCGCCGAGAACTCCTGAAAATCACTTAATCTACAGTAAGAAAACGTGCAACATTAGTTCTAGCCAAGTAGCTCCTCAAGCACTTATTAGCTTCTTAATCGAATGGCAACTTGGAAGGTTTAAAAATTGAATGTTCAAATTTATTTCTCGATTATACAGCGTACGCATCGCTTGTAGCATTGAAAACGCAAATGCATACCTTGCACCAGGTAGGCGCCCAGCAGAGCGGCCTCGTTTGGCGGGCAGTACAAGCGACCGTGGCGTATATCTCTCCTGAGCTGTTGAACAAACAGGTATCTGCACGACAAAAGGTTAAAGAAGGGTAGTAAGGACAAGAAGACGAATCCCATACCTGGTGTACTCTTCCTTTATGACCGAGATGTCCTCCGGGAAAAACTTGATGCGCAGAAGAAGGCACAAATTCCTCAAGTCTAATAAGCAACGAAATTACAGCTATTTTACACACTTATTACTTAATACGCAATTTAAAAATGGCGCCAAAAGGCGTATTCAAGTAAAGAACCTAGCGGGAGCGTGCTAGAGGGACCCAATGCATCAATACGTTACTGTTGTCAAAGATATTTCGCTTATAACCTAACAATCGCTATCTACAGTATGACAAGTAACCTGCACACTGTTTTTTTTCAATTGCCGCTCAAATTCCGTGCTTTCAACCAGGACGGAAAAAGACTGTTAGCGCTCGACTAATTAATTGTAAAGCGCGCTTATTGTGCCCTGTTTTATTTCAACTTTTGCGCACGCTTCAAGCGCAGGCCAATTCTGCTACGCTTGCAGGGATCGTACCCGCGGCAAAGTTAGTTCCCTTCGAAGCAACAATTTACAATTGTACACGTCTTTGTCTATCGGAGCGAACAAGAAATCTTCGAAGCAAAAAAGGCGAAAGGTTGCCCGATACGGCTGCAAAAAGTGACAACTTCTGTCGCAAAGGATACTTGAAATGTAGGTGAAGTGAGATGAATTGCTTCAAAGGAAAATTGAATAAATCGACTTTGTGCCGAGCTGCAATGGGCGGTCGTAAATTGCGAAAGAGAAGTTTCACTTTTGCCAATACGCAAGAAACTATTCTCACCGGAGGACACTTAACTACGCTACAACAATCGAACTCACAAAGCGCTCGCTTTACGCTCAGTCAATCCATCATGTTGGCCAGTCAATATAAGTCGCGTAAATATCTCAACGTTGCGCGCTGACATGCCGAGCGCAACTTCGCTCGGCTTTAGAAAAAAAAGTCAGCCTTGACTCGTCGCGCTAAAATTGCCCTCAACATCCGCTTCAACTTATCAAAACCATCCGAGCCAACTATTCGACAAGCTATTTTGAAAACAAATTGCCCTCCGGAGCAGTTTGCCTCTTTTTCGAACATTGTTAGCAAAGTGAACTTAGACCACCGTCTCCCGATGAAAAATTTGCGTAGTAATCTTTTAAACGACAATTCAAGACGGAATTAGCTAATGGTGTTTCATTAATTCGCCCTTGGGCATCGACCTAAACCGCTGCCGGCGCTTTACGCTAGTAACATTGAAATGGTCATACTGTAGGAGAACCTGAAAATCAAATTCGCCCGTCGAAAAACGGCAATTCGTGACGTTGGAGCCCAACCGCGTAAGGGCGCTTAGGAAAAAAACGGCGAAACGCGCTTATCGCTTTTTTGCCGCCACGTAGAGAGTATTTCCAATAGACTGACACAATTGGGGGGTTGATTTGTTTGGTCAACGAAAGCACCCCGCCAACCGGGCAGAAAATCATTTCCGCTCCCATTTTGGGACTACGCCGATTGGCAAAGAAAGCGCAAAAAGCCGACACGAGGAGTTGCTAGCGCCTAAGGCGAGACGCCGATCGGTGCTTAGGCATTGGAGCGAATTCGTCAGCAGAGATCAATGACCAATTGAAAAAAAAAATTACAGGCGGAAAAAAGAGTTGGAATAACTTTGGAAAATGATAACGGCAGACCAAGTTGGCCTAAACCGGAACGCCAACGTTGTTGTTAACTGGGATGAACCGGCAAAGTTGACTGCGCGCGCTGAATGGGTCAAGGAATTGTCGCTTTTTGCCATCTCAATTTCCACCTTGGGTGACAATGACCTTTCGGAAATGCTTGTCTTTTAAAGATCAACGTATCCATGCAAGCATGGAGCGCGACGTTTCAGGTAAACACAGAGAAGTGCCATTATTGGCCAAAGGCCAACGTAAACGAATACACCCTGGCTAAACGTTTAGAATTTGACGTGATGAACTGCTGCAAGCAATGCTCACACAGTGTATGTCACGTCAGTAGAGCAAATCTTGGCTCAAAGACGACGGCTGAATATTTCTGTTGACAAATTGCCCCAGGCTTAACCTACGTTACTAACGCAATGCGAAAAAGGCTTTACGGAAGGAAAAATAAAAAAAAAAGAACTTTACTTTTGACTTGTCGAACAACGAGCTTTGTCGGATCCAGCCAATACTGCAAATAGAAGCGAATGATGAGATAGCCTTCCTCCCAAATGGGGTAGAGCGTTCAAGCTTACCCGAACATGGTTGGAATCGACGAAACGTAATCCAAAGTAATCCTTCTCGACAATATTCAATTGGTCGCATATTTGGTTGAGCAGGCATTCGCCTGTGTAATTTTTCTGACAACAAGCAAAAGGAGGTCGTCTACACAAAGTTGCAAACGCCATTGCCAGCTTACGTTGTATTCAATGTCGATGCTGTTGTTGTCATCCAGCAGATATACTTTGCATCGGAGAACCTTGGAGACAGTGCTGTAGCTGCCAACTCGGCTAAGCATGGAACCAAACTTTGATTCCATCATGTTGCGATGTGCCCTAACGAGGCGGCGTCAAAACGTCCAGGACCGATTGGACGCGCGCAAGAAGACTCTACGAAACTAACTTTTGGGATCGATTGGCGAATTGGAATCAGGAATCGATTGGCCGCCCTTCAAGAGGCTATATTCCCATAATCGTATCGCGCCATCGCTGAGCTTCGCCTAAAAGTCGCGTACTCCGTAAACGGATGAGGCGAACGGCCAACTGATGAACTCGTAGTGTTAAACTAACGACGATGCAAAGAGCAGCCATGCTCTGCGTTGGCACATGACGAGAAAAATGGGCAAAAAATAACCGCACCATCGTCGAAACGAAACGCAATTGGCGATGAGCAACGGCGCCATGTGCTGCCACCAATTCGGCCAAAACGCGTCGCATCAACGGCAGCCGACTGGTTCGAGCATGCCATCGGCAGCCAAACGCGCAAAACTTAACGCAATAGAGCGCAATTGCTTACCGTTCACTTAATTTGACCGCCTCAAAACGACGAAACCAACTAGGCCAACGCCGATACGAAGAGCAAGTAGCACCAAGCTACAGTATGTTTAAATGAACTCAGGTACTTACTGTATCCAATCGCAAATTCGAACCAAGCGAACTGGCGGCGTTTTGGCGCGCGCTTGCCCGCAAAAGCGACCTAACGTTGTTTTTTTGGCTTTGCTGAATTTTTTTTGCTAGACCATAAGAGGGAAGTGGTTTCCTGTTGGCTCTTTGGCGCGTAGCAATAATACAGTAATCCCCGCCGGCTTTTTATTAGCGGCGTTTGCTTGTTGGCCGGCCCGGATGATGCCCGTATGAGGCCAACAGAACTGGTTGAATCGTTGTATAGAAGCGTCGCCTGCCGCGCCTACTGCTGTCAACCGTTGCCGTGGATCCATTATCGATTCGACCCGGCCTGATGCGTTGCAATGTTGGTAAGTTTGGAAAAGTTTTCCGTGCTTTTGTTTTTTTACTTTTTTCTTGCTTTGTTGCTCTGTTCGGTGGTCTACTTGGGTCTGGTGTCTGCTAGTCGATTCGTACGATTTGAACGATGGTCGTTTTGTGCAAAAGTCTTTTGGCAGCGTTATTTTTCGTTTGTCCCTATGGCCGAGCGCAACGTCTTTGTCTGGAAACGTTGCGGCGCCCTACGTGCGCCCGTTAACGAGTAGTGAACGATTGGCGCAAACCTTTGCTTGCAGGCAATCCGCAACGCCACGGGCAGCGTTAATCTTCCAAGCTGAAAAAACCGCTTTCTCAGTTTGGCAGATAAGCGGCCAATGCGTTTTGCCAAGCTGCTCCTGTTGCCTTGTGGGTGCTCAATTTAGAATCACTTTTACTCGTAGACGCAAGTTTGCCGGCGACCACCTTCCATCAACTATTATTAGTTGCAGTGTTGACGACTGGGCAACTACTATAGCGCTTGCAGTCGCCTACACGAGACAGCTGCTCTTCGCGTTCATGCCGAGTTGAACCCTTTATAAGTCGTCAAAACTGTGTTCCGTTTTTCAAAGTATCGTTTGGCAAAAGTTCGCTGTTTCCCGACTTGGCCGTGCGTAGCAAACAGCGCAAAAAAAAACTTAGCTTCGGCGCACCCATTGCTCTTTTAGCACTCAGCTGCTTGTCATTAATGATTTAAACTTTTTTTTTAGGTCAATGCGTTTCGTCTTTCAACTTTTGTATTTTCGATTCGCAGGTAGCCTTTTGGTATGTTGCCCCAAACTGCTCAACTATGCAAAAAAAAAGTCCGCTAGGAAAGCTTAAAAGGATGATTGTATTTTTCACGCGTATTGTAGGCGCCACGCGAGCGCCTGCAAGGCTAGCTTTTGTTTACGCCGGCGTCGCTGTGCTTGATTTTCATTTTAGCCTACAGTAATGCTTTTGAATTTGCGTCCTTAGTCTTCGCAGCTTAAAATTGTTCCGTAGCGCAAATGAGGAGATCCATGGCTGAGCGGTGTGCGCTCGTTCGGAAATTTTTCATTTATATAGCACTCCTAGTTCTAAATTCAGCTTATTACTTGCTTTTCACTTTGGTATACTGTTGCTATTTTTGAATTTCAAACGTGCATTAAGTCTTTATATCCAGTGCGTCGATGTTTGCTAGCTTAAGTATAACGCTGAATTTTGCTTTCTTTGTCGTAATTTTTTGGCGCAGCGAAATATATTCTCATATTATTAGCAGAAAGTTTGAGTGCATATATTTTTCAGGTATCATTGTGCCGGTGGAATTGGCTCCGACGTTTGTGCCCCGGGTAAACAAGCTTGGCTTCCATACTAAGGCTTTATGGACGCCAGACATCGCCCATACGGTGCAGGTGGCCGCCGACTTGGATATACCATTTGCGGCATCGTGTCCGGACGAAGTACTGCTGCGCAAGGAGGTGCAACTTGTCGTCATAACGGGATGTCCGATGATCAGCTCTCAGCTAAGCATCAAAGCTCTTGGAATTGGCAAGCACGTCATTTGCGACGTACCGTCTTGCCTAAGTTTGAAGGAAGCGGTTCGAATGCTAAGCGCGGCACAGTATTATCCTCAGCTTGTAGCTTTGGTCGGTTTTGGTATGCGTCATCTTGCGGTCATTCAAAAAACCCATCAATTGCTTCGACAAGTTGCCATAGGAGAACTGCTGGTCATTGATGCTATTGTTCGTACCGGTGCCCTACACGGCAGTGCGTACAATTGGCGATTCGAACAGTTGTCCGGTGGTGGTCTGTTGAATATTGTTGGAAGTCACGTGATTGATCTCATTTGTTTTCTGGTTGGCAAAAGAGCCGTCTGCGTTCAAGGTGTCGTCCAGTCGCTTCCTTCTTGTTCAATGCAATCTACCAGCAGCGGCAGTAGTAGTAGTCAACAGCAGGAAGAATTCAGGCGAATGAATGCCGACAATGTTTGTTCGTTCCTGATGCGCTTCGACGACGGAATGCACGCGTCGGTCAACTTGAACGCTTTGGGCGCTCCAAATTTTTTTCTCGAATTGCTTTGTTGGGGAACCCAAGGTCAATTGATCGTGCAAAATTTCTATCTTTACTTGGTAAAGTTTACCTCCAATGGACCAATCAAACAACTGCTATTGAACGAAGAAGCGGACGTGGCCATTGATGAATCGTTTGGCGGTTATGCAAATCGTTCCTGCGCTCAATTGCATCAGCTGACTCTATTTTCCCTTCTGCGTTCACTTAACAAACCGCTGCAAGCACTGCTTTCACCGTCGCCGTCGTCGTCGTCTTCTGAGACGGACACGAAGTTAACAGTTCCCCTCAAAGAAGAAAGACTGAATGACGCAGCCAACTTTGAAGATGCTCTATACGTCAAGGCAGTTGTGGAAGCTATAAAGTTGGCTAGTTTACGCGGAGAAGATGTGCACATCGAAATGCCTGTGCAATGTGACGACGGCTTGTAGTACGCATGTCATCAACAACTCTTTCATTTGCAACAAAACTTACCCGTTTAAAAATATTCATCCACTTCTGTATATATTATTGGTTGATTGATGCGCAGTAAAATTGGCTTCAGGTGATGATTCATCTCAATTGAAGAAATACTGTCAATGACCTGTCAAACTTATCTGAATGAGTAGCAGTTTCAATTACGGATTGGAGTGCATACTGCTCCGCGCTATCGGAAAAGCAGCAATGCATAGGCTGTAGGAATAATGGGTCTTTTCTGTTATCGCCCCCCAAACATACAGTAATCGCCAAGCAGAAAGCAGGTACAGAGACCGCAATAAACTACACTAACCTCAACGATGCCGCAAACGTACAGAAAGCAAGTACATTAACTACAGTAATCACTACAACAGCGAAGTTTTAAAAATAAGCGTTTTTTAAGCGTGCTGCGTCTGTTACGTTCCTGGACAGGCCGATAATAACTGTAGGACTGTTGTAGTGATTACTGTAGTTAATATACTTGCTTTCCGTTGTTTGCGCGTGCGGAATACTGTAAGTTTGCGGTCTCTGAACCTGCTTTCCGCCTGGGGATTACTGTATGTTTGGGGGGCGACAACCCGGAATAATTAACGTAAGGCAACGAATTGGCGTTTGCATTTGGTTCTAATTGAAAGAATTGCAGTATGATAAATGCTGTAACCTGAACATCATTATTAGTGCCAGTCGGCATTTTTGAATTGAACAAAGGATTTTACGATTCATCGCGAAGCTACCGTTGTCCTGCGCGCATTATATTTATGCTTGCTCGCTTAGAAATAATAAACGACATAAAAATCAGGCAATTAAGACTCTTAATGAATAGTAGTCAAACTCAATTTGCATTTTGGCAGGAACTTAGCCGTATATCCGAAGATTGGCCGGCTACGATGAAGCCAAGAACAAAATTCCAAGTACTAATTGACAAATATTAATTCTTCGCCTTCCGGCTCACTTTGCAGATTCAGTACGGACTGAACAATTTCGTCATCGTTCCGTATTAGAGCCATCGGTCCATTCGTTGCCGCCATAATTTAATATCGGAAAAGTCATCAAAACTTCAAGTATTCCAACCATTTTTCTCTTCTGTTGTGGTATTAATGAAAGTGTGAGGCAGCGGTTGATAAGTTAAAATTTAAAATTTTATGCTCCCAACCAAATTCGAATAATCCAAAATTGACGCCAATGAGCTCCTGCTGCAGTTACAAGCCGATAAAAAGGCATTTACGTCGTATATAGGGCGTTGAACCATTTCCGTTACAGTATAGATATAATCAGGTTTGTCTAATTTGAATTTGTCTAAGTATGCTCAGGTTACTGGAGCTTTTATGTGACCTTATAAGGCAGAGCACAATAAATTACTGTGGCTTATGTGGTCGAAACGGTTGGCAGCAGGCCTAGAATCAGTCAAGTAGCGTTGATTCTTCGTCGCCTTTTTCTTGCAGAAAGAAATTCATATACGTTACGTTGTGTACGCTAATGCCTTGATAATGAGTCGGTGGGGTTTCGCAATGCGATGTGCAACCAGTCGCTGCTTGAGTATTGGCGGAAAAATTGATGGACAAATTATCATACCGTTTAGTATTTTTAAACCGTTTCCTCAAAACGAGCCACAGTAATTTGCGTTCAGATAAGTGCTTTATTGGGTTACGTGCTTCGGAAGGTGACATTGAAGCTCCTGTAACCTGAGCATACTTAGACAAATTCAAATTTGAGAAACCTGATTACATCTATACTGTAACGCAAATGGTTCAGCATCCTATTTACAGCATAAAGTTCCTTTTTGTCAGTTTTTAAGTGCAGCGGAAGCTCGGTTACCCGCGTTTTGGATCGTCAGGATTGGCTGAGAAGCATGAAGTTCTAAATTTTAACCAATGTTGGATTGAATAAAGAAATACACAGAAGACCAACGAAAGCTCTTATGGCTAAAATCAGACTACCTGCGGAGCATTTTCAATTGAAAGGCTTTTTAAAAGTCCATCCACAACCACTAGTGACCGATTTTGAGCTTTCTACCAGTTGTAAAATGCGGTATCAGTAACGCCGGCGTTAATTTTGCTATTTCGGAACGCAACGTTAAGACGAATGCGCAAAACAGGCACTGAAAAGTGAAGACAACGATTGACGCACCGTATTACATGTAAGTAAAAAGTATTCAAGTACGAACTACAGTAAGAAATCAGTTTTGCCCTCCTTTGGAGCAGTACGTGTAAAATTAAAAATTACGCAACAAAAAAAGTTGCTTCAAGCTTTATTCAGAGTACATAAGACGCCCAAAAGTTTGAATCAACCAAGATTGAAAACTATGTCACACCTTTCTTCCGAGCAGCTTCGTTAAAGTCTTGAAGCAGTACTTCGTCAGCATTCGTATATTCAGGAGGAACCATTACTCCGAGCATATCGTTAAGCATGAACGGTTTCAACCAGCCAACCAAAGGGGTTTCGCCTGACTCGTACAAACAGGAACGATGATAAAACAGAAGCCCATCGAGGCGACCCGGAAAAGGCCACAGCCGGCTGCTAATGACATTTTGAAGCATCGATTGACTGTATTTGTATTTCGGCAATACAACAAGACGTTTTCGACGATTGTCATGGTTCTTTAAGCTTCTATCCAAATTGGAATCCTCCAATCTACCGGAAATCCAAAAGGAGCGAAATTCGCAATCGTAATCAACCAACGTTTGACCCTTCCACATGAGAACGTCCAGAACGTAAAGCGTATCACCAACACCGCATGAAACGCAATCTAACATTGTCTCCTCTGGCAAACCTGATTTAAACTTGGCCAGTCTGCGACCCGTTCGACTGTAGGATAACGTCCACTTTTGATTGGCAACAATAAGGCAACGTCTTCCCTCCGGATAGGGCATAAAAAGCCAATTGGAGTTGAAGTCGGTGGGCAACTCGACCAGCCACTCGCCCATCATAAGTCTATTGCTGAAAAACGACCTCTTCTGATAATGACCTTTCGAGGTTGTTCCCGACTCGCACATGTCTTCCATAGGTTCAAATTGCCCTTCCTCCATTCCATCGCACTGCAGGTCGCTAAGATTACTTTCTGAATCGTCCATTCTACTATCTCTACCGCCACTTGAGCGGTCAACTTGTTCGTACAGTTTGCGCAACTGGGAAATAAGTTGGAAACGCTTGTTTCTCTGATTTTGAAGCAGCAACCTGCGGCGTTTTTCCTGGCACGCTTCCATTGTAATGTTCGCTTTGTACATTGCAAACCTTGGGTGAGGCCGGTAGATGCTATACGTGCTCTTAGTATCTAACACGCTCGCCGCCAGCAAGTCAGAAAGGCTTTCGGCCGCCGCCGCCGCCTGAGATTCGTTGGCCATAATCGTCACGCTGGCGCAGGTTCTAAGGCAAACAAAATTCACAGCACTGAAAATTGCCCAAACGGTGCGCTCAACTCGATTTAAGCTCAAAGGTTAGCTCAGACGAATTAAGTAACCGTATACTATTAATCTGCCTTTCCCAGTCTGGATAAACTGAGCAAACTTTGAGGTTAAGCTACACATGGAGTAGAAATTTCATCGCCGAACTAAAGAAAAGCATTGATGCTAACGTTCTGACATTCTATCTAATAACTAAAACGTGAGCCAGTAAAATAAGAACGCAATAATCGAGCCGCAGCAAGTATGTCAACAGTAAACGATGCGCACGTTTGGCGTACGGTACTGCCAAAAATGCGACATTCTCGCTGCTGCTGTCTCGTCGACGCCGCGTCGTAGTACGTCCTAGTTTTTTCTTCTCTATCGCTTGGAACATAATTTCCAAAATATGCGCCCTAAACCTTAGCTATTGCGTATTCGATGTAACAATAAAGAAGTATTGTTAGTTGTATTCTTCGCCATTTGATTCAGTTTGGTCGTTTTTTAAAAATCAAAACTCCCTATCGTTGCACATTGGGTACATAGTTTTCAGTGACATCGTTCATTAGGCAAGCAGATTATTCGAGCTGGTAAGGCGGCTCAAATATAATAGCACGATGCTCCGGCAGTATCGTGAATAGTGGGAATGTTGCGAATAGCGATAAGATTTCAAAATCTATAAGGCCACACTCTGATTTGGCAGTTCAATCCGCTCGTATGAATGGAAAGAAGATAATCAGGTTCGCTTAACATCTTTCGTCATCTGCTATACTGTAGTCAAGTAATCGAGTTCGCGGCTTATCGAATGGCAGTAATGAGGTGTGCAATTTGCAATTTTATAAGCTTATTTGCCTTGATAATGTTGTATCATTGGAAAAGCCATTTTTCAAGTCACCAATGGTCCAAGTCACATAGCTCCTTCCGCAGTTTGAATATTTGACAATCAGGTTCGTTGGGAATTGCAATTGCGGGTGGTACTGTAGCCAAGCTATCGCATCGAAGGGCAGCGATGAGGTTCGTATTTTCCAAGCTATTTGCTTCTTTGTCTTCCTAATATTCCGTATTAAAAAGTTTACCTTTAGGCTATAGGTGTGGCGCTTAGTTTTTACTCCATTAGGCTGAATTTTTTGTTGAGACCGAGTACGCAATACCGTACCCAAAGAAGATGTGCATGAACAAGGCCAGCCTCTTAGGTTTCTGCTACGGATGCGACACGGTCACGTTAAGATTATCCGCTGTTCGTTCAAAGTAGCTTCCTTACGAGTGCCCGCGTTGTAGCTTCAATATCCTTATAGCAACTTTGTTTAGCCAGTATCCGCTTTGCGGTTAAAGTGTTTTAAGACGTGTTTGAGTGAAGCGGCACTGTTTCAGCGTTTGCTAAAACATTGCTACATTGAATATCCTGTCATGAGTTTTAATCCATCCCAATGGTTTACTTGTTGCGCTAACGTGGGCCTTCCCGCGACTTTAGTCCGTCTTGCAGGGGTCATTTCAAGCGTTTCATTTCGATTTTGGCTTTTGCGTGCCGCACTTTTGTAAGCGCGCAGCGCATTGCGTGGGAAGCTCAGTTTTGCCGTCTCTTCTGCTTAAATCGTTTCGCGCACGTTCCAACAGCATTGTCGTTTAGCGATGAGGTTCGGAGAGCGTTGACAGCCATTTTCTGGAAGCAGGAAGACCTTTGCGGTCAGATGCTTTTAACCGTTGCCTTCTGCTTCCTCCTTTTGGGGCCGCAGCAGTTATACTGTAAGAGTATTTTTGGTGTATAAATGATCTTCAGGTACTAATATTTATACTCGCGTGCTGCTGCTTTTGTTTTCCGCCCTTTGTTATGATAATTAGTGTGAACGATAAGCGAGCAATAGGAGCATTTTGTGTTTTTCTCATTTTAGGCTAGACGGTGAAATGAAGGTGCTTCTCTACCTGACTCAGCTTCAATCGACCGTTCGTCCTCGCTTGGAAGCTCTTCTGTCTCGCATTGCGTCGCCGACGAGCTGCACCGTATATCTGCAAGTTCATTCGGACGTTGCCAAGGAGTGGAACCTTGGTCGCGCTTTCCAATTCGTTCGCGACGTGTACGAAATTGTTGGCAGTTCGAACTTCAGCTCGAAGTTTCGCATTTTGACCGACTCGCTAAAAGGCATGTCGGATAGCGGTTGGATGGACAATGTTGACAATTTGATTGTCGACTGCGATCCGGTCGAATTTTCCGAACGCTTTTTGCCAACCGACCAATCAGCCTTCTTGCCACCGTGGGTCACCTACGTAAAGCCGGCCAGCTTGATGAGCCAGTTTTCGAACCTTCGAGTTACGGAGGCAAAACCGTTGGATACGAGCTGGGCTCGTCGAGAGATCGGTTTGTTTAAGCATGCGGCCATTGGGGGCACATTTGACCATATGCACGTTGGTCACGAGATGTTGTTGACATGCGCCGCTTTGGCTGCTTCCAAGTTGACCATTGGTGTAGCCTACGGAGATCTTTTATACGGTTAGCATTGTGCCAACATCGAGTGCGCAGTGTTGCAAAGCTTTGTTGCAGGTAAGTTTCTGTTCGGACTGGTCGAACCATTGGACATGAGAGTGTACAATATTAATCAATTCCTGGCGACCATTGCGCCCGACTTGTCTTTCACTTGTGTTCCCATAGCTGATCTGTATGGTCCAACTTTGTATGACGAAACTATGGACTGTCTCATTGTCAGCGAAGAGACGTTCGAAGGCGGTCAAATGATCAACTTGAAAAGGGCCGACAAAGTAGTGAACGCACTTTTGCATTTCTTTGTTTAACAATTGTTTTCCTAGGGGATGTCTCAATTGGAATTGGTCACCATCGATCTATTGAACATTGGCAGTGGCACCGATGGGCACGTTAAAATTAGTTCCACGTTAAAACGGGTCGAACTACTTGGCCATTTGTTCAGAGCTCCAAAGGTCGCTTTGCCACCCATCATCTCCCGTTGATCAATGGAGAGTCACACTTTCAATTTTTTTCTTTTCAGAATCGTGTAAACTCTAATCCGTACATTATTGGTCTAACGGGAGGAATCGCCAGCGGGAAAAGCAAAATCTGTGAATATTTAAGATCGTGGGGTGCTCACGTGATCAACTGCGACCTGCTCGGTCATAAGGCATACCAGCCCTATACGGCGGCTTATAATGAGTCAGTTAGCTTAGACAAAAGGCTGAAAAGTTATATTTTACTCCTATACAGGATATTGAATGCATTCGACGAGGAAATCGTAGACGCCGATACAGGACAGATAAATCGTCAAGCCCTTGGAGCGATAGTGTTTAAGGATGAAGTATTTACCTTAATAATACCTTATTTGGCGCCCCTTTACAATAATTTACTTCTTATTCAGAATAAACGTCAAATATTGAATCGTATCGTTTGGCCGCGCATAGCCGAAATGGTAGTCGAGGAATTGCGTCGTGTTGGGCAGGATAGTCGTATAGTCGTAGTGGAAGCGGCTGTTCTTTTGGAAGCCGGTTGGGAGTCGCTTGTGCACGAAGTATGGCTTACATACATACCGGAAGGAGAAGTATGATCAGCTTCGCTCGAGAAATGCCTACTTCTCACGTTTGGCCATTTAAGGCAGTGAAGCGAGTGATGGAACGCCTAAAGTGTACGCAAAAGGAGGCGCTTAGGCGAGTACACGCGCAGAGGTTCAACAGTGAAGACAATTTCAGCTGTGCTAATGTCGTCTTCTGTTCCTTATGGGAACCGGAGACCACTCGAGCTCAAGTATAGCCTTTTTAGCAATGAACAAAATCCTCACCGTCACATTTGCAGGTTGCTATAGCATGGAAAGAGTTGTTGAATCGCTTGGAGCTTTAGAGGTACGTGTTGGAAGCTGTTCGAAGCTCTATTTGACTAAAAATGGCTTTTTCAGATTTTGCACATATCTTATTCGTTGGACAGCCAGTCGATAGGCTTTAAAATTGTAAACCATTGTTGATTCGATGGATCGCCCGCTACCTATGGTTGCATTTGGCCTTTCGTCGGACTTAATAAATAAACAGTTTGACGGGCAAACACGACAGCATATTTGCTGAAAGGGGGATTGAATGATAAATTACTATTTGTCAGAAAATGGGGCTATGATGAAGCTTTTTTCGTCTTTAGTCATTATACTGTTGACGTTTTCTGATGCTCATGTTCGATGATCTCAGCGCTACTGTGACAATCAAAAAAATTTCAGCCCATTGTAGACTGCTTTTGCCCACGCTTAAACATAAGGCTTAGGTTTTGGCTTATACATGGGCCATAGACGAAAATTAAGCATTCCTGTCGTCACGTTGTCCCTTTTTGAAAACATAAGGCCTATGTCTAGCCTGCGCCCTAGCGGGATGATGACTGGAGCACGCCGAGAAAAGTCATTGAACATGAGCATCACGAAAGGTCAACGGTAATGGTGGGAATGGACAACTAAAGACCCGTTTTTACGTGAAAGCTTTGTCTGCACGCTGTGAGAAACGGCCATCAATGCTTTGCCACACCTTTGATTAATCTGATACTGCGAAATATGTGAAAACGCTAAAATTATGCAAATTTTTAAGATAGCAATGAAGCGAACGCTGTTTGAACCGGAAATTCGCCTGGAAAATTTCCAAACGGACCAATTACTGAAATGCACTACAACTTCAACTTCAATAATGAGCAAGAATGCTCTGACAAATGCTGATCTTGGGCTCGCTAGCTCGCCTTAACACCTATCTATCTAATATCTACAGTATGCTTATCGCGCTTGCGAGAAATGGTTTAACACAAAAGAGTTTGACTCACCGGACAGACGTAGACTTGTTTAGACGTTAAGAACTTCGACGCCTGCTGTGACCAGACGACATATTCCGGTTCCACAGGACAGCTTATTCACAAAACGGCATCATCTTCTTGGAAATGTGGATATAGCTGCAAAACGCACATCGGCCAAAACGTGCAGCCCCTTGGAGCTTCAGATTTTCTACATTTTAAGGGAATTACCTTTAAGGGCATTCAAACAACGAAGCGGGCAACAAAGTACAGTAAGTAGCTAAAAGCGTTCGCAGGTACTTGCCACAACGGGATGGTTCTTTCGGCGGTCCGTGCGCGTATATGCGTAAGAAACATGTCCAAATTTATTTTCCTTGCTGGCCATCAACAAAAAGGACAATAAAGGTGCATGAACTATTTTGGACGGAGGGCTAGCGACTTTCCATTGGTTTTGACGCGCACAAGCTAGGACGTGAACGAATTGGAGCTGGCCACTTGGGTCGAAAGTACAGAATTTCAAATAACAGCCTTTGCGCACATTTGTCTCTTGTTAGCGCCTCGCTGCGGGATGTTTTGAAAGCGAGGGAATTGAACTTCGCGCAACAAGGCTTATGCTTTGGATTAGGGGTTTTATGAGCCAACGCAGAGGCCGAATCGCTTTAGAGTCGTTTGAATAACTGTTAGCGTTAAAATATGTTCGCCTCAAAGCGCGTGCGCCATTTGCAAATTGACTGTAGCGTTGGTACCTGAGCATTGGTTACAAATATCGTAGGAAATTTTCAATTTCCATTTTCGCCTTCCGACTCGAAGCGTTCAAAGCTGCAAGACGAGTTTTTGCTTTGGAATTAACGTTTTCAACGTTGCTGCCGACTCGGCGGTAAGTTTGATTGCGCATCTTCCGGCGTGCAATGATGTCGTTTTGTCGTTTCGCTTGGCGTCTCTTAGAGCGCGTGTTTCCTTTTTCGATTGGGTCTTTTGCGCTTGCGCGCACAAAGCCTTAACGAAAAGCTGACCAATCCGCTGTTGCGAATGTGTGTGTGTGTGTTCACTTTGCCCTCTTCGCGCAACAAGTTTCCGTCCGATCGTTTGAGCGTACCTCTTAGGCGCCCGTTTCCCAATCCAAGTTTGATAAAGCGCATTTACAGTTTGTAATAAACAACCTTATGACCAGTAGGAAAAACAGGGAGCAAAGACAAATTCCCTGCGGCTAAAAATCGCCATCGATGCTTATGTTGTTTTGCTTTTCATCTTGGAAAATAGCCTCAGGCACTTGTGCTCCGTTGGAACTTTGCCTAAGCGATTGAATTCGCTGGCAATTGTGCCATTGGTGCGCGGAGAGCAGGTGGCCCAAAGTGTCACAAAGATGTATAGGCCAGATGGGATTTGAATCAGTGGCTCCGCGTGGTACCGCGTAGCACCACGACGACGACCGATGATTCACCACCATTGGTCTAAAGTAAACATTGCAAAGCTTCTCTTTTCAAATTTTTAAGAAATAGCCAACGTCGTCCGTTCAGCTTGTGAATAGTCGTTGCAAGGAAAACCGGTTGCTTCGACAACTCGTCCACTGACACAGATTTCATTCTTTTTTTCCGTTTCTATCGATAAAACACACCTTTCGACGAAAATAATATATGCATGCGCTTTCCCTGAGGTCCCGTAGCGCGTAGGCCATTTGTAGGTGACGGATATGCAAGGTTGAACGACTGGGCGCCTTGACGACCTTGCTATATGTCGGGGCAAAAAGCTATTTATGGAAAAGCCTGCAAATTGTGCAGCCTCCGATTTTGCCTACTGTTTGCATAAAGCTAATCTATTTTGCTCACCTTTTCCATTAAGATGCGCGCCTTTAATGGAAATGTGTCAGCCTGTTTCCCAATCAGCCGCCCATTTTTGGCTGTTCAAGGCGACGGCCTGTCTGTACCGTTCGTTTATGGGGCAGATTGGCCAAGCTGAGTTTGCTTCGCTTCTCTCTCTCTCTCTAAGCCTAACGGTGAGCAAATGAATCTCATACAGCGGAGTGCTGTATAGCCTTTTCAGCTTAGTATGCATTTCTTAAAACATTCCGATGCTTCTTGAAAAACTGAATTTGCATACGCGCCTTCTTTACGGTTCTCCTTTTTCTGAAAGCTTGCATAAGCGTATTTTTGTTCACGGGTGAACTTGACCGACTGCTCTCAGTGTTACAATATACGCGTCGAATTGTTTGGGCGTCAAAACCGACCTCTCGCGCGCGTTGTCAACTCCGTCAACGCGACTCTTCGAGACAAGTAGGTGTCAAAGCAACGTCAACTTGACCCCGCGCGCGCTTTGAGTAAAGTTGCGTAATTTAAATTTTTAAAATTCCCTAACCGCCTATTGATGAGAGAAAGACAGATCAATAATCTGCGCGAAAGCTTATCGGCGCCTTCATTATCTTATCTTCGCTTTTTGAATTTGCTTATCTTCAAGTGTGAGATAACGTTTGAAAAGCGTCGTCGGCAAAGCGCTTCTTTTCCCAAAGTCCTTTTTTAAATCAATATATATATGTATATGAAGTGTTTGGCAAAGGTTTCAAATTTACATTTCTTCTTAATTAACGAAAGAGAGTGTGGCCGAAATTCGAGAGAGCGTCGTTGGAGATGGGCCAAAGTTCAATATTGCCCCGCCATCTGTTCATTCCGCGCCTCGAGCGCAATTGTGGCGCGCTAATGGTTGCTTGCCGGGGCTTAGGCGGCCGCGTGTTTTTCATTCCGTCAGTGCCAACGGCGTTTGGAATGTTCTTTTTTTCAAACTCGTCCGTTGTTGGCCCGCGGCTCTTCGAAATGGTCTATTTTTGAAAAGAAGCGCCACGTTGTCACTTTCGCGTTCGTTTTTAAAAATGTAAACTTTTCCCGAAGCGCCAATCGCGGGCGTCCATCGCTTTAAGTCTCACTATTTCTTACAGGCTGCTG
Source organism: Trichuris suis (assembly GCA_000797535.1). Classification (NCBI taxonomy): domain Eukaryota; kingdom Metazoa; phylum Nematoda; class Enoplea; order Trichinellida; family Trichuridae; genus Trichuris; species Trichuris suis. The sequence goes on along the minus strand of KN538378.1, from coordinate 563,178 downwards.
TTTCAGCGCATTGAACAGATCGTCCAACACATTAGCCGGCAATGGGGACGGTGGAATTTTTGAATATGAAAAGGACAAACTGCGATGACGAGATGACGCCTTGCAAGTGACCCATTGGGGTCCCATTTTTTGTTGAAGTAACACTTTGAAGTATTTTTCTTTTTCAGACAGCGGCTTTCCAGCCGACTGCGTTGTCAAGAAGAACCCTTCGGCGCCCAAGGAACGCGGCATTGGGACACACGAGCTACGAGGCTTCGTAGGCTTTTCCTACTTGCCAAATCAGGTGCACGGCAACGCGCTGAAGAAGGGTTTTGAATTTACCATAATTGTCGTTGGTCAAAGCGGCTTGGGCAAATCGACCCTGATGAACTCTTTGTTCATGGCCGACATTTACGACATTGAGCATCGACGCAAAGGCGAGCGGCTCGTGGTAGGATATTTGCATACAAAATTTGCATATTCATATTATTTGGCTCCGTCTCGCCTTTTTCAAATTTCAAAACGACCACTTCGAACCTGTTCGGCCGACGCGCATTTGTCTCGCGAGGCAATTATTTAAATTTTTTTTTCAAAAAAAAAAAACCATTGCGCAATTTGTCATCGCGTTCGACAACGCCGATTGGGCTTTGACGAATTGGTCGCTTTGCTTCAACTGACGGCTAAACGTTAAGTTGCTTTTTGAGCTTTGCAACGGATTTGCGTAACGCGCGTTTCGACGCCTTAAGGTTTAGTTGTTAATTTGCATAATCGCCACGCATGTTTTGCACACGGACGCGTCAGGCGATCCTTAGTATTAAAAGCGGAATTCGCTGACGTCCAAAAAAGGAAAAACGGCATTGTATTCGTGGTCGCAGTTATAAGCGCTGCATTTTCCCGCCATAGGTAGGCATCATTGCCGACGAGAAAAGTTGTTTTTGCTTACAGTCAGAAAGGCGCATGCCGCGAAGTGCTTCAGCCAAGTCTTTTTTTGACGTCACAAAGCTGCTAGCGCGTCTCTGTGACGTCACGCGTGACGTCATGCCGGCTAGCGGAGTAAATTATCTTTTGAAATTTAAATTTTCAAAACGCTTCGCCTTCGTCGGCTGTAACGGTTTGTCACTTTTTGAAAGATCAAATTTCCATTTTCGCTTTTTTCCCGCCAAATTTTCCCTACACTCTTCCCTCTTGCAGATTGAGGAGAACGTTGTGCAGCTGGTCGAAAATGGTGTTCGCTTGGTTCTAACGTTGGTGGACACGCCCGGCTTCGGCGACGCCATAGACAACAACAACAGGTTGGCTTTAGGCCGCCCCCCCCCCAAATACGCACGTGGGGGGGGGGGGGCTTTGCTAAACTAATTTGCATAATTTCCAGTTGGACGCCAATTGTGGAGTACATTGACCGCAAGTACGCCGAGTACTTTGAAGCCGAGACCAAGATAGACCGTTTGATCAATATACCGGATAAGCGGGTTCATTGCTGCCTTTATTTCATAGCACCCAACGGTGGCGGGTAGGCATCTTATTTCGTCCTCTCCTTTCCGTCCAACGAAAAGTGCATAGGCAGGTAGCCCGAAAAAAAAGTTTAGGACTTTCAATAGTGTTACCATTTATGGGCATTATTCCAAGGTATATTTTTTATCTGCAGAATAATAATGAGCGTGTAATTATCTGACTTGTTGTTCTGGCAAGTTGTAAGAGCTTGTGCGAGTTGTACGGTTGATTCATTGACCAAAATAGATGAATGGGGAGACTTTTAGGCTTAGACCATTGGACATCAAAGTGCTGAAGGCTTTGCACGATCGAGTGAACGTTATTCCCGTCATCGCCAAGGCGGATACTCTTTTGCCGGACGAATGCAGGCGTATGAAAGCTGAGGTATGGCGACCTGTTGGTCGAGTAAAAATTGTTTCACTATCGCCCATTGTCTTTCAGGTGATGAAACAGATAGCCGACAATGCAATACAAGTTTACGACTTCCCCGACCCTGAGGACCAAAAGATTACCGACGATCAGAAGTTCAGGGTGCGCACCCTAATTTTCTGTGGGTCCTAAAAGCCTTTTCTTATTACGTCATCTTTAGGAGCGGCTGCCGTTTGCCGTCGTTGGCAGTTCCGACTTTTACGAGGTCAAAGGAAAGAAGGTTCGTTGTCGCAGATATCCGTGGGGCGTCGTAGAAGGTAAATAAACAATAATTGTATTATGTTGGCTCCTTTTGATTTTGTTTAGTTGAAAATTTGGAACACAACGACTTTTTGCTATTGAAGAACAGTTTGATCAGGTAGGCGACGTGGCGCGCATAATTTTTGGCAAAGTGTTTTATTTCCTTTTCAGGACGTATATGCTCGATCTTGTTGACATTACGAACCACGTCCATTACGAGAATTTTCGTTGCCGACAGATGCTCAATTCGGGCGACCGTGGCACCGGCGAATTGAGCAAGTAAACGACAATGCCAAATAGGTGTCGCCTCTGTCGCTACTGTAAAGTTCAAATTTTTTTTTATCAGAGACCCCTTCACGCAAATGGAAGAGGAAAGATTGTGCCTTCAGCAAAAGTTGGAGCAAATGCAGACCGACTTCAATCAGGCATTTGCTCACGCGCGGTTAAGCAATTTGCATAACAGCTGCTTTTGAAGGTGTTCCAGCAGAAAATTCAGGAAAAGTGGGAAAAGCTGAGATCAATGGAAGAGGAGGTGCGTATACAGCCTCTGCTGCTGTAAGCGTTAGAGTTTTGCTTGCTCAGATGTCCTTGCTGGCGTTGCAATTCGAAAAGGAGCAGCAAGAAAAGAAGTCGCTGATCGAGGAACGCTCCAAGCTGTTGGCCGACGAGAAGGCCCAATTCCAAGAAGAATATCCGGGCTTTGCGCGCAACACGTCCGCCGACAGTCTTAAAGAGTACGTGTTCGCGAAAAGCGGACGCTTTTCTTTCTTATTTGGCCGCGCATTTTAGTATTTGCATTTTAATTTTGCCCCGCGGTGATTGGTTAATCTCCAAACGAGCTTTCAGTTCACCGTTTCGACAATTTTCCATTTCTAGCTTTTTATAACCTACCGTAGCATATTCGATCCTGCATTCCAGTATTGCTACAGTAACCTCCTTTTAAAACTTATCTATTTCCCGCTGCCGCTGCGTAGCAACTCTGTGTTCGTGACGGCTCCAAAGCTGCGCTTATGCCAATACGTACAAGCGAGCATTTGAGCAACATTGCGACGAAATTGGGTTCACTTTTGGCAATCGCGGGCGTTTCTCAGTTTTTCTTTTTTTTGGTTGATAGTCGTTTCGAAGAATTTTTTTTTGTCTTATTGTTTTGCTTGGCATTTATGCAGCGCTGGCATTGATGCGAACAGGCGTGTGCTGATCTTGACCATTTTTACAGCAAGAAGAGACGGCACCTGTTGTTTGCCTGAAATGTATGATCGTGTAGGCCACACTACTCCCACCTACCTACCTACTTACGCGTTGATTGGTCAGAATTATTTTTACGTACATGTACTTACATGGAGAGAGACAGAGAGAGGACTGAATGAAAGGAGAGAGTATTTGCTCCTGCGACAAACGTACGCGTGCTCCGTTCACAACCAACTTTGGGGCGGCGTCCACTTACACATACGCACCTTTGTCGCTTTACAGTTTATACTTGTTTCTTATTTTTGTACGGTTTGCTCAAAAAAAATAAATTATGCTTTTAGCTTTGCGCGTTTGCGCTGGTCTCTGAACGGGGCGGTCGTCGGTATGATCCAGGCGGGAAACCGCATTCGACATGCCTCCACGTTGAAGCGTAAAAGGCAAGTTCGACGATCCATGTCGTCCCTTCCCATGTGCAACGAGTGACAAATCGACCATTCATATCCATTGGTTGCTTGTAAACTGAGCTTACGCTTTGTTTTTGTCATTCGCTTTCCGTCCGGATTGCGTAATGTTTTTTAAAAAAAGAATTGATTGAATTGCCACGCGATCTTCGTGTCGACTTGTTTCTCCAATTCAACATCTTTGCGCAAACGATTGCACGTTGTTGACTCGAGTGCATTGCCAATCCAACATATGTTTCACCCATTGAAAGGGGGGACGACGCGGTCTTAATGAACGACGCCCTTATACAAATTTTATTCATTAGCAACCGCGTGGTTTCAGCTACAGCGCAGATTCAAACCTCCAAGCTGTTCCTTCAGTATATTAATATATTGCCTTCTTATTTAGAAATTGCTTAAAATGGTAATCACCAAACCACTTCTTAACAAATACCGTAACCATGCCTAAGCAGAGGTCTATTTTGTCTTTGGGCAATTTTAGCAAGCTAACCAAAAGAATGCGCACAATTAACAAATTGCCGCTCGCGTAGTATCCAATGTGCCGATCAGTTGAAGAAACTTTTTGCTATGAACAAAGTTGCCACCGATTCATTGATATGAAAACTCATTGGCCTTTTTTGCTTTAAACTGAGCCGAACAAACAGCCTACCAACACACTGGTGAACAATTATTATAGCTTTGCTAGATTCGTACGGTAGCCTACGGAATGCAGGTTCAGTGCTAGAAAAAAAGCCGGCAGTCCTGTGCGGCCCCAACTGAAGGCTACGTCGAGCTGTAAGTTTTATCGTAAGCTTCCGAGCAGCGAACTAAAATGTCGTCATGTTTGCCGGTGAGGGCAAAACAGGATAGTAGTCGACGTTTCTCCGTTAATGAACTTGCATTTTAGGGGATACGGTAGTGCGCTCGCGGGACCCGTCCATCACGATAACATTGTTCCCTGCAATTTTCTGCAACAAATGCTACTAGAACCGTTGGAAGAACATTGGCTTCGCTTGACTGCAGATACACGCTTACGATAAGCGGGAAAAGCCGCTAATGACTATCGGAAAAATACACTAATAATAAGAGCAACCGCAATACTTTATCAATAATAATGAGACGGCACAGCTAAAGCTTGTTTATTTGCTAAGAAAGCGAGGATAGCATAATGCCAGGAGAGAAAATAATGCTGACGTTGAAGCTATTGAATGATGCTCAGGTGACAAGGGCTACGGTATGAGGCAGGACACGTATGCTAGCCTTATTTTGGCAAGATTGCGCGCGAACGGCGGTTTCGGCTTGATGGTTTTGCTTGCAACGCTTTCTATTCTTGGCAGTTACGTCAGCACTAGCCTGCAAAGGACGGAAAGGCTGAGAAATCGTGATCCAACGTCGGAATGGTCAAGCGGCTGCCGTCAGGAGCGGTAACGTTTGGAATTGGACCTTGGTGCGAACAGGCCGTACGATATTTGAAGAGATTGACGTCGTCGAACTGTGAGACCAATTCGCCTACAGGAGCACTTGACTGCGAGTATGCCCGGCACGAAGCGTTTGGTAAACCAGAAAGTGTTTTGCTCGAACTGACAAGTATTCGTGCATGCAGACGATATTCTATTTTCGATTAGTATTCGAAATGAATGAGTGACAGCATATCCAGTGCCAATGACGTTCTCAGCTGGCATGGAACTCCCACCATATTCCTAACGATATTCCTGCCTATCTCAACTCTGTGTGAGCTCATATTTTGACAATGGCTACGTAATGGCAAGGCATTGACGTTGTTCAAGTTGCACACGTTTCCATACGACTCGGCTGCCCAACTGCCAGCATTTATGTCTGCCTTTACGGGGCGCAACCATTGGCGTCAGAGCTTTAGCCGGCCAGAAGCAGCTTGCATACAAAGGACCCACATCAAAGGCTAACGATATCCGCAAGCAACGGTATTTGTCCGTTGACTCACCATGCCCAGCATATGTTAACCAGGAGTCCTTCAGTATAATGAAGGGTGCTTATACGCGAACTCTGTGCCAAGCAGTACGTGGGAAGGCAGTTCGCACAGACGATATTCCACTGCACAGTTGTGCCTTGTTACTCCCGGGAGCACTGACCATCTGCCTGAGCCTTGGGCCCCCTTCTAGGAGGTGCTATCAGCCGTACATCCTCTCAGCCCCTTGTAGGATGCGCTAATAGTGGAGCAGCGTCCGACTGTCTTGGAGAGGACGCTGCTAGCTGTACATCGCCTCAGTTCCTCGTAGCAGAGGCTGTTAGCGGAGCAGCGTCCGACTGCCTTGAAAAGGACGCTGCTAGCTGAGTACAGCGTCAGTCCCTTGTAGC
>KN538378.1:512583-537876 GCA_000797535.1 Trichuris suis | reverse complement strand
TTGACGTCGATTGTCTCCCTCCGAGCACCAATTAGCATAATTTGATAGAGACATGTAATAGTCGTTGGCCACATGTTTGCCCAAGTTGTCTATTTGGGCTTTTCTGAGGCGTTTCAATTTGTTGCATAAAGATATGGCAGCGACATAGTTTGCAGTCTTCGATATGGTTGTCAGCGCTCACCGACCGTTGCCACTGTGCCGTATAAGAGCACGTTGAAAGATATGCTAATCGCATTTCCGTGGCGCATTGTTATTGGCCAACAGAGAATGGACATCCTATGCTTGCAAACGTTTGAAACGGAAAAAGAGAAAGTCAAGTACGATAGAACAGCAAGAACGCATTGTAGCCAAGTACGCATAGGAGACGACAGGAGCAAAGTCTAACCATATATGGACTAAAATATGATTAAAGAAATTGTGAGAAAGAAAACTGGAATATGTTTTGTTCGCTCTGTATATACTTTTTATGTCATTCTATCGAGTTGTATTGTAAGTTCGTCCCGTTTTTGTTCGGAAGTAAATTTTTTTGGACATCGTTGCTCTGATGCCAAACAGTATACACCATTCAATACCTCTCCACGTCCTTTACAAAGCTGTACAATTAAATTTCAATATTGCGCTCATGAGAAGTGTCAGCTCGACAAAAAGGAGTATCTCGGACGCGTGCTGCTTTTCCGCTATAACAAACGATTGAGCGCTGCCGGAGCCGCTGAAAAGATTCAGGCGATCTACGGGGAAGAGGCTGTCACCTATGGAGCAGCTAGAAAGTGGTTTTGCCGCCTTATGGAGGGAAAGTTTCATCAGGGTGAAAGAATTAAAGAAGAAAGCGGAGGAACGAACTTACGAAACAAGCCAATACTTTGTTTCCGGCCCGCTCCATCCGTCGGTCGACCACAAGAAAAGCACGTTAAAGCGATAATGGTTTTTTTAGAGTATTATCACATTACTCGAATAGTCTATGCGAACAGACGTACTATTGAATCCTACAAGTGCAACGAAACCTTATACGTACCGTCACTTCGCCCATAGCGCGGCATCGGCGTTTCCATTTCCGTGGCAATTACATCATCTCGTGCAAAAGTAAGCGCCTTTATCACATGAGGACACAGCGCAGTTATCAGCTACGAAGATAAGGCGTGCACGCAGTATTAATACATTCAGCTAAGAAACCAGTGCAGAAATGTCAGTCTGTGAACATGCGTTCGCAAAATGGGTGAAAAGACTTCCTTATCTTCAGCCGATTGCTAATTTAATATGGGCTGTTATCTTCTTTTACCGCGATAGGCTGATGATACTTAGGCTGAGGTAGCCAGAGCCTAAGTGGACCTTTCCTATCCTCAGACGCCTACAACGCCACCGCGGTCTACACATTCAGACTTAGTATTAACTGTTGTCTGTTCGCTCTTTTCTTCTCATGCAATTTTTAAAGCCTACCCTAAGGGGCGTAAGCCTTTAACTAAGCCTGAAGCTATTGAAACAAGAAATAATAGAGCAAACAGGATCAGTAGATAGACAGTGGCGGGAAGACTACATGGAAGTTCTAACGTGCTACTTATTCGTTCTTCCACTTTGCCTCTGCCTTTTATTTGACATGTATATTGTTTTCCCATACTGAAAAAAGTACACAAGAAACGAGACGCAGTGTAAGTGATGGCCTTGTGGCGGTTCTGAATAAAGGATGCATTTGCTGCAAAAGAACATCATCATGGTTCAAATGCGTCCTTTATTTAGAAGCTACAGAACTGCTACAAGGCCATCCCTTACGGCGCATTTTCGATCCACGCGGGATTTTGGCTCATAAGGGCTTTTCGCCAGCTTAGATACTGTATTCAGAGGGTCGTCAGGCTCCCTGTTGCACACGTTGTGCTAGCTGGAATACTGAAATGTGCGGGAAAGTTCAAACAAAACGGTGCGAAGTTCTACAACGGACTTACGGTATGAAGCTGCAGTGCGGCGATCCAGTGAAATTCAAAAACAGCTTGGCAAAATGAACAACCGGTCGACAGAAGTGTCCAGCAAGCATACGGGGGGTTCTGCTACGCTAAAGATAAACTAGCAAAACAAATGAACAAAGTTTACGTTACGAAGATGGCACAGCCGCAGTTGACGGATGGAATGAAAAAGACAGTGTGTTCACAACATAAGCTCATGGTAACACTGGAGCAAGATCGATTGAGGAAAAATTAAAAATGCTTAGACAAACGGCTGCTTTACAAACAGTGTGATTTGTTCAATAGGGGAAGACTGAAAAGGCACTGCAATAACGGCGAAAGATGAATAAATTAGAGACGGCAAAGGAGCAACAAGTAAACAGACTCAATGCGGGTGGTCTCGTGTAGGGACAGCGCGCCTTAACGGGTTTAAGGCAGCGTCGGCGGCGTCAAAACGGCGCTCAATGGGCTTAAACGTTTGTCTCACTTTGGCCAATTGGAATAACCGACACTGGCAGGTTAATGAATGGACAAAACAAAGGAAACTAGTAAGCAACGACGGCCTCTTTGTACTGCGAAATGTCAACGGAGAAAAAATCCTCCAATTTCCATTGCAACGTTTCGAAGGTTGGTCGCCTTTCGGGATCGCGATGCCAACATTCCAACATTATATCGTAAAGCTGCGATGTACACTTGGGCGGACATGGCATACGATAGCCATTTTCAATTTGATGCAACACCTCAGCATTGGTCATCCCTTTAAATAGAATGGTGGTGGTTGCTTGAATTTTAAAATTAACCTTATACAATGGCTACCTGGGTACGGTATGCGCCCAAAGGTTACCAATTCAGTGAGCAGAATGCCAAAAGACCAAACGTCCGATTTAATGGTAAACTTGTTGAACTGAACAGCGACGTGAACAGAATAATTTCCCCCATTTTGCCCTTTTCTTACCAAAGCGGCTTCGGGTGCTGTCCATTTGATGGGAAAACGAGCGCCCACTCGAGCTTCGTACTCATTCTCCTGCCGATTATTATGCAAATGAGAATTCAAATGAGCGAAGTTGCAAAAGAAAAGAGAACTCACCTTGATCAATCTGGCCAATCCAAAATCGGCAATCTTCACCATCAAACCATCGCCGACTAGAATATTTCTTGCCGCAAGATCTCTGTGAATGTAATTTTGAGATTCCAAGTAGGCCATGCCGGCGGCTATTTGGGCGGCAATGTCAATCAATTGAGGCAATTTGCAATTACGACCTCGACCTAAACGACGCCATTTTCAGAAGACGCTTTGAAAGGTAATATACCGATTACCTTGCATGAATTGAAGCAAATTTTCCTTCATCAACTCGGTGACAATCAAAATTGGTTCGTCGTAACTGCACACCGCGTACAGTTGGAGCAACTTTGGATGTTTCAACTTTTTCATTATCTGAGCTTCGGCCAAAAAGTCGTCCGGATTCATTGTGCCCGCTTTGAGCTGCTTAATCGCTACGGGAGTTGTCGAATTCCAAAGACCTTCCCAAACTTCGCCAAATTGGCCGGCACCAATTTGACAAACGAACTTCAACGAGTTTCTGTCGATCTCCCATTGATCGTCGTAGGTGAATGTCAGCGTAGGTGGCGCTTCGACCTGCCATAAACAAAAGCAAGTAAACAAAAACTCCAAAAAAAAAATAGTTCGACAAGCTAAGAGATCACCCTTCAGCGTTTTGGAAAATCAGCACACACACGTTCTCATCCCCTTATGGGACAAGTTCAAACGAAAAGCAAAACCTGTTTTACTTTTTAAAATTGCCGACTCGAAAATTTCGCTGCTACCCACCATGGGAATGTAAAGCCTTTATTCAAGCACAACAAAAAGTGAAACTTTCGGGAAACACCAGCTGTCGCTCTATCAGCGCCAGCGGGAACAAGTGTGTTCCGAAAGTTTCACTTTTTGCCTATGCTTGGCTTTACATTGCCATTTTAAATTGTGGGCTGCTTTTTATTAAAGAGAGTTTTTTGATAACGACAACGTACGAACTCGCTACGAAGAATTCAATATTCAAATATTCGAATATATGACGGTAGGCGCATAGTACCTGCAAATCAGGTGGCCCCCATTATCCGAACGACCTTTAGTAGTATAGTTTAGACATAACGAGTTTCGCTGTATACTGCTCGGATTAAAATGCTTTTTCAGTGATTAGGTATTGCCTAGGCACGGATACGTGTAACTCATCAGGGAGGCTTGACCAAAAGCATTCGTCATAAAAGTAGACGACAAGCGCAGATAAAAGGTCAATAACTGATTTTTCAAATACGGTGGAACCTCGATTATAACAACCTCGAACTTGACAACTCTCGATTATAACAATTTGCTAAGGAGAACAGTANGTTACAGTACGACAGAATGATGTGGAAGTTACGACCGCGATCTCGCGGCATAGAAACGTGAGATTGCTCAGAAACAAACGCGAATCACAAAATTTTCGAAAAAAAGATTAAGTTTTTGTTGGTGCTGCTATAGTTAATTTGAACTCAGCAGTCATGCAGCCAGGTTTCGTTAAAAAATGAAGCTTAAAGTACGTGAAGACAGGGTAAACTGGTAGGGTAAGCAGACTCTCGATTATAACAAAAATTCGGANATAACAACTACCCTCTGGCAAGTATTGTTGTTATAATCGAGGTTCCACTGTAAATATGATACGGTGAAGCCGCGTTGTCCGAATTCGCCGAGAGCAACAGAGTTACAGTATGAACAAATGATGTTCAAGCTGTGATGCCGCCGATCTCTTCTGCTTTTGTTTTTTGGTGCTGTTTCAATAACCACGATAATAGAAATATACAGACCTATTAGAAGAAAGGCGCCTAAGGTATAAAATATTTCGAATATACGTGGAAATCAATTGGCCCTCCCTTGTCTGAACAACTTGGCAAGTTATAGTTCGCTCAGTGAAGTTGCATTTCATTTTGTGCTTGTCCTATCGTTACGCTGAATAAACTGTTGGACGTTCTAAGGGTGCTTTGAGAGAAAAAAGTTACTCAAAATACATGCTGGCCCGTTGTTCGGATTAGGCAAAACTACCGTTTGTGCATAGGCTTACCCGAATACACGGCTTTCTGAGCCGCGTGCAAAGGCCGTCCGCGCTGCACATGTAATGGGCAACCAAATCTTCCAACGTCCCATAGGACATCCTTTTAGCAATGAAGTATCCGCCGCTGGTTAACCGTCGTATTCTGTAATGCTTCACTGCAACGCCGTCTCGAACTGAAATCGAACAGAGGGGCGCCAAAATGAGCACAAAAGAAAAAGATCATTTGGTCATCGTCTCACCGGACAAAGAATAGTCGTCCGGATGAGATTCGCTGTCTCTGACCAGAAAGCTGCCTTGCTCATTGCACGGCATCAATAGGCACTTCTCAGCTTCTATTCTTCTAAGTTTGCCAAAGTACCAACTAAAGGAAAAAGCAAAGCTACAACAACGCGCCTTCGTTCAATGAGTCATAAGGAGACTACTACGGGACTTGATCAACGAGACATAAGTGTTGAGAGGACGAAGAAAAAAGATGTTATGCCTACGAGCAGTGAAATGAATCTACAATAGCGTAAGGAGACGGCAACAACAACTTCTGAATGCTCAATAAAACTGAATAAAGTTGTAAATAAAGCTTAAAAGGTAAGAGTACGTTGGTGAGAGCGTAAACAACAATTGATGAATGGAACTTACGGTTGCGCTTCAATGGACTTCAATTTGGCAAGATAATTGGAAGGAACGTAACCGCAATCGCCGGTAGCTCTGTTTCTGGCGTACCACCAGTCTCCCTGAGTGTCGTCCAAAATTTCCAACTCTTCACCTTTCATAAAGTTCAAATCTTGCGCCGTTCGAGCGTCATAACCATAAAGAGCAATGAACAATGGAGAGCCGGCAAAGTCTCGGCAACTTTCGCAATTGACAGCTTGAAATGTTGGCGTAAGGCCAAATTTGGGTGTTTGCTCCACACCGACGCTGCATCGACGTTGCTCTCGATCCGGGCAACCATTGTGCTCAGTTTGCATAGCGGTCGAGGCATTGACGACAGAAGCGGTCGACGAGATGTTGTTATTCTTTGCCGACGGTAGCACGGCGCCATTAACAATAATGGACGCTTGTGGAACACCATTGGACGGATTTTTTTCGTGGCTCAAACAACTTCCCATTGTTGGTAACAATTCGTAAAGGTCGTCGACTGACTACTATTGCCGCCCATCGCGCAAAGAAGCTGCTGCTAACCACTACTAACACGCCTACGAGCAATAATGCTACTTTCAACCATTGCATATAATTGTAAATCTAATGAGCATTTTTTGGCAGCTTTCCTGAAAAGAAAAAGAATAAACATTAACCAATGGCAAGTCAATTTTTGTTGGCTACAAAAAAGTTGCCATTGCTTTGTGGAGAAAAGGCGCGCGCGGCAAAAATTGCCCAAAGGGAGGCCCCATTCGACGATGAAACGCCAAAGAACGGCAGGAATTTTTAAAGCGCAACGCTGACGGCTTCGCTAATTGGCCATTCGGCAATTGGAGCATACGTTTGGGCAGCTGCAAATCGGCAACAACGACCGAGGAATGTTGGACTAAGGGCGACAACAGCTTGTTGCTTCCAGAAATAACGGCCATCGGACGCGGGATTAAAGCGCAAAAGAACTTTTTTAAAAACATAGCAACTGTTCTTCTTCTTCTTGCAGCATCGCAATGGCCGGCTGATCGAACGGAAACGTGTTCGTTCCATTGGGAAGTTGGCAACAAACCCCGTTGTGTCCGCATCGAGCAAATGGAACGGCCACGTCCCTTCGTCGTCAGTTCGCGCGCGGGCGACGAGGGTCAACACTTGCGGTGACAAGCGGCGGGCGAGCCGGTTGCAAGCACAAGTGAAATGCCCATTCTTGCCGACTTAAAGCCGACGCCAGAACAAATAAACGAAAAGTTGGCGAACCAACAGGCTATGACGGCGCGAACTTACGGCAAACCGTCCGCAATGGAAGCAAACCGAAATGAGGCGGGCTGAAAGAAAAAGAGTCGGCCTACATAACGGCACAACGCCAAAGTAATCCGTAGCACAACTCCAACTGGAACGGCACCACAACGATTGACCCTAAAACAAATTTACAGAACGACAAATCAAAATGTGATGCTCAAGTTAGATTGAAATCGATTGACATTGCCTTACGTCCGCGTAGTTTGAACATAATGCTTCCGTACGAATTGCCGTAACGCGTTAATTTCTTTTGAAGAAAGCATTACAACATTGCAGCAATGCATTCTGTCGAAATTACAACCTTTCATAACGCTTCCTGAAGTCTCCATTGAGTCTACGGACGGGATATGCCAAGATTTCGATTGCCAAAACCTTCACGGTTCGCCTGCTAGAGCATTGCTCGTCTACGCGCAGAGTGATGGGTGTTGCATATTTTAAATGACTCGGTTTGCCGCGAATAATTGATTTTTTAAAATTCCCTGAAATGCATAAACTCTAAGCGCAGCTGCTTTTGAGGCTAACGTATTTGTCGAAACCTCCACCGGCTTTGCGCTAAGTACTAGAATTGCGAGCAGCAAACCCTGTGCGTCAAAACGTTGCGCACGAGCAGCTAAGATGGCTAAACATCAAAATTACAAGTCCTGCTAATCACATATAAGTAATAATTAAAGGGGTTGCTTAATTAAGCGCATCAGAGTCAAGCAAAGCGAGCGCGTAGCGTGATGCACTGCTGTACGGTAATATAACTTATGCGCAGGTACGTTTTCGTCGAAAGTTTAATTTGAAATTGTCAGTTTTGTCAGAAGGGCAGTTGGGCGTAGCTACGCCCAGCCGAACGCTGCACAATTCAACGGCGGACATCGCGGAACGAAAGGCGCCTGTCAAAGCACGTTTGTTTGCATTTGCTTGGCATTTCAAGGATGCAACTTGTCTTTTGCCATTTTTCGTTTGGTAAGTAAAGCGCTGATGTTAGCGGGAATGTTTTGCACGACGGCTCACCTTTGTTTAGTGCTCTCATTGCAGTGGGCGGATCAAGAAAAGCGAAGGGAATTTCCAATGGCACGCAAAAAATGCTGCTTTACGCAGGTTCAAAAGTTGTCAACGATTGGCCGCTGAAACGCGACGCGACAGCTGCTGGTTTTTGCTTCCATTTAACGAAGCTGTCGCAAACTTTAACTGACAACACTGATTCGTCGCTTGAACGCGCACAGCGAGTAGAGATGATAGTTCACTTTCGCCAATGGAAAAGAATCTACAAAGGCTAAGCAACCATTAACTTAAACAATGTTTCGACATACGTTTTTAAAATTGTTATATTCAACAATCGATTAGCTATGACTGCAGACTAACCTGTCCACCTTTTGTCTTATACGAGCGCGGATAAAACCATTTAGGATAGCTTTAATGCAATAAACAACGCGCTGACTTATACTTGCCAAATCTTTTCGGAGATGTGCTGTAGAGAGTATACTTCCACGAAGGATGCAGATGAAATTGTTTTTGAGATCATTAGTTTCTCCAAAAATGGACATTCAGCTTGAAGACTCATTGGTTCAACTGTTTTCAATCATCTCAGCTGCGCCTAATGCCCAATTATGAGCCAAACGGATATGCTCTTAGACCAACTGAAAGCCAGGCGACGATTTTTATTCATCTCCCGATCGTGCATGAATATTGCGAAAGAAAAGGTTCTACCATTTAAGGGAAAAATCGAAGGCTGACCCAACTACGCCACGCCACCGCTATCAACCGTGCTTTTCAACCATCTTTGCTCATAGAAGCCTTAGCAGGTCTACTCGGCTCTGGATGGTGCCCAGATATTTGATATATTCACATGAATGCACATCAGGCGGAAAATCACAGCTGATTGTTTCGGTAGCACAATAGTCGCCTCCGCGCTAGCACTAGCAACTTAGCTGTCAAACAACTGACCTCCTACGGTATTGGAGTCAGAATGCTTCAGTATAGATGGAACGGGACATCGAAGAACATGAACAATCATTGGGGCAAGTCTATGGCAAAATTCCATTAATACAAGCAGCCTTACGCCACCGAGTATCATCTACCTTTGACAGCAACGTGTGCTGTGGCTAAGTCCTCGCCATAGGAATTTCTTATGGACACTGAGTACTTTCCAGCGTGCTCTGCTTGGCAGGATTTGATGGACAAGGATGAGCAAGTGTCCGTTGTCTCGATTGCCAGCATATTGGATGTCTGCAATCGCTTCCCTTTGAAGTACCATATGGCAATGGGACTTGGCTTTCCGGAAAATTGGCAATTCAACTGGAGTGTATTTCCCGCGTTAAGTTGCTGATCCTCAGGTTTAACGTGGAATACGGGCGCACATCCTTCGGACCTTTAAACGAAAGGTCACTGACTTCTAAAGAAGGGCACAGCCTACGAAACGATGTGCGCATACTCAACCGGGGTCGTATCCAATACTGATTTTACGTCCACTGATACGGCACCCGTGCAACTGCCAACGGTATTTGTGGCAACTATAGTATACAGTCCGCTGTCGGATTGGTCGCAAGTCAGAATGGTCAAATGATGGGAGTTGCCAACGGCGTAGAGCTACAAGGCAAACAAAGACGCATTAGGATGCACTAGCGAGGGTCAGCGCAAGCGGCAAGAACGTAAACTAAGAAGCTAAAAGCAGCAAAGACGAAAAAACCTGATATTTTTCTCCCGAAGAAAGGACCATATTATCTTTCATCCAAGTGACCACTGGTTCGGGATTTCCCGTCAACGTAACGGAAATGGTGGCATTTTGTCCCGTCTGCGCAACGAGCTGACTTTGCTTTTCCAGAAACGTTGGCGCTTCGACATTCTGCGTCCTCCCTAACAGAAAAAAAAGGTGAAAACCTTTATTCCCCATCAATGGCGCCTCATAACTTAACTTAACAGCCCCAAACGGGAAAGCAAAAGCGTACGGTACAAAGGCGGGAAAAAAGTATCCTGCGAATCAGAAATATTTATACCTGCGCGCGGCTTTAATAGCCATATTCTTCCGATCGTAAATAGGCTTGTTAATTTTGGAAATTTAACGCTTTCTAACGATATACTGGAATTCAAAATTTTTACGCGATAACTATTTTTTACCGAATATAGAATTTCCGGCACGCGACGTGTCCTATCTTCAGCGTCAGTGCTATTAGCATGGGCGCGAAAGAACGGACGACGATGGACGACGCCCTGAGAGCAACTCCTACTATTCAAATCGCTAATTGATTCTCAGGTACTGTCGAGCAGTTCCCGCCTATGGAGATTAATGATGTTCAGGTACATAGACTAGTTCCACTCAATATCTACATTCAGCGATGGAAAAAAGTATCAATTTATACGCCGGGATAGTGTTTAAGAAGAAGATAAGATGAATTAATTATAAAAGCTTTTCTTTTTACCAACGACAGTTAGCAGGCAAGAAGCAGTCGCTTGACCGTAGCGATTCTCCGCCTCGCAAGTGTAAAGGCCCGAGTCTTCCGGGAAGGCGTCTTGAATGACCAAAGAAAACGTGTCGTCGTCCTGTTGCACATAGGAGAAGGCTTGACTATTTTGAATTTCGCATTTTTCATGGAACCACACAACCGTCACTGGCGGGGGGCCGCAGGCCAACTTTAGGGTGAACGTCACTTGGTCACCGTCGTTTACGACTTGGTCTTGAAGGTGATGTTTGAATTTGGGAGCGCACGTGCCGCTTGATTGCGGCTGGTATCGCTCCTTCACCTTGACGCGTACGGTGGTTCGCGCCTCGCCGGCTAAATTGATCGCCTTGCAACTGTACTGACCTGAATCCGCTATTCCAATGCTTCCAATGGTCATGGAGGAACTTTCGCCGTCGTAGCTCAAACGTATTCTCGAACTTGGCAACAAGGCGCGACCATCCTTTGACCAGACAGCATGCGGGTTAGGCTTTCCTTGAAAACTGCAATCAATGCTGACCGTTTCACCCATAAACGCTTCAATAATTCCAGGCAGCACTTCCATGAAGGTAGGAGCTTGCGCATCCTTCAACGGTGACTCAGGTGCTGAAAGGCGATACAGATATGCAAATGAAAATTACAGTTCACCCATTAGCAAGACAACTTACGCAGAACGATCAACTGGCTGCTGGCGCTTGCGACACCGTGCACATTGGATGCCAGGCAGTTGTAAAATCCGGCGTCAAAGCTGGTAACCCGATGAATTTCGAGGTAGTAAAAGTCGCCGTCATTGTATATGCTATATTTGCTACCCGACTGCAACAGCATGCCGTCCTTGTTCCACGAAACGTTGGGATCGGGCGAGCCGGTCAGCGCGGTTTTCAAACGCAGCGATTTGCCTTCCCGAATTTCCTTGCGCTCTCGAGGTCTGACAACAAAACACGGAGCGCATTCGGTTGACTTCTTTTGCTGAAGGACAGCGCGAAGGTGCTCAAGAGCTGAAAAACGTGTCAGCCTTGCCAATAGTAGTAAAAATTACGAAATAAACGCCCATTTAAATAACAGCGCCTATGGTTGCTTACAGCAGGTTAAAAAAGTGGCCAAGCCAGCTCGTTAATACAGTACAAAGAATATGCAGGTACCTTTGCCTTCATGTTCCGCCGGTCGTCTGCTTGGCGGCGGTTTAAGCTTGATATCAGGATGGAACTGCGACCTTACGTATGTCCGTCCGGATACTTTGGCATGTCCGCCTTCAGGCAGCTGCGTGTCCTTTAGTCCTCTTATAAATTTCGGAGGCTCTCCTTGCGGCTTGTACTTTGTCAATCTGCTTAGCAACTCTTGTTCAGCTTCGGTGGTTACGTCCATTCGTTGCAACGTTGCTGCTTTCGTAACGCTGGTACTTGCACCCTCTGATGTTGAAAAACCTGCAAGCTTGAAAATGCACACAGGATACCCTACCTGGTCCCAATGAGTAGACGCCGTCGGGTGCTCCGAAAACTTCAATTTTCTCCTCTACTTCTTTTTTCACTTTGAACTTGCGATCACCCTTTACTAGTACGCCCATAGTGACTCGGGAACCGAGCGGAGTGACCTTGTCTTGAAGTCCTTTCAAAAACACCGGTGCCTTTCCGGTGTGGGGTCGGCCGGCGTAGACGTTTGCCGCCGTTTTCACAACGCCGTATTGATTCTTCGCCTCGCAAACGTACAATCCGAAATTTTTAGGAGACACACGCTTTATCAGAAGGCCGCACACGTTGTTGGGGCCGAAGAAGCATTGGACGTTGGAATTTTCGACCAATGGCTCGTTTTCAAAGTACCACGTAATTTCCGGTTCCGGTACGCCCACAACTTGGCATATCAATCGGATTTCATTGTCGGTGGGCGTCCAAACGTTGTACAGACACCTTATGAAGCACGGAGCGAGTCCAACGACCGGACTGCTAACGGTCAAACGACCTTCGGTGCTGACGGTTCCAAGCGGATTTTCAATTTTGCATTTGTACAATCCCGAATGAGCTACGTCCGCCGAGCGGAACGACAATGAGCATTCGTTTCCGTTTTGCAAAATTTCCCTGTCCTCCGAGTAGACAATTTCCTTGTCCTCCATAAACCAACGAATCAACGGAGGCGGGTAGGCGTCGAAACGACATTTCAAAGCTACATACGTTCCCGCCATGCATTGGAAGTCAGCTAACTCTTCCGTGAATTTTGGCGGTCGTGGTTTGCTCCTAAAGCAATAACCGATTAACAGATTCATTAAGCACTATTCAACAAGGCGGGAAGCAATAGTGGCTCATTCAAAAGCATTTGATGTACAAAGGATACTTACATGGACTGAAGGTCGTTCAACTCTTCCTGGCTGCATTCGGACCAACCTAAAATGGTAACCTCACATTTTTTCAATGTTCCGAAAGAAAGCTAGAAAAAGCAGACTTTTCACAGTGATGGTGAAACGGTAGGAAGTGGAACCAAATTGATTGGTCGCCACAAAGGTATAATCGCCGTTGTCACGAACGGCTGCTCTCCTGAATCTGATTCGTAAGCAATCGTCTTGTTGATCGAGCGGCAATACGTCACGTGACACCTACGCAACAGAGTACGTTAAAACACGCGACATTGTTTGCAAGTTTACATTTTTTCCTCCCTTTTGCAACGCGTATGTCACGTTAGTTGAAGAGACAGTACGGAAGGTAATTTCAATAGGTTGATTTTCCAATACAAGAATTCTTCGCTCCGGAGTTTGAACAAACCGTGGAGGCTGACCAGCAGTCTCCGCTGGTCTTTTCTCTGCCGCTGAAGAAGGGTGGACGTCTCGGAAAGGCCGAAGAAAGCTATTAACCCTCAAACCTTGAATGTCCAAATGGCATTCCGTACTGCTGGAACCAAGCTTATTGCTGGCAACGCACATGTAGTCGCCGGCGTCTTCAGGCGAGCACGCCTCTACTTCCAATGTACTTTCGTCACCGGAAAATCTAATTTGCATATGCCGTGTGCTCTTCAACTGACGACCACTTTTGAACCACACGAAGCGAGGACAAGGGTTGCCGGCAACTTTGCAACTCATACAAACAGTCTGTCCAGCCGTAGCCTTCTGACTGCGCAATGGAGTGACCACTGATGGTGACGACAGGTTAGCCTCGTCTGAAATGAAAGCGCACATTTAAGGATGAATTTAGCAAACGGAAAAGCATTACCTTCAACCGAAAGGATGCATTCCGACGACGTGCTTCCGTATTGATTTTCCATAATGACCCGGTAGGTACCTTGGTCGTGTTCGTCCACGTTTTGTATAAGTAAACGGTAGGCTTGATGCTTGGAGGCAAGCAGCTGCCTTCGACCGTCCGACTTGATCGCCTTTCCATCCTTGTACCACCTCACTATACCCTTTGTGGACGAACAGAAGCGACACGTCAGGGAAGCCGTCTGACCTATGCGAACGGTTCGGCTGGTTAGCCCTTGAACAACTTTTGGTCTTTCCTCCTTCGCTTCGATAGTCGGCAACCTACAACAGTTTAGCCGACGTAGGTTCCTTGTAGGATACACGGAATTCAAGTAAAGTTCACATACTGTATCATATGTACATACTGCCAGCCTGTTCCTCATATCAGGGACACGCGGCAAACCGGCTGATAAAGTAACGCTGTCGCGTCAAAATGGTAATGCTCGCAAAACATTACCAAAAATGGGAGATCTCACACGCAGTGTGACAAATGTGGGAAAAAAGTACAACACCGAAAGTGAGCCTCCCTTTTTTCCAGTAGGGATATTCCGGTTCAAAGAAAGCTAATAAAAGAAGCGTTCTGCCCCACGCCTACTTAGCAAACAAAGTGCGTTCATTTTCAACTGGTTTAAAATTAAAAGAAGCAACGTTAATGCCCATCGCTTTGCCGCGTCAAACAACGAAGTGACCGAACGGACGTATTGCAGTGTTGCGAAGAGGGGATATGTAAATTATTTGACACCGTATAAATTTTAAAATTAGAAATGAGAGCAGCAGGTTACTTACTCGCTCGGCGAGAAGACGGTAACGGTGAACGTAATGCGGGCAGAGCCTTCTCGATTGTCCGCTTTCATTTCATAAACACCCGAATCTCGCTTGGTGGATTCCTTTACAGCAAGCGTTGCATATTTTTCTTCGGTAAAGTCCCAACTTGTTCTGCTGTCCCTTCGAAGCGGTACACTGTCCTTATACCATTGGATAGTAATGGGACGAGCGCCGGTAACTTCGCACGAGAAATGGATCGGTAGACCTTCGGCAACATTTGTCACTGCGGGAGTGGTTTGCACAGGGATAGGAGGACCTTGGTCAGCTGACAAAGGCGCCCGTATAGTAACAACAGCAGGTTTTTCCCATTCCTTTCTTTTAGCCGTAACTGCCACGTGATATTCGACATTTGCCTTTAAATGTTGAACGCGGAATATGGTCGATTCAGTGACGCCTGCTTTAGTCCATTCCCGCTTGCTTTGTTCGCGTAGGAATACTTTGTACAAAGCTGCATCAGTTTTGGGCCCTTTGTCAGTCCATACCAACGTGGCACTGGTCTCTTCAATCTTGGTCAATTGGAAGGCCGTTAGCGTACTATCCTGTGCATCCAAGGCAATGTCCATTGCTAAGTAGTCCTCCTGAGAAAGTATCTCCTTTCCAATGTCCACTACG
Source organism: Trichuris suis (assembly GCA_000797535.1). NCBI lineage: Eukaryota > Metazoa > Nematoda > Enoplea > Trichinellida > Trichuridae > Trichuris > Trichuris suis. The sequence continues at coordinate 522,863 of KN538378.1, read as the reverse complement.
CTAACACGCGGCTCGGCTGTAAGGGCCAACGTTTCACTGCTGTAAAACTGCTCTCGCTTTTGCTCCTCTTCAAAGCCTGTTTCAAATAAGTCTGTTATGAGAGCGCGAAGCCAAAGACCGGTTTGCTTGACGAACGTTCAAAGCACTGGAAACTCTCAGCGAACAAAGCTTCTCCTCTTTCTTTTAGTGTATTCCCCAAAGTCAAAGACGAGCAGCAGATGCTCTAACTTAAGAGTTTATACTTTACAACAGCTGCCGGGACACAGTTAAGTTCAGTGTTCACCTAAGGGCAAAAGGAGTTCATTGCTTACTATGAAAAAGGTTGTATGAAGCTGTGATCGCGCCGGCAAGAAAGAAACAAAAATTGCTTTGCTCAAAATTAAGTGTTGCAGCAGCTTTGAGTGAAAATGTTGAAAACGTACCTGAGATGGTTGCTCGCGTTTCGGCGCTTTGATCCTCACTTTCAACAACGCACGCGTACTCGCCAGAATATTCCTCCGACGAGAAGTGCAAAATGCGCAGCGTTGCCAGGCGACCGTCGAACTGGGTGCGAACATTCTTGCTCGGCCTTATAAGGCGCCCATTTCTGAACCACTGAACCCTTTTCACCTTTTGGCAGCTGAATTCACATTCGAGCGCAACGGAGCCACCTTCTGTGACTACTACGTCCTCCAGAGGTCGTAAGATTTCCATGGGATGCTCCTCGGCTACTTCTTCCGCTTCAACTTCAACTCCAGGCAAGTAGTCTAAGCGTTCAACGTATTTCGCAAATATGACTTTGGCTTAATCTAAGACCGGATGCTTACCTACGACCGTAACAATGCACGTGGACCTTTGTTCGCCCGCCGAGTTCTTGCATATGCAAGTATATTGACCTGCGTCTTCTTCTTCGACCCGCGATATCGATAGGGAGCAGAGCCCATCCTGCTGTACGATCGACATCAGCCGGTTGTTCATCTCCAATTCGTGTCCATCCTTTTGCCTAAACAAGTGTACAGACCTGATTAAGAAGCACCCACGTTTTAAAGGCTGAAAGCTCAAAAGCAACTCAGGCAGTCATCCCACGCTCATTTGCATAACCCAAGACAAAAAGTGAGAGGAGAATTTCCGTTAGACCTTGCTTTTTGTACTAATAATAATATTATTAAGGAATCTTAGTAAAGCATCCAAGATGCTAACAAGTAGGAATGTTTTCTGCAGGTCAACAGTGCAGTTGTGCCTACCATGAAATATTCGGGAAAGGAAGGCCGGAAACAACGCAGCGAAGTTCAGTACTACTCTTCTTCGCAACGGTTACGTCTGTAAGGTACTCCTGAAAACTGGGTGCCCTATCTGCCGTAGTTTCATCTAAAAAAAAAGAAAGAAATGCCATTGGGCATACACTGGTTCTGTGCCAGCAGCCTACCAAGCACGGTTAGTACAGCCTCCGTACGAGCTCTTCCATGGTCATTCTCCGCAATGCAGGCATATGTTCCTGTGTGCTCCATCGTCACCTCGACGATGGTGAGAGTGCAAATTCCAAGTTCATACTGCAAGCAACAAGAAAAAGAGATTTCTTTTTGGAAAATTCAAAAAATATCTGGTCGCGTAGAAAATCCCGAATGCCCAATATTTCTGAGCGATATATCGAATTCTGGCAACCAAACGACCGCCCTCTTTCATTTTTCTTTTTTGCCCTTATTGCTTCGCTTTTTCTTTCTTTCAGCGTACTTTCCCGCTGCCGGCATGATTTCGCAGGTTAAGTCGTCGATTTTAGAAGGCGAAAAGCACCTAACGTTGGCTAATGATTCTTGCTGACATCGATGTCATGTCGATTTTATATCGTATAGGTGCAAGGTCGGTTAGGGAAAATTAAAAAGCGTTTTCTACAGCGTACTTGTCTTAGCTGCCGAATCCCGAAACTCAGCAGAGGCGTACAAGAGCCATGAAAATCACAAATCCCTTTCTGATATTCTAAGTAACAGAGACCTTAAATAAGATTCTTCTCTATTTAGGACTGAGAAAGAAAGATTTCGGGATTTTGAATGCTCTAGACTTTGGTATTCGGGATTTTGAATATCAGCCCACAATACCGCCCGATCACTTACCTTTCTGAATATAGTTGGCTCTTCAATCAACGTCTCGTCCTTAAGCCACGTTATTTGAGGCTCCGGATGACCGGTGACCACGCAGGTGAATGAATGACTTAACTTTGAATGAACAGTCTCGTCTTTCAGAGGAACTTTGAACTCCGGGGCCATTGGCGTTCCGAATCTTTCCTTCAGCACTTGTTTTTCTGCAAACAATAAAGGTAATTCAAAAAGGAGGCATTCAAAACTTCTAAACTGATTCACTACTATCACAATGAGCTAAACGAGTCCATTCAGAAAATATTATTAATCAAAGACGAAACTTTAAAGACTTATCAAATTGGACTAAATGAAAGTTGTCTTATTGTAACTTTACTAGCCTCGTTTATCATGCGAGCTTGGAAAGGTGAATAAATATAAATGAGCACCTTTTATGGTAATGCAACAAGAGGTTTCTTGTTCGCCAACAGCGTTAACAATAACGCATTTGTATTCGCCCGCATCTTCAAGGTATACTGGTTCAATGGTGTAGTATGACCTGCTCTCCACTTCGCCATACTCAACCGTATATTGTTCAGTTTCCTCCAATTGGACGCCGCTCTTGTACCTATGGCGACACGACATTCCATAAGGGAATAGCCAACTATGCTAAAAAAATACCATAGCATCCGCGGAGTAGGCACGCTTTCCACAACAACTTCAAGCCTAAGTGAGGAACCCTCAACTAAAGTGATGTCCTTTAGGCCTTCGATGATTCTGGGCGGGAAATAGCCTTCCGGTATTTTCATGGTCAGTTTGAACTTGGCTTCGCAGGTGCCAACGTCATTGGTCGCTATGCACTGCCAGACGCCGGTGTCCCGTTGGCTCATCGAATGGAAGAAGACTCGACTTTCCGATTCGGTCGTCACTATTTTGTACTTCTTGTGAGAGTCTTTCAACAGCCTACCATTCTTGTACCACTTCACCGTGGGAGTCGGTCTGCCTTCCACTGAAGGCAAAAAAGGCTTATTATAGAAAAACAATTCATCGCAAGACAACTCAAAGGGTAAATAAACAACTACTTCACATTCACTTCAACTGACCCTGCTCATAATCGACGGGGACAAACTGTTAGGAGTTCAGTTGTACAGAAAGCATATCATACCGTGAATTACAAGGGATACACTGTCCCCAAGGAGGACTTCTTGGTCTTCCGGTTGCACGGTGAACTTTGGCACCATTAGCTCCTCCTCGGCAGCCATTTCCGTCGGCTTCTCCTTGACAATATGTGGCAAACCTTCCCAGGCGCAACTTTCAATGTTTGTCACCGGCCAACGGAACAATGTGGACATATGAGCTGCCTCGGTTGTACCAGTCAACTCGCACTGACAATAGTCGGCCGAAAGGTGACGACTGGCACGCTCGGATATTTCAGCGGCCTGAGTAAACCTGAAAAAAGAAATACCCTATTCGCTCCTCACCAAGGCAATACATTGAGCGGCTGACAGCATTCTAAGGGCCATGATTCAGTTTTGAAAAAAATAAATTGGATTACGGTTAACGACGGGCCCATGTGTACCTGACTATCAATAAAACGCGTTTACGGAACTTAATAAATAAATTTCAATAAAACACAAAACTGTGTCCAATGGAGGAGGAGGAGCTAAGTAAAGCGAGCTCACTTGATCGTCAAAGGAGTTGACGTTGCGTCAATTTCGAACACTGCCGATGTTTCGGTGCCGCCAAAACGAACTTCCGCCTCTTCCGGTTGAAGGGGTTCTTGTTTTGAAATTTTTAAAATTCCTAAATCACACAATGAACATTGTTCAAGTTTTGCCATTTGCTGCTACCGAGAGTGAGCTCCCCTTTAACGATCTCTTGAACGCGGATGCTCAACGGAGAAGCGTCTTCCGTTTGGCTTCGTTTGGGCAGAAGGATTTCTTCACCAATGGTATTTTCTTCCATAGTCTTCAAGTCCGCAGCAACTTGGATGTGCTCAGCCGCTTTCTATAAATTTCGATTTAAAAGGCTGATTGACAGTGCTTAGGAATTCCGTACCAAAACTTTGGAGCACATTTCATCAATGTCAACTCGTGCGAGAGTGACTTCAAAAGTAATGGACTTCTCTTCAGCAATTCGATATTCCGTAGAGACCAGTTCGGACGGCGCGCTGGGTGCAGATGTTGTCAATTCATTTTGGGCAATAACCCGAAATCGATAATGTATTCCTTCTAGTCCTACCATTACGGTAGCCTTTTGCTCTTCCGTTGAGCAAACGCTGACCCAATGGTCGCTACCGGCTTCCGCCTTTTGCAAATGATAAATCATGAAGGCAGAAGTGGCTTCCTGCTTGGGTGCTTCCCAGATCAACGTTACGGCACTTTCACTTTGCTCGGCGACAAGTGGTCTTCCAGGAGGCGCCAATACGTCTGCTACAGTAAGCTTGAACTTGACAACATCCATCGCGTAGACATTTTTCGCTTGAATTGTATACAACCCTGAATCGCTTGTTTCGGCATCGTAAATAATGAGCCGCTCAATCGTATCCGTCGATTCGAGAACAGTCCTTCCGCTGGCTCGAATGGTTTCACCCTCTTTGGTCCATTGGATCATTGGTCTGGGGCTGCCCAAAACGCGGAATTCCATTTCCACCGTCTCTCCGGCGGGAATGACATTGTCCGTGGAAAATTGCTTGTCAACTTGAATTCTTGCCGGCACTGAACACACAGTGAGTGCTTAAGAAAGACAATTGACAAGCAAAGGCAGTCATTACCTTCTACGGTCAGTTGGCATGACTGAACCACGGAGCCGTAGACATTTTCAGCTTTCACAATTATAAGACCATCGTCTTCTTGCGTAATGTTAGTAAGAAGTAAGGTGCAAGTGTTCTCCTCCGTAATAATTTTTCTCTTGTCCCCTTCAAACACTTCACGACCATTGGAGTACCACCTGACCGTAGGCAGAGGTTCTCCCGCTACGGTTACTTTCAATGAGGCGCTCTCGCCTTCCAACACCGTAACATCGTCTAGCGTGGAGAGAAATACGGGAGCTGAGCCAGCTGAAAATATGCAAATTTATGCATACTAGATATGTAGGTATTTTAAATGTGCTTTCAAAAACAAACGGCTAACAAGTTAGCCGGGAAGGGCGTACGAGCTTGAGGATACGTACTTTCGTCAACGGGACAGGATATTTGGTCAGACGTTTCGCTGACATCCCCAATGCCGGCTTCATTTTCGGCAGACACTCGGAAGCTGTACGTATTGCCAGGGATCAGTCGTTCCACCGTGAACTCTGTATACGGGTTCGCTCCTTTGGAAACGACAAACCAGTTCTTCTTTACGCTGCTTTCGTCCCGTCTTTCCACAATATAATTGGTTACAGGCGCACCTCCGTCGGTGTCCGGTGGGCTCCAATTCAGTACAACGTAGTCAGAGCCAACATCCTTTAATGTCGGCTTTCCAGGTGCTGAAGGCTTTCCTATACAGGATAATTTACAGCGCTGACAACGGGCTACTGTAATACCTCTCGTCCTTCGTATCAAAATGGGTTCCGCAGTTTGAGTACCCTCGCTGACACCTATTTCGTTGACCGCGTATACCCGGAACAAATAGCGCGAGTTCATCTTTAAGTTGCTAACCGTATATTCCAGTACAAATTCTAAAAGAGCGAATACGCTGCTTAAGTGACTTCGAATTGACCTGATACCCACCAGGCAGCTGTTCAACGTCTTCCCAAGTCTTCTGAGCCATATGTCGCTGGGATATTATGTATCCGGTTATTGGGGAACCTCCGTCGTCTTCCGGTGGTTGCCATTGCAAAGTCGCGGATGTTCCCTGGACCGACAGAACTTGAAGCGGAGGTCGGCACGGGGACGGAGGTGTCAACAAGGTCGGTAGGCGCTCAATCACTACGGGATGAGCGGTTTCAAGCGATTGAGAAATTCCCCATCTATTGAAAGCCATCACACGCACGTGATACTCGGAACCGGAGTTCAAGTCGCTTATAAAGCAGCTGGTCTCCGTCGGTCCCACCTGAAAACGCTTGCACATGATGGAACTGGCTAAAGTAGCATTCCTACCGTTGCGGCTTCAAGCCAAGTGGTGCGATGACCTTCTCGGATCATGATCGTGTAGCCGGCAATGTCCTGCGCTTCAGCATGCTCTGGCGGTTGCCATTCGACCGTAATGGCATTCATGGTCTTCACCAATACTTTCAAAGGACCCTGAGGAGCGCTGGGAACACCAGTAGTTGGAGCGGTCACCTGAACGGTCATTTCAGCTTCGAATTCTTCTCCGTAGCCTTCTGCGGTTATTGTTTTGACTTTGAATTCATAATATTGGCCAACTTGCAAATTTCCGTACGTATAGGTTTGCTCCGTAGCGGGTAGCGTGGCAACAACTTTCCAATCTTCTTCCTTCGCCTTTCGTAGAAGCACCTCGTAGCCGATGCAAATCTCCTGACCGGATATCACCTTTCTTTCCCAATTAACGGTCACGTGATCGCCTGTAACCTCAGTGACAAACAGTGGTTGATATACACGCTCTTTAAGGTCAGCTGTCCGTTGATAAGTTGTCGTTTCTTCTACAGCTTTGCTTTCCCGCAGTTGTTGCCATGGCTTCTCCATTGACAATTGTAACTCCACGCTTTCAGTTGATAGCTCAAAGGAATCCGCTGCCCTCACAGGCAGTGACAGCAACTGGTGGATATCCATAGCCGCTCCGTCACTCTTTATGTAAGGGAATTCCGTTTCGGACTTTACCGAAGCGCTAACGCTGCTTGATTGGACTTCGCTTTCGGCCAGAGTCAAGGTGCTGTCACCAATGGAAGCACGCTTCAGGAAGCGACGATCAGTTGACGATTCCATGAAAGAATCTTTCAGGTGCTTCATTTTCCAATGTTTGAACTTTACGTCCGACTCCTTAATGCAAAAGGTCACCCCTTCGCTTGCTTCCATTGCGAAACGTTTTTCCGTTGAACAAACGGCAAATGCACCGGCCGTTTCCGAAGCAACCAACTTTTCCGAGATGTCAGCAAGGGCGCTGCTTGGCAATGAAGCTTCCATGGCACTTGCAAACTCCGCTCCTTCAACTTTCAACTTCTCGCTGGCTTCCTCTTCCAACGATTGAGCAATATTCATTTTTTCAAATGCTTCAGGGGCGCATTCAATTTGTTTCTGATGAAATACTTCATAGTCGGATAATGTCCGCCTTAGGGATGTGAGCGCCTCTTCCGACAGGACAATGTTTAAACCCGCGGAAGAGACTGCTGCTTTCATTTCCACGAAGGAGGAAGCAGCTTCCACTAATGGAGCTGCCGACATGGACGTTGTCGCTTCGGCAGTAAGCTCCACTTGGCAAGTTTGCAATGCTTCCAGTAAAGGCGCAACGGTGATACCAGTTTTGACCATTCGTTCGACCGCTTCCTCAGCTTGAGCAATGTTTGTAATACTTTCTGACAGGTGGACAGATTCTACGAGACTTTGAAGACTTAAGGACGATTCCACACTGCCGACAGCGAGTTCCATAGTTTTTCGATCAGTAACAATGGAAACGTCCGCAATGGTTGCTTGGCAATACATTGAAGGCGACGGCATGTCGTAAAAGACTTCCACTGAGCATACTGTAAGTTCCGGCTGCGCTTGGAAACAGGCAGACGTTACGTCAAATTGTTCTTCAGGCATATGTTTGCTAGCATATTCAACGGACAAGGCGGAAGTCAAAACGTGATCAACGTCAGTGACAAGTTCGGCGGTATACTCAGTTAGGCTTTCAGCTACAGCCACTGGAAGATGCTCTTCAAAATAGTTAACCTGAGAATCTTTAAGCAAATCAAGTTGAAGGCTTATGTCTTCAACGGCAGTTTCAGGTTGTACGATGGTAGCAAGTTCAGGGAAACAAGGCAACGAAACGTCGGCTGCCTTCATCGGCATCTGCTCAAACAAAGACTGCACTTCTATGTTTTCTGTACTTACGCTGAGCGTCTGTTGTTTCATAGAAAGTGAAGTAACATCTTCAGATGAAATGTACTCAGCCTCGTTGACGCAAGGCATTTGAGCATTAAAAATAGAAAAGCTCTCAGTCGCTTGTGCTTCGTTCCAATATGGGACCGCAGTAAGCTTCTCCGTGGCGCAGAGAATCGTGTCAACATTGTCTCGGAAAGGTGAGGACGAAAAATGTTCAGCGACCGTCAACTCTTCCGAAGAATATTGCGACTCCAAAGTTGTCGATTCCTGTTCAACATCAAACCACGTTTTCATCTGAGCTGTTGCCTGAATAGCGAAGTCTTCGCGTTCAAACGCGACAACTTCGCTGGCAGATGCCGTAGAAGGCAATGGAACAACAAACCAGCAATCCCCAACGACGCAACGTCCCTTAAACGAGGCAGCTATTGTGCATTTCTCCGCCTTTGGTGCAACCTTTGGCTTGAGTTTAAGGGACACCTTTTTTCTAAGACTTTCCATTATTTGAAAACCAGCGGATAGAATAGGAATTTCGTCAAACTTGAATTTGCTCATCGTTGCAAATTCATCGCGCACGTACAGGTCGGCACAGACGCGGTCCACTAACCGTACGAGCTTGTCCGCGGACAGAGTTGGTCGTTCAGGGATAGCCTCTGCTGTTACGTCAGCTGAAACAGTATCTAATTTTTGAATTTATATGCGTAATATAAGCATTACGGTATGGCATAGTGTAAATCAAGTACGTATTTGCAAACTGCCGTAAAATGAATGAAAAAACATACCAATGGCGACACTCGTCTGCAACTGCATTGTGGTTATTTCAACACGTCTATCGGCTAGTAAATGGTCAGCAGACAGTGCAACAAGGTTTGATGAAGCGATCATAGTCTGCGTCGTTGCTTCCTCTTCCTTTGCCTGTAAAAAAGAAATAAATGTTAACCTTCCATTCAACGAATGTATTGGCCACAAGCATCGCTGTGAAACCGCATGCTGTGACGTAACTGAATAACTTAAGGGAGAATTCGCCTTTCTAAAAGAAACTGAGGCAACATTTTTAAATATATTGTTCTAACAATGGCGTAGCAGCACATTCAAAAAGGAAAAATACGCGCTGGCGATCATTTTCTTCGAAACTTAACTCTACGTCACTGAGGAAAGCTACTTAACTCTCGCAGTAGTCTAATACGCATTAATTTGCATAAGAATTGGTTTTGTCTAAAGAAAGTAAGGAAGAGACTTTTCTGCAACACGTACCACCTCGGAAACTGCGGCAATGGATTTTTCGGCAAACTTTGCGGATGCGAGTTGGTCAGCTTCAACAGCGACAAATTGGCCAGTGATATCCAGTACAGTAAGTGGTGCCTCTGCAATTGATAAATATGCAAATTACTTTAGCGCATGCCCATCATTTTATGATAAACAGGATGGAAGCGCTGCTTTGACAAACGTGCACAATACTAACGGTACCACAACGGTCAACAGGAGATGAAAAATAAGACATCATTTTCCAAGAAGCATTCACGCCTTAGGCATTTCTACAACTCATACTATCAATGTATGCATAGGTGATTGAAACTAAGCTTACATAACTAATATACAGATCCTATCAGCATTGAAGCAGTAAGCATTTCCTTAAACGGCATGCAAACAAAAGCGCGCCTACGTCTTAAACTGAAATATACCGTCGGCGATATTATGCACATTGAGATATGTAAGCAAAGCAAAACATTTAACATAAAACGCTCAGATATCTTTGAAGTATAGCATAACATATTGGAGACATAAACACATGACTCAGAGACAACGTCACGTCAATATATCCCATTGATCTAATACTGGCTGAACTAGATTATCCAAATTATTAATAACTGCAGTATACCGAAGCAAATACGGTGAAAACCAAACTATGGATAAGTTAAACATAGCGCTAGATTATTAGGGACCAAATTCTGACAAGTCCACTAGCGAAATGGGTGTCCAAACGGGTAACATAAAACTCGTGCCTACTTTCAAATTCTTTCTAGGAAAGATGAGAAAACACTTCTCTTCGCCTGCTTTTGTAAACCTATTAATAATAATTACTATTATTGTAACTTCCTCAATGGATAATATTTGTTTATGTAAGGTTTTTACGGATAACGTTCACTTCCCACGAAATTTTCTGGAAGGTTAACTCCAAAGCACTGTGAATGAAAAGCAACTTTTAGGAGAACTGAACGAGTTTCTTTCCGTAGGAACCTTACAAGAAATAAGAACTGCAATAATAATAA
>KN538378.1:474074-512483 GCA_000797535.1 Trichuris suis | reverse complement strand
TACTACTACTACTACTACTACTACTACTACTACTACTACTACTACTACTACTACTACTACTACTACTACTACTACTACTACTACTACTACTACTAATGATAATAATAATAATAATAATGTTTAAAAACGGATGTCATGTAACGCGCGTATGGGTTTTCATTGTAGAAGATTACGGTGTTCCCCTTCTATTGAAAAAAACCAAAAGAGTGAGATCCCAACGCTTTCGGGAACTCGACATCCAGAAAGCTCTGAATTTTCATTCCTTTGGTTTCCTCAATAGAATGAGCATACGGTAATCTTCTATAATGAAAAGTAATGACAATAAAATATCCTTGCAAGCTTTTCTACAACTTTGCCTTTGCTTAATGAACTCTTCCGTTAATAATTGGATCACAATATTACGTAACAGTAATACTTACATTCAGATCGGCTTCTATGAAAGAAACTGCGGGACACTACATGCAAAGGAAAATCGAAGCGACCATCGCTTGACGTTTGTTGAAAAAAGAAAATTATTGCACTCGAATTCTTTGGCGGTGCTTTGCTGTCTACGATACCGTTCCCAACATGGAAAATCAGGTACATAATGGACGAAAGAACACTTGATTCACATTTCAAGCATTACCATATATGGCAACGATGAAAGTAATAAATAATCTCTAATCAATTAAAGCCCGCGAAATGAAAGCTATGCTGAAATATGTACTTAAAGATGACAGAACGTTCGCATGGACAAAAATAGTGTTAGAGAAGAAAGAAGCAACAGGGGAGGTTTAATTCCAAAGAAAAGTATTACTAACCTTCTACGAGCTTGATTGCGTGAATTCCTGCCACTGACAACTTCAATTCGGCAGATTTTTCAATTGCGCATTCAACTTCGTTAACGGACGTCGTCATCTGTTCAGCAAAAGCGCTTTCTTCGGTGAATACGTTCGCCTCTACTTGTAGCACATCTTCCCTTTTGTCCACTTCTACTACGTCGGTAACATGAACCAGTTTGCTGCTTGAAATTGCAGCCAACTTAGCCGGCATTGCTTTGATGGTCGTTTCGCTGGTGAATACTCGATCTCGGATGTCAGAGGTCAATTCAACACTTTCCTCCGAAGTAGACACGCTCAAGTGATCGCCAATTAGTGATACGCAACTTATTGCCTTCTGTATGGCAATCTCAGCTGTTGACCATTGCTCCTTCTTTGAAGAGAAACCAAATTCCGCATCCGTTTGATCCTTGGCAAGAAACGTTTGCAGAAAATCTGACGACTCACTTTTAAGTTCAACGGTCAGAGAATCCAAACGAGGAAGAGAGGAAACATGCTGGGAATATTCAACTGCTTCCACAGAAACAATCTCCTTCGCCACCTCCTCAGCGCATCCGTAGTAGACAGTGATTTCTAACGATTCCGATGGATTTTCTATCTCCACTATGGACGACAGCACCGCTGCTGTTAAGCATACGTTATCAGCTTGGGTATGGCTCCATTCGGGCACAATAGCGTCCATGTCAACCTTATGGGTGGGCAGTGTTACGTCAACAACTTGTGACAATGAGCTTTCCAATATTTCATGGCTCAATTCAGTCTCTTCAAGCAAAGCCAAAGAAACGCCCACAGCTGTGCATTCCGACACTGCCTCAACAAGCGCATGGACAAAGGCGTTCTGCATATGCAAATTGGAAAGTATTTGTTCTTCCGCTTCCAAGTTGACAAGAGCAAAACACTCTTCAGCCTCTTCAAAGATCGACAGGTCAACTTCGGTAGACAAAAACGCCATTGCCACTGTTAACATGCAGTCCGTAGTGTCAACTATCTCTAAGCGAGATTTCGCTTCTTCAACCTCTTCCGACGCTTCAAGACAGCAGTACAACTCTGTCATACTGTCAAGCGACTTGCCTACGTTACTTGCGGCCAACAGGAGAGAGCAACTTTCATCCTGCATGGAAGAGATCGTAGTTGACAAGTGCTTAACGGTTTCGACGACATTCCTGACTTTCGAGCAGTAAGCATAAGCGGACAGTATTATGTCAAGGGAAATCGCTTCGTCCGTATGTTCAATATCGCATAGGACAGTCAGCAAAGCGTCAGTGGCTGATTTGCTGTACGTGGACAATTCGAAAGTATTCGCCACGCAAGCTGTCAGCTCTTCTTCGTCCAGCTTTCGGACAGACAATTCAACTGACTTGTCTTGCATAAAAACGTTGCATTTGCAAGTTGCCTTCTCTGCCTCCGTAAACAGAAGCTCCAAAACACTAGGCTGATCCAGACAGAAGGATGTCAATGCAACAGAGCAATCGCTGCAGCAAAAACCGCAAGAGGCAATCTGCTCCTCCAGTAACGATTCCCTGATCTTCCCAGAAGCAGTTACATCTTCACTCATTTTAAGCATTTCAATTTCAGCTTCAATGTCTTCCCGCCTTTCCGCTTTCTCCACGTATTTGCCTTCCAAAGAGGCTTCTACTTTTTCGCCAATTATAAGGGCCACTGCTAGTTCGCATGGGATATCGAATGTTTTTTCATACTGTAATTCCTCGCTAAGCAAATCTTGAGTGGACATCTCGCCTTCAACACTTTCCATCGTCATGTCGCAAGCAACTTTTTCATATACTCCTTCAAAGTGGTAATCCACATCCGTATCTTGTGTCTGCACGGTTGCAAGAACTGAGGGCGTGAGCGCAGTTTTTGAATAACTAGAGGACCAGTAGCCTTGTTGGGCAAACAGTTGTTCCCAAATGTCGGTAATCGAAACGGCTTCGGACAGCTTAGACTTTTCAAGGAAGTGAGCTTCAGCCGCAACGACTGGTGCCTGCAAGCTCAGTTGCACATCTTCACATGATTCTTGCAAGCTAACTTGACTCTCGCTTGATTTGGACATTGCGGAACAAACGGCCGACACTTCGCGTTGTTCAGCTTTTACGGAAGCGCTTAGAATTGTATTTGTTTCTTCCATCACTTTTGTCCATATGTCTTTTTCCACCTCCACGTCATACCGTAGCTGTGCCTCAGCGGTTGTGGCTATTTCGGCAAGCAAAACAGAAATGGTCGACTTTGCTTCACAGACGTGCTCGGCCGTTGAAATGACCGGCAAGTGACTACATGTCACGTCAACGGAAATCGACTGACCACCTAAGGACACGTCGGTTTGCATGATATGAACTTGGAATTCCGAAGCAGCTTTCGCTGGAGTCAAAGTAGGCAGAAGAATGTCGGTTCCTTTCGACTCTTCCGTAGAAAGTTCAGACTCCGTCACGCAAGATTCCACGCTGACGCTGTATTCGCAGGTGGATTCCAAAGGACGCGTCGCAAATTCCGCCGAAATGGCATGTTCGCCTCCAACTGCTTCAAAGCTATATTCGGTGGCGACAAAACCTTCCGCTTCCCTTAAATAGCGCTCAATGATGGGGATCACTTGTTCGCTCTCCCATGGGATGGTCATCAGCGTTTGAAGTATTTCAATTTCTTGTATTTCGCTTAGACTGAGCGTGAAGGTGGCACATGAGCGTGTTTTATCCAAAAGTATTATGTCCGCAATGGAGGATTCAGACATGCGCGTCAGCTGGACAAGCATCTCCACACTTGCTGCAACCTTCTCGGCAGTTACGATTGAGATATCCACTGGTGCAGCAACGTCGTACGGCTTGTAAGAAAGAGCGGCGGAAAGTTCAAAGACATCCGCTGGCCTACTGTAGCTAACATGGTGGTCTATTTCTTCTTTCTCAGAGGAGAAAACAATTCCAACAGCCAAAGGAGCGGATATCTCTTCAGTCACTCCCTTAAGCTGTAGATCGCTGGTACAGCTGACTTCCTCTTGAGCGTATCCTGTTAGCCTTGTTTCCTTGGAAGATAAGGTGTATTCAGCTTCAACTTGTTCAGCTACTGCCTCCTGCTCCAACTGAGCTTCCACGTCAGCAATGGAGCCGTAAGGAACCAATTCCGAGGCTGACTCATGCTGGGACACACACAGTTCAGCGATGGCCCCCGCGACAGGAGATACATCGGGAAGCTGGGACAGCGATGTCAATGTTACCACTAGGTCGACATGCTGCTCAATAGCTTCCCATTTTTCCGTCACAGTCAGCGTCAAGCTTTGGAGTGCCCTATGGAAATCGCGGATGCCTATGACGTCATGGTCACATTCTGCTGCTTTGAAGGCGTCGAAATCGACCTCAGCGGTCGCTAGAGAAACCAACCGTTCAGGACCTACTGAACACAGGGCAGCTTCGAACGGGATATCAAGGAGCACTGCAACAGCGTCCCTACTCTCACCCAGTCTATGTATGTCTTCCTCTAAGCCTATTTCAAACGAAGCTGTGGCAGCTTCAGAAAACTGTACAACCGAGTAGCGGCAAGACTGGTCAGTTGTGATTTTTTCTAATGATGACGTCACAGAAGTTTCCTTCAGCAAAGGCCCCTCTTCAGTCGGTTTCGCGGCTTCCGAAGGTGCCGTAAGGGAGCATACCGTAATCTGATCAGCAGGAGCTTTCGGCAATTCGATTTCTACGTTGATGGTTTCCTCGATGAATTCAGCTTCCTCCCGCGGTTTGACGTAAAGGAATTCGCCGGCGGCTGCTGCAAAAGCACATATTTTACAAGCAATACCGGTCGACTCGGTGGAACTTGATTTTTCAAAGTTAGCACTTTCACCTGCTTCCGCCCAGGCGATTTGCTGCGAGGGTCGTTTTGGCGCCGAAATTAGTCGGGCACAGGTCAACAGCACGCAAGATGCATACAGTGTTGCACTAACCGTGTCGACCGTTGTGTCGACAGCGTCCAGTTGGCTAGAAACGTTAATGGTCGTTTCAGGCAAGTGCTCAGGCATTCGAACTGATTGTGCAACTTTCTGGTAGGATGTTTCCACCAGTTGACTAAACTGAAACGACGCGCGGCTTTTTGGGTGCTCCCAAATCACTTCTGTTTCTTCTTCTTTGTCCTCTCGTGCTTCACTTCCAACATACTCACTTACCGACGATGCAACCATTTGAAGCGTAAGCGTCTCACGCTCCGTTGGTTTTACAATTTCGCTGTCAACCACTGCCTCTTCGACAGCGAGCAAACTTTTACCAGAGTGAAGTAAGGCACTGACTAACACTACGTTAGTTGTACTTTCAATGGAAACGTCTTTAATGATAGTGGATAGCGCTTCAACGCTCTCGTGAACTTTTACCTTTTGCTCACCCATTATTAAATCAGCCTTCGCCCTTACTGTCTCACGAATAAGATGTAACAATGAGCAAGAGTCAAAATGCTCAGGGCGACGTAGCTCGAGAAGAACTTCCAAAAAGTTGACAACTTCTTCCTTTTCAATAATCACACTTTGCTCTAATTCCTCCGCTGCTTCGATGATTGCAGAGGCATACTCGCGTAATTGCTTAGTAAATTGAAGTTCAACGGTAACCTCCTCTATGAATTCGCTCAGCTCTGCCTTCCGCATCTCTGAAGGTTGTTGGACAACTAAATCGCCGGAAGGACCCGCCAAACGCGCACCTTCGACTAGTTCAGTAAAGTAGCTAAATGTGTCGACAATTTCCCGCCTTTCCTGCGCATCGCTTACGGTAGGCACAGCTTTTGAAATGGACAAACTTTGCTTGATTAGATTTTCAATTTCGACATCGACCCCAACCTGAGTTTCCGCCTCTTTACGAATCATCTCGAAGGAAACTGCCCCTAGCGAGCTTAACGCTTGGAAACGTTGGACAGACTGGCTTTCTAAGCAACGCTCCAAGTCGACATCGATGTCAATCTCCTGAAAAACGATCTTATCCTTATGCAGACTTACCGCTAACGAATTTGACTCGTAAGACAGCGAAATAAGTTGGCAAACGATTCCTTCAGCGGCAGGCTGACCCTCGAGCAGAACGTCAACTTCCATCGTTTCCCGCTTCCGCAAATGCGTAACGGCAATTTGAAGAGACGAAGGTACAACGTAGTCACCCACAATCTCCTCTGCTTCAATAAGGCTACGTTGTTTCGCCATTTCGACATGTATGTTTATGTCAGTTTCGACAAAAGCGCCCTCTGTCCTTAGAACTGCAGCCATAGCTTCGTACGGGAAGGCAGCGAGCACAATAGGGATGCTTAGGCATTTTTCAGGTTTTGCGGTCAGCAAAGCGTCGAGATCAACACTTTCGCTTACGTATTCTTCCTTCTCAAATTGGGCAATCCGCCGCTCAGCGTAAGTGCTTAAAACCCTTTCGGATATTTCACGTCGAATTGACGCAGCGTATTGTTCAGCTCCTTTTGACAAAGTGAGACGCAAGTTTGCTTCCGATTCTTCCACAATAAGTTTCCCGCCTAAACTGAATTCAACAGCAAGCTGAACAAGAGCCGTCTGTGGTAAGATCAGTGCTGTCGACTCGTCCTTTTGCTTTTGTGAGCAAAGCTGTATTTCCGCTACGAAGCTTTCAATACCGCGTGTTCCCTTGGAGATGCTTAGTTCCGCGTATGCAAAATCTGTAAGGCAACGTATTGAGGAGGAACTTAGAGATTCCGCATCAATTCGTCTTTCATATTCGACCATAACTTGAAAAGCTTCCTTCTCTGACGACATGGACTGAATGGTTGAATCAACAAGAGGTTGTTCGAAGAAAAATCCTTCGAGATGACCACCTGCTTCAAAGGACCGCTGAACGTCAACCATTTCCGACTCGACCTTTCCGCTGACCATTGAGGAAGCAGCGAAGAGCAGAGTTGCATACTGAGCGCTATGATCACCAGAGAATGCAAATTCATTGCGCACCACTTCCGACTCGCTGACCGATTGAAGTTCAGTAGCAGCAGACGAACTCGCCAACTCAACTATACTTTCGACAGATTCGCATAGCTTACGCTGATTGAACAAATGGTATGTACGATCAGAAATGGGAACTTTTGATGATGAGCACGCAAAGTCGGAAATCCATAATTGGCAATCAATACCTTCCGCGGCTTTAGCGCATTTCTCCATTTCAAAATCTATGCAAGCCTCCGCTTCTTCCTTTATTAACTTTTCTAGTCGCAAAGAAAGCTCCGCTATTGTGAATGCACGTTCAGGCAAGCTGCTAGCAACGTCTAACTGAGAGGAGCTTTTCAAGGTGACGTCAATAGTTGCTTCTTCCTTTTGCCAAACTATATGAGCACCGCCACGCAAAGAAACCTCTGTGCCAACGTGGAGGTGGATTGGAACAGTAACTTCTGCCAATCCGTTTTCGGAAGCCTTAGTCAAATTCAATTCTAGCAGCACACTGTCGAGCTGTCTTGAAATTAGTGAAATTGAAAATTCCAGAAGAGCAATGCTCTCAATCATCATAGCTTGCATAGACTCGCTATGCTCGGCAGACTTGTTGAGCTCTAATGCCAAAAATAGCTCCTCTTCCTTGTGCCCCAGAATTTGTGCACTTTCTAACAAATGAACCCTCTCCAGCTTTGTTATCATCTCTTCCCGTAGGCATAGCAAAGAATCAGCAAAGCTGCGGCCGACATCAGGGGAGCAACCGATCTCCACGAATAGTTCAATGTTCTCCTCTACTTGCTCCACCTGTTGGACCTTCAAGAAGCTAACAACCTGACCTACTGCTGACTCTAAGCAAGACTGGGCAACGATGCATATAGCGGAAGCACTTTCAAAAGGCTTACGGAGTTGTGTCACTTCACTTCTATCTTCTTTGCTCTCAAACACCTCCACCTGCGGACCGTAAAACACTGCCTCGGATGTTGAGATTTCAGATATGCAAATTGAACTTTCAAATGCAGCCACCTCATTTGTCCATTGCGCTTCGCAGCTGGCTGAAGACGCTGCTTTCAAAGACGAAAATTCCGCCTTGCTCAATGTAGCTAATGAAAGGTCACTGCTTTCCGTCTCACCGAATTTCAACCCTTCAGCAGTTAGCGATATGTTCTCTTCGATCTGCTGTTCGCGCGCATAAATGCTGAGCGAACACTTGTCAAATTCTTTGCACTCAACTAGATCGTCTTTGAACTCAAATGGCTTTGAAAGTTCAAATGTAACCTGAACATCTTTTTCTTGCCTTGTTTCTTTCTGTACTTCTTTGAAAAGAGAAATTTGTGCCTCAGCCTTAGTGAGCTCAATGTTGGTTGGCGCAATTTCGGGCCATTCGCCGATCCTTTCTTCTACGCGACTAGCGGCAGCCAGTTCGGTCAGACGAACCTCCAAAAGACATTCGGCAGAAACGATAGGCTGCATAACCTCCACGACGCAGGTAACTTTTTCCTCATATTCTGTCACTCTCTCAATGGGTGAGCTATAGGCTGCTGCCACCTGATCAAAGTCGCTCACCAGCAACAGCGATTCAACAATAGCTCCTTCGATATGAACAGATTTTTCTACTTCTAAGGTTGCGTAGATTATTTCCATTCCTTTAGTGATTGCTTTGTCATGCAAAGCCTGTACGAATAACAAGCTGCTCTCAGTGTCAACTTCCCTTATTGCATCAACTGTAAGATTGACCTCCTCCTCTTTCGCCTCTTCCTTCGTAATGACCTCAGTCGCGTAAAGGCAAACTTCCACTCCAATGGACGACTCGGTAATGACTGTCGCCTCAGCCTTTTCATGCGGCACATCTTTTAACAAGTTGTACAACACATCTTGCTGTATCTCAATGGGCGCTTGTTCGCTAATTAGTTTTACATAAGCTACGACATTTTCGCTCAGTGAATAACCTATAATATGGCAGATCGAATCTGATGAGCTTTTTGAGGAAACTTCTACTACAGCGTCTGCTGTATCTTCCGTCACTAGCAATTCCATCTCTTTTGCCTGACGGAAAGCAAAGAGAGCGCAGGAAACGTAGACCGAAGAAGATGACGGAGCAACGATGCTTTGGTGCGCACACTCTGTAACCTTTGTAAATTCGCAAACGAGAGAAGCACTGGTAAACCCTTCCCTTATTGAAGGAACGATCTCTGCTGACATTTCTTCTGCACCCTCTGAGTACAGTATGCATTGAACCTGAGCATAAGGGGACGCGCCTGTTGATTCAAAAACTACTGCGTAAGCTTTATCCGTACTCTGCTCAGTTGGAAGGCTGCAAAGCAGACTTTGCTGCTCTTCCGACAGGTTGGTCAACGACACGTCAATCTGCTGCTGCACTTCTTCTTCCTTTCTACCGTAGGCAATGTCAAGCTCACCTTTGGCGTACGTTTCAGCTGTCAGAATGGCCGCTGCCCACTCACCTTTGCTCACATTTGTTATATCAATGGACTCAATCGCTTCAGCGTAAAACTGGGTTGTTGCCCATTCGGCAGTAGTCTGCCTGACGTCATGAACAAGTTGCTCCTTCGTTTGCTTTCCTTCAACTAACGCATCTACATTTATGGTAACCGCTAACGTCTCGGTATCCCTTTCCTTTACGTAGGAAGCTGAGGCGGACTGGCTGAAGGGCACTTCCTTAACTATGTCTTCACTCTGATCGGCTTTGGTGAATAGGTAATCGCAGCTGATTGATATGGAAGATTTCCTTTTCACTAAAGAAACCTTTTCCATTCCTGACGTCTCGACAAGGCAGGAATAAAGTGTACACTCAACATAAGCCGCTTTGGACTTTGCTTCCATAACTTCTTCAACAGCTATTGCCTCCTCACGCTCAACAACCCGTCTGCCGAGTGAACTCAATGTTGAATAGACATTAGCCTTTACGGCTTCAAAGGAACCATACGCCATTAGGGCAAGAGCTGATTCATCAATTTCTTTGGCGCTAAGCTCCAACGTGGCAATCGCTTCTTCTTCATTCATCTGAATTTCCTTTTCGCTTAGGCCCCGAACCTTGACAATACTACAAGAGAGGAAAGTCTCTTGAAAAGCTTCCGCACTATTGGAAATCTTGTCAAACTGGCAGATGACTGTGGCTGCAACGTCATGTTGAAGATGTTGCAAGGACGTGACCGCGCTTTCTGAGAACGTGTACTCAGCTTGAAACGATACGTCCGCAGCGAAAAGCTCGAAAAGCGTTTCGACGCTTCGATCAACCTTTGCTTCACTAACGATGCTTGAATAGGACAGTTGTACCTCGGCTTGAGCTTGCTTTTTGAATGAAGCTACAATATCTTCAACTTCTTCATGTTTTGCTTCCTTTTCACGAAGCGTAACTTCACGTTGAACAACTGATTCTCCTAATAAGGTAGCCGCAGCAAAGGAAGCATACTGCACTATGACAGTGACCCCGTCAGTAACCTCTACGCTGCGGAATTCCAATTCTGCACTTACCGCTTGTTCCAAAGTTGGTACTTCCTTCTTTTCCACGTACGATGCCTGCACACGATCTACGGAAGCACTTATCCATTCTAACTGGTCAAATTCCACGGACTTGAAAAATTCACAAGCGCAACTGACCGTGACGCTAACTTTTCTATCTTTGTAGAGAGTGACTTTCAATTCTGACCTATCGTAAGGGAACGAATGGAGTACGGCTTCAACTTCCGCCACCTTAGATGGAACGAGTTCAATTTCGAAAAGCGTTTCCCTGCAGCTAATAGCAGCTGCCTCCTTTGAAGCTCCGTAGAACAACGTCGTCTCCTTCACTTCTTCGCCTTTTCCGAGGTCAACCATAACTCGTTGAATCTCTTCCGCCATTCCACCTTCTGTATGAGCAGACGCCTTGCTTACTATCGTCGTTGCCATCACTTCAGTTGGTACGCGCTTTATAAGTTCAAGAGAAACTGCAGTTTCGAGAAAAGCGATTTTTCCAATCCCTTCTACGGCTACTGAGATATTTTCAACAACTGTCGCTAGGGAAATGTCTTTTACAAACAGAAGGGCAGCCTGCGTATTTTCCACGCCACAAAGCTGCGTACTTATGCTTCTCTCTTCCTCGCTTTCCCGCACTTCCTTCCTTTCCCCAAAGATGGAAACACGTTGACCCAACGAAGTGCTCTCTGCGAGTACTTGTTCTGACTTCATCAACTCCGTATGTTTGCAAAGCTCATAAGCGCAAGTGACTGCAACTTCAACTTGTCCTTCACTTGAACGACTAATGTTCAACTTGGATGAGTCGTAAGCAAACGTATCGACAGTGGCCTCAACTTCAGCAGTTCTATTGGCGCAGTCGACTTGGAGTATTGCCCCGATGCTCCTATCATAAGCAGTCTCTTTGGGAACTCTGTGAAATAGCGCCTTCTCTGCTTCGTTCCCTTTTGAGAGTTCAACTACGATTTCCATTGTTTCCTCCTTTGCTCTTACTTTCTTTATGGAAAGCGTAAGCTCAGAGTGAGCAGTAATCCCGAATACAAAAGCTGCCATTACCCGTTCAGCCGCTGATTCTTTCCTTAGATCTAATATTAAACCTGTTTCGACAAATGGGACCCGGGCTACCCTATCGAACGTTAAAGTGACACTGGCAGAGGTAGCGACGAAAGTAGCCTGCCTTAGAAGGACGCTATATGACTCCATCTTTTCCTGAGCGTGAATCGCGATGTCTAATCTTAGTTCTGCCTCTTCCTCCATACGATGGGAATGGATAAGACCAAAGCAGACGGAAGCTAAAGAGAAGCAAGAAATTTGTATAGCAGCTTCTTCAAACTCAACTGCTTTTGAGATCTCAAGGGCACTGCTACTCTCTTCCTCCGCTAAGCGGCTAAGTTGAACCTCCGACTTTTCGGCACGTGCCGAATAAAGTTCGCATATAGTATCAACCGCCTGTCCCACGATTGATGCCTCGAAACACACCTTAGCGCTCCTATCCAACTCTAAAATGTTGTAGGACAAATGATATTCTGCTTCCGGTTGTCCAAAGGTGACGTCAGCATTGCGGACAGCCGTGACGTCAGATACTTCGGTAAACCGGTCGAACAGCTCGTGCGTTAAATGGTCGCACAGGCAAATCGTTACAGCTACTTCGTATTGTGATGGCTGTCTTTGCTCCTCAAAGAATGCTGTTATGTCATTTGACACTTTGCGCCTTGATAGAATCAATTTGAGTAAAGCCTGCGCCTCTTCAAAGTGGCATACCGTTACAGTAGTATCGATGCACGGTTGGATAGTGCGCCGCATAAAGTCTTCCCGCTCAACCTGGCATACCGTCAAGCTACCGCGTTCAACAACACCCAAACCACCAACAATCGCGCAACACTGTTCAACCTCAACCTGCGTTCCTACGGTAAAATCTGCGCTTACTCTTTTATGCACCAACGAAACTGTAGGTGCTCTAACGTACTGCTCACCCAAGCGGATATCTGTCAGCTCGGAGTGGCTTGGCCTTTCAAAGTTGAAAAGCTCAACGTTTTCTGAACTGCTAACATACAGTAAGCTTTCAACGTTTTCAGGTACACTCAAAGCGTATTCCTCTTTGTAACCTGATAGTGCCGCTATTTCAATTTCGTTGGATGTGCACACTTGCGACATCCTTTCTTGGCTAATGGATACGAAGTCGCTAGCAACAGTAGCAAATTCGTAGCCTACCATACTAACACTTTCTTTGCGATAGGTTCGCTCTAAGTCTGCCTTAGTTTGTACATCCGACAAAGATGTCTGCTCTGATGCGTATAGAGCTATTTTAGCGCTATCTTCAGACACGTTAGGTTTGTCGAATTGAAACGACACGAATTGTTCGAGACTACCTGTCAGGGCTTCTTCGGCTGGTCGCCGCCTTTGTTGGACAATCACTGTAAGCATTACGTTGCAGAAGGGCCATACGTACTGTACGCAATCAAAGGTTGCCACAACGTCAGGTTTCCGAATTTCCAAACACAGTAGATCAGTCTCGTTCACACGTTGAGCAAAGGCTTCGTCACCTGTCGCTTCGGGTAGAACAAGGCACGTAGCGTCAGTAGTGTCCGCGCCCTTCATGAGTACATCCAATTCGGCTGTGGCTTCGTTAAGCACCATCAATGTTGGTGACCTTCTCAAAATCTGCTGACAAGTACATTGGGCAAAATCACTGAAACTCAGCATTGCAACTGCCTCGTCCGTCCGCATGGTGTTTACAATTTCTGCAAGAACAACAGCTTCGGATAGGGCGGCAATCCTTTGCTGCACAATATGGGCTTCTGCCAACTCCTTTGCAATGAAGCTTCGAGAAATGGTTGTTGTCCACTTGGATTGGTCGCCTCTATTCAGTGTGACGTCAATGCTTACGTCTTCATGACGAAGCAGCTCGTCCTTCGACCCCAAACGTTGTCGCAATACGGCGTGTACACATTCGACGGCGTACAAATTGCATATGGCCGTCACGTCGAAAGGCAGCTTTTCACTAATTTGCATATTGATGCTCAAGTCCACGACGCTCTCAGTTTCGGACAATAAATGGATGACAGCTCGCACACTTGTCGAGTCAGCACACTTTGCATGGGCATCCGCTGCAGCTTGTGCCGTCGTTGGCCCAAGCAATTCCTCATATAGCTCTGCCAATGCGTCAAATCGTGTCAGGCTTTCTACGTCTTGCAGATGCTCTGATCTTTGCTCAACTCTACCTACGGCTACAGAAAGGGGGCGTAATTCATGGGCAGAAAGTACGCTATCTTTGGCGCCACGATCTTAGCGTACAAAGCAGTGGTCTCGTGCCTACTATTAATATGCCTCACACATTACGCAGTATTAAATAAACTATCCATTCAATTATTATGCTTTATCTCGTCTTCCTACAAGCTTACAAGCTATAAGGTCCAATATACAGTAATGCTACTTGGAATTATCAGTACATATTAATACTATTTTGTATTGGTTCGTCCTTACGCCGTTCCATCGGTTGCTATAAATGTATTGAAGCCTTCACAGAAGCTCATTGTGGCCAAGTGCAACTTTGACAAAGTAGAGAGAGGAGAGTGTAGCCGGCTTATTCTTCACTGCGCTTGCCAACCTACAGCTGGATATTGTCATTCCGCCTTAATGGGAAAAGGTGGATTTGGGCGCGGGGTGGAATGTTCTTAAATGCACCTGTTAGTTTACGGCAAGCCAGACTCACTCATTTAACAATGTTAACTGATTAACAGGTTTAAGTCGTCAAGCATTGTGCAAATAATACCTGCTGGTCAGTGAGGATTGGTTAGATAGAGATTAGCATAGGATTAAACCAACTGCGTTTGTGCGGACCAGGAGCAGAGCCAAAGCAAAGCATGCAACGCGAGCCATATGTTGAACCAAAGAAGAGCAACACTTACGAGCTATGGTGAGATAGGCAGAAGTTGACGATGTTCCAAGATAGTTTGTCGCTTCGCACGAGTACTCGCCTTCATCCTCCGGGTACACCTCCTTTATTTCGAGCATTGCAACCCCATCTTCATAGATTATTTTGAAATCCCTAAAAAGCAAGTCGGATTTCCAAATGTATAAGCCAACCAAGCGGAAACTTACTTTGATGACGATATTCTATCGCCATCGACGTACCAATGGACTACAGGCTCAGGTTTGCCTTGCACAATACACTTCAACTTGACAAAGGACCCTTCGGCTACAGACAAGTTGCTCAGAGGCAGGGCGAAGCTTGGCGCCTCTCCTAACTCTTCTTCGAGAGCAATGGTTTGGCGAACAGTTGAACTGGCGAAAGTGACCATTGACGCGGTCAACTCTGAGCTGGGAAGAGTTGCTTCAAGCTGCTTTTCCTCTTGAGACAATGCAAATGAAGCTGAAGTTAAGTTCATGCTTGCAGCTTCCGCTTTGCCAGCTATTCCAGTTGCTGCTTCCTTAGATTCTTCGACGCAACGAAGCAGAGCAGAAAGGTCGATTTCTTGAGAACATATATCAACAGTATGGGTCGCATATGTCCATTTTCCAAACGCTTCTTCTACTCCAATGCTGCTGGAAGGGCGGCATATCTCCTCCGTTTGACATATTTCGTCAAAGGACTCGAATCTCTTCCACTCGGGAGCTCTAACCTTGCGTTCAGTGGATTCAAACTCTTGCACCAACAGTTGAAATTCGGATAGTTCTACTTTGGGCCCAATTTCAAATTCTACAACAACCATAGCCTCTTCTTGCTCCTTGGCAATTTCAGCCGCAAGCCTGACAGGCATCTCCGACATTAAAGTTGCGGACGTCTCATTGAATTGAACTTGCAACGATGCAAGCTCGCAAGTCAATGTTGTTGACGCCTCTGACGTCACTTCTTCCCTTAAGCTTAACGTACATTTTTCCTTTTTAATAATCTCCACCGTTTTCTCACAGCCGTCTAAGAGAGTCTGCCTCTCCAACTCCATAAATGTCTCGCTATGGACAAGCGGTTGAACAACTGACGTGGATGTGAGCTCTCTGATAGCCTCAACTGCTTCCCTGCTAGATTTGGTTAGTTCTACATGCGCGTCAACGTCTATCGAAGATGTACGATTTGACGCCAAGCTAACTACAGGTTGCACAATGGAGTCGGATATCGTCTGCTCATCTGCCCCCTTTTCCAGCAGCAAAGTATGGTGTGCCTCCGCAAATCGACCAGCAGCGCTGTCAAAGGTCGCGTAGAACATAGTGACTGTTAAGTCGATCGCTTCCTCGAAAAAGCGAAGCTCTTCATCTGTCTTAATTTGCATAAGGGACAATTCCGAGGACGTCGAAGAAACTATTCCTTCTTGTAGGATTGATTCAACGCCGCGCTCGGCAATTGGTGATTGGACAAAGCTTTCAATGGATCTATCCCGGCTGGAAATGTCCAGCGATGAGCTCTCCAACATTGCCTGCAGCAAAATGACCTCCAAACATATTTTGGCCTCGTTGTACAAGTCTGACGTGAGGTGAATTGAACGATCCGACGATAGAGAAGAGAAACAAGCATCCAACGAACAGATCCCGAATAAGGATGAACATGTTAGCTCCTCTACGTCCTTTACGAAGGAAGCCTCAACCTTTGGCTGGTCTTTCAAACCTACGGTAGCGACTACGCTTTGCAAAGACAATGTTTGCATAATGGCAGTTACATTCTCCATTTCGCGCTTCAAGAGGTGTTCAAAGTAGGCTGTTGCCTCCGTGGATGAAAGGATCTTCGTCTCCTCAATATGTAAGGGCGAAAATAAGGGCAGATGTACAAGCGATTCGTACTCCCGCGCTACTTGGTCACATTCAACAACCACCGCTTCGAAGGTGACGTCACCAACTTCGGAAGCTGTTTCTCGCGTAGCAACAACAATGACGTCACTTAGGTTAGCTTCCTGATGGAAGGTAGCTTCGACGTTGCATTGCTGCGCAATTTGTTCTACCTCTGTTTGCACCTGCTCAAATGCTGTGGCTTTAAAGCTAACGACTGCTTCTTCTTGAAGCTGTCTACCCTCAAGATGGAAAGCAATGGATTCTTTGACAAACTGGACGCCTAATATGGCAACAGCCGAATCCAACGTCATCGCCTTAGTTGAAACTGCTTCAGCCGATGGCGACTTGCCGGCTATAAGCTCAGTGTCGACTGGCGCTTCAGGAGCTCTGCCAACAATCTTGCGCTCAGTAGGAAGCAGTAGGAAAGTTGATTCGCGCCCATAGTCGAAATAACCTATCTTTGCTTGTACGGAAAGATGTTGCACTCTGAAGGAGAGAACAATTTCTAGAAGTGTCTCCTCTTCGGCACGCTCAACGGATACTTGAAGGTGACTACTCGCCCTTTCAAAAGCGTAAGCTATTAGCTGGCCAACCTTTTCCGCCTCATTAAATGTAGTAGGTGCTACTGTAATCGCTACGTCCTCCACAGAACTAGCAACACATTCCAATACTGAATGCAGCAGCAATGCCTCGGATAGACAGACAGCAGGCTGTGCTCTTACGTCCTCAGAGACAGTATCCGTCTGAACAGAGTACGTAGAGCTTAGCGCCTCAAAAGCGCGAACAGATGTATCAGCGTAGACGATCGAAGCAGCGGGAATTTCCAGTGACAAGCTTACAGTGACGTCCGAAGACGCTATTGGAGTTGGAATAGATTTCACAACCTCTGAAATAGCCTCATAAGGCGTTGATATTATCGTAATGTCAAAGCAAGCGGATGCAATGCGATTTTGGAAACTGTTCATTGAAAATACTTCCGAAGACAGTACCGACAGTTTGACGGCTGAAGGAAGTTCGTAAGCAGCCATTGCAACTTCAGCTTCCGGCTGATGAACTTCTAAGGAAGTTTCTGTACAGCTAATGGTGTAGGCTGAATGTTCAACAAAAGTGGAGAAGAGATTACAGGATAAATGGGCGATCTGCGGCTTGGAAAGTATTTCACAGGAAATGCTCTCCTCCACAATGCTTTCCATCCTCTCCTTAGCAAGTGCTAGAGAGATTACGCTTTGCTCAAATGTTTCCCCTAATAGGATCGCCTCCTGCTCACCTACAACGACATCACGAGAAAACTCCGTTGTTATGTCCACTTGTTCCTCATGCAAAGCTGCTGCGTATGGAATCTGAACTTCTCTTCTTAGGATGTCTGCGGAAACGCTCACGTCACTTGTTAACTTAAAGGTCCCACTTGTGCCGGCAGTTTTGTCACTGTAAAGAATTTCACTTTGCAAAGCGACTGTCTCGCTTGGCTTCTTCACTGAGCTTTCTATACTTTCCGCCGACATGGAAAAGACGATTGAATCCATTACTGCCTGCGAAGAAGCTCTTACGAGCTCAACTGTAGTTTCCGCAAAGCAAAGTTCTTTCCCTAAGCTCGGTTTGATGGAAGGCTTTCTGCCCATAGCGACAGACTCGGACACAGCGGCAAAAGTGAGAGCTGCGTCAAAGTAAACTATGCAGCCTTGTTGGTCGCTAGTTCGCTTTATTAACACTGTTACCTTCACGCTGGGCACCAAAGGCAACGCCCCAATGGATGCCTCGCATTTTTCTCTGCACTGAAACAAAATCGTACCCTGCGCCTCTAATGGTTTTTCGCGTTTAGCTAAGGCATGCTCAAAATGTGCGATTTCCATGGGCACCTCCGTGAAAGGCTTGAGCTCGTAACAGGAAAGCGCTAAACTGCCCCTTTCCAAAGTGGGCAGCAACAGCGTACCTTCGCGAGCCTGAGCGGAAGGCTGTCCTGAAAATTGCCCAACAATGTCCCAGTAACATGCGGTTAGAGGAACGGAAATATTGCAAGCAGCGCTTTCGAAATGATCGCCATGCACAAAAGCAAACGCCTTACCTGCGTGGGCGAACACAGCTAACGCCTGTTCTATTGTACCTACGAGTATTTGTCCGCACACTTCCGCGGCGTAACGTTCCTTCTTCGTCATTCCGACGGTGTCAAGTTCGCAGGTGGAAATGTGGACCTGAAATTCAATAACATTCTACAGTTAACCATTCATTAATAAAATTTTCAGAAAGACGGCGACTATCGCCATCGTAAACGACCGTTCATAAAACGACGCTACTCGCCATTGAGCTAAGGAGATGAATGGAAAACAGAGCAGGAAAAGCGGCAACTACACCGATTGTGAATTTCAGAATTGTTAAAAGAAACAGCGCATTCCAAAACAAATTCTGAGTAGAGTAAATCATAAACAAATTAGTGGCTTTCGTCCCATCAATGAAAATAACCTAAGAGGAGACTAATCTGAGTTGCGTAAGGACGACATTGCTCACGCAGGGATTATTATAAAAACGTATTATAAACAACGTTACTTCATTAAGTATACGAATGTGGGCCACTTAGTTTTTCAACATTTCCTTGTTTGGCAGAGCTTTAAGGGTTGGCAACGCCCCAACCCCATCGCTGGTTCAGTGGTAGTGAAGGAAAGTCGGATTCGGATACGATCAGGATAAAAAAAAACAGTTTCAAGATGGACCTAAGGGGTCTCTTCCTCTATTTGCCCG
The DNA here is from genome assembly GCA_000797535.1 of Trichuris suis. Lineage (NCBI taxonomy): Eukaryota > Metazoa > Nematoda > Enoplea > Trichinellida > Trichuridae > Trichuris > Trichuris suis. The sequence continues at coordinate 493,820 of KN538378.1, read as the reverse complement.
CAAATAATACAGTAATTGGCAATAAGCAGGTTTGCTATACTCGTAAACATCGATTATGCGGTTATGCGTCCTCTCGTTATACTGTGACTTGGGCGGCCATCCTGTTCTGCCCTTACCTAAGCCTAAACCTAAACATAAGGCTTATATTTTGGCTTAGGCTTGGATCAAGGCAGAACAGGACGGCTAAATGCTTAACAGAAAGGAACCTTGAATTTCTCAGACATTACGCGCGAAAAAACAAAAGTCGATGTTGTTTATCCTACTGTATGTTTACGAATAGAACAAACCTGATTATTGCCAGGATTACCGTATTGTTTGCGGGCGGATAGACGAAGAGACTCAGACTAGGTAACTTCGGATCACCTGTAAAGCCAAAAGAAAATCGGTGGGAATAAGAATGGCGCGAAAATAATACAATTGGACGAATGAATAACAAACGTTGATAAGTAAAATAAAATGGACGACAAAGTTAACAATACAAAATTAAAACCGATTAAATGTATTAAAAGTGATAATAAAATAACGTAAAAGTAGGACAATAAAACAGAACGGTGGAGGATCATAAGCCCGAAAATGGAAATCCCGAATAGAGCAGAAAGTCGAATTCTCGTATTGTCGAAGAGGAAAAAACATCCCAACGGCCGTAACCTTCGTAGGAATTGAACTGTCGAATAGGAAGGAAACCTGAACGAGCCGGAATCCCGAAAGCCGAATTTCAGGTATGCTTTGGAAGTCTGAATGCCTTCATCAAGTGGTCTTGTTGTAGTTACATTGTACTTATAATTTCGACCACGAAGGCGTCTCTGTAGCTCCGAACGACTCTCCTTCGTTCTCTTTACTTTGTTCTTCCGAAATCCGAATCATACCTGAAGCTTCACTTTCGGGATTCCAGCCCGTGCAAAGGTTCTGGCCATTACGGCATCTCTTCCTATTCGACAATGTGAGCTTTCAGCCGGGATTTCGAGTTTCAGTCTTATGACCGAAATGCAAAATAGAATTAAAAGAACGACAAGAGCAAAGGAAATTGCACAGAAATAGCAATGGAGTAAATATTAATGAAACTAAGGCGAAACCAAACGACTTGCACTTTCCTCTTCCCTCCTTCCAACGCTATAGCGTCGCTTGTTCTAATACGATGTTATCCCGAATCCAGCGACATTCCCTTCCTCCGCGTATCCGTAACTTTCATCTTCAAACATCTACGTCGCGTTTCAGCCGTTTTATTTATGGTTGACACTGCGGAGGGCATTCGGGATTCGTCTGGTCACGTGTTCAGAAATTAGGGATACTTTAAACAAACTGTTCAAGCAGCAATGTTGGCTCTGTCGCTATTCAGATCTGTTCATATATGAAACAAGATGGAGTAAAATAAAATATATAAACATAATTAGAAGTGAAAATGATACTAAAGATAATATGAAAGTCAAAAATAAGGAGAAATTGAACAGTGCATTAAAATTAATTGCGCATACTGTAGGGCGTTGACGGAGGGGAAGAAATAACATAATTGTAATTCATGTGAGATGGATATCAACGGGAATGGGAACCAATTGGGTAAGATAAGCACTGCGAATACTGAGGAAAAAGAGAGAGGACGAAAACATAACTTAGGATATATACCGCCATCAAACTTTGACTTTAACAATTAAAATGACCATAAGAGGACATACTACACTTGTTCGTACTTTCTTAACTAGATTTTCATAAACGCGACCATGCTTACCTTTCTTTCCGTTAGGGCAGACTGACATGATGCTTCAAACAAGGCGTCAATGTCCCAATGGCTTTCCAACTTGGTCAATACGGGCTGAGCAAAAGCTTCGGCGAAACATGTGCTTGCTTGTTCGACCAATGACAAAAAGGCGGAACAGTCCAACTCTTCCGGCTTACTTCGACCTTCATAAACCGTTGAAACGGACGCAATGGTTTCACTTAAGGAAAGCAGCAAACTTTCGCTGATGACACCATCTACGCGGTCGGTTGGCTGAGGGCGAATCAGCACACATTCAATTTCAGCTTTATCTTGAGGTGCTTCGAGCTCCAAATGAAGCCATACTCTTTCCTGTTCAGGTATGGTGGACGAGTGGGACAGGAAGTCAGCAGTTTGCGATATATAGTCGGAAGTTGAGCTGCTCGTCAACAATAAGCCCCTCTGTTGCATGGCATAATCGGCTACGCCAAAAATGCCCAACAATTGGTCCACCTCCTGAGCAGCAGTATCGCTATAGCTGACAAACGATTCAGCCAGCGAATCGTACGACGAGTCCGTGTACGCCTGCTTTGCCGATATGAAACATTTGCTTTCCTCCTTTTGGAGAACAATTTCTCCAGCTTCTTCGAACGTTTGCCCAAATGCGGAAATCATCTGCGAAGTGACACCGCTTTCAAAGGTAGCCGACTCCGCGCGATGTTCGCTCGGATATTGCAACGTACAAACCGGCTTAAGCTCTTCAACGGAAACTGTACATGTCAACTTATCACCGGGCGACACGTCGTATAAGGACGCTTCCTTACGCTCCGCCTCGAAAACTTTGCCGTACGAAAGCGTACGAGAAAATTCGCTTTCAACAATTTCCCGTTCGGTTTGTTCAACTTTGGAAAAAAGAACCATACCGCTTACGTCGCTGCTGCACATCTCCATACGGTAGTCGGCAGTGACTGGATACGATTCAACTTGGGCAAAAGGTCTTCTGATCACGTCCATACGAAATCTTGTCGATGCGTAGTCAGCGTAGAATGTAGTCAACTTGCAATGGAAGCCGGCTGGTTGTCGCTTCACGTGAACGTTGACCAATACTTCCGCGGTGCTTTTGCGCATTTCCAAAATCATTTCCGTTGTTTCGCGTTTCTCTTCAGGGATGGATCGCAGTTCAATAAGTTTCAACTTTTGCTCGGCCCATTCGGTCGAAGCTATCAACAGTTGGAGAGAGGCCGCCTGTTCGGTTCTCATTTTCTGCTCGCACAGAGTGCCCTCACTGATCGTATAGGTGCAAACTGCATTTTCCAAACTTTCCGCCAAAATGTGAGCGGTAAGATCAAAGGCTGATTGAACATTACGCAACAGGACGTCGCCTTCAATGAACACCTCCTCAATTTGATGAGTGAGAATTTCTTCAACGGCCGAGACTTTCTGCAAACGTTTGCTTTCCAATGCAATTCTTAAAACCTGACCTTGCTGAGTGGTCAAGTCGAACGTTGCGCTGACGGCGCATACGTCAAAGCAAAGGAGACGACCATCCACCTCTCGACTGTTGCCTACTTTGTAGAAATAGACAAAAGTATCCAAACACTGTTCAACTTGAACCACTTGCAAAATATCCGTCTGCGAAACTTCCAAAAGCGAACAGACGTCAACTTCTTGCAAAACTTGTTCAGTCGAATGGACGACGTGAACAGCCGGTGGCATTTGTCGAGTTATCGTCGCCGTAACAACGGCAGTTAATGGGGCATGCAAGTGGACATCGTATAGCATTTGCTGTTCAGGTCGAAACATCAACAATGATATATCCCACTCCATTTGCATAGCTTTTTGCTCAAAAGCGACCATCTCCTTTTCCTCTCTTTCGATCAACTCCAAATGCCTGACAGCAGCCCTTCTAGGCGTTATCCATAATTGGACCTCTTCGGTCTCCCACTCCTCTTCAACCGTCAAGCATTGCTCCGTCTGCAATTTCCTAAAGTCCAACGATTCCAACTGCGATATGTAAATTTTCAGAATCTGTTCGAACGCTTCCTCCTCTTTTGTAATTGAAATTAGCGCGTTTATTTCCGGCGGATATTTGGCTTCAGTAACCATCGGAACCACTTGTTCAACTAGTCTCGTTGGGCGCTTCTCCTCCGCTGGCAGCTTGTCCGTTATTTCAACAATACGCACGTATTCTTGTTCTTCCTCCTTTTCCACAATTTGAACATAGTATCGCAACGTGGGCAATGTTGGAACAACAATCCAAGCAACGCATGTTTCCACAACGGGAGGCTTAAACATGTCCACCGTCATGGTGCAACACACTTCCGGACCAACGTGGTCGTAATAGGCTAAAGACTCAACGGTAACCGTTTCTATTTCCTCCTTGGCGTACGACATTTGGGACACCAACTCGGAAACTGTCCAGGCGAGGGCTGTCTTGCGCAAATGGACAGCGCATACGGATCTGCTATGCGCAGGCATAGTTTTGCTGACGCTCTCCCGAGGCTGCCTAACCATGTGAAATTGGGCATCCAAAGTTTCCGTCATCGCTTTTAGATAAACTTCATCTTCGGTGACTCGTATGTTGACGTTCACTAGCTCACATACGGTTAATCGGACGCCGTAGGTTTCCTGAAGGGTCGAACGAATGGACAATTGGTCGGCGGAAGGCAAAATGCAAACTGTCGCTTGACGACGAGGACTAATCATATCTTCGCGAATTCCTACAGTCTCCTCTGATGTCTTCTTCTCTATGCTAACTTTTTCTTCCACCTCCGCGTATACCAAATCTTCGCGCCTAATTGAAATGCTTGGATAGCTTACGGACCACGTAGGCGCCCTCTGCTTCACTGACGTTTCAGCTGCGTATACCTCGGGTGACATCGCTATGGACAAAGCAGTAGAGATCTCTGGCATTGGTATTTCAGGTAAAGTGAAGGAAGCCTCTTCGGCAACAAAGGCCGTATCTTCAACAATAGCCACAATTTCAAACAACGGCATTTGGCGTTGAACAACTTCGAAAAGCTCAGTATACGCAGGGAGAGGTGGTTCGACTTTCAACTGCGTAATATCCTCAACTTTTTCAAGCAGTTGTTCGCCGGATACTATGACGTCACGCTTCTGAACGCCGGTAATGGATGTTTGCTGTTGTTGCACGGTGATTTGCAACGACTCTTCAGCAGCCACAACGGCGGTACGAACCTCGCTTACGGGAGCAAATTGGACATTAGCTTTGGTCGAAGCGGCTCCCCATCTATTGCGAACATAGCACATGTAGGTGCCCGTATAATTCTTGGAAAGCTTCTCAATAATTAGCGTTTGAGTACCGTCCGTCTCGCTCAACATTTGAATATTGCTGTCGCTGCTTAGAAGGCGCTGGCCAACGTACCAGTAAGTTTCGTAGTCAACGTCGCAAACAACCTGCGCATTAAGGTTCACCGTATGATAATAATAATCGCGTAGAAAGCTTATTTTAAGCATACCTGACAGGAAAGCTTGATGCGATCTTCCACGTTACCGACGGTGTCGCGTAATGGAACAACAATGACTGGGGCCATTCCGCCTTCCGGGGGCACTCTTCTAACGAGCTGAGGAGCTTTTGGCACTTCCATTTCCTCGGGGCGTTCCCAATCAAGCAAGTGTACATTTATTCTTGCTACCGCTGTACCCACTTCATTCTCAGCCAACAATTCAATTTCTTTGGCGGGAATAGACGAAGTGGAGAAAACAAGTCTTGCCTGCGATTCCGTTTCATATACGCGTACTTTTTCCGACACGTCCACGGGGGTTCCATTGATGCGCCAAGTAAGCTTTGGTGGCGGATATCCGTCCACTTGCATGGTCAGATCTATGTACTCACCGCGACGTATATTGATCGTTTTAGGTTGGGTCAAAATCGAAGGCGCCTTTTTGGGCAAATCAAAGGACACTATTGCGGAGTCGACCGCAATGCCGACCTCATTTTCCGCCTTAACCACCACCGTATATTGCTTAGGAATGTCGGACGAGAAACGAATTGTCGAAGCATTCCTGTCGGTTTGGATGTCAATTTCCGGACCGCGTTCCACAAGAATTCCCTCGAGGAACCATTGCAACGAAGAGTCGGGTCGACTTTCAACCTTAACACCCATCTCGACAGGCTGTCGTGGTTGCACCGACAGAGGAGCAAGTTTCTCGACAAAAACTGGAGCAAACTTTTCCAACCGCTCTAAAAAGCAATGATGGTCAAGCGTACATGCAAATTGGTGCATCATCGTCAGCAAAAACACTGAGGAAATGCAGCAGGCCAAATAAGGGCGGCAAAACTACCAAAAAAGCAGCAGTACCTTCTTTGGAAGGCAATAGAAGCTCTTCTTCGACAATTTCCAATTTTGCAACGTCAGCTGACTCGTATGAACTTGTGGAAACCGCTTCGGCTGCCGGTTTCCATTCAACCTTTGGTCTTTTGCTAATCACCTCGTCGTATTCGACCGCCGCCATAGGGGGCGCTTGCGTCCCTTCGAACTCCAAAGTTTCGGAGAAGATGAAACTTTCGCTAATTGAGCTAACTGTCATTGTTTCTTCAAAATGGGGAAGCTCGGACTCCTCTGAAAAATATTGGCTTCAACTAAATCGATGGTGAACACTTCAAAAAAAAATTGTACGCTGATGCTCAAGTGGACGTTTTTAACGGACGAATACTAACATATTGGTAAAATAAGCACATTCTCTTCAATATTAGATGATCTGAAATGCGAAGGAACAAAAACGGCCAAAACCCTGTATGAAGACTGAATTGGTGGAATTTGAACGCTGAATGCACAGGATTGCTCCCTTAGGAAAATAAACGTCTTATAAAGGCATACGTACGAACGAACCCGTCGTAATTGTATTCTTTTATTAACGAATGCGTAACGTTTGCCACTAGTCGACCAATCGATCCCGAAAGCTACGCATTCGTTGACAAAAGGAGTACAATTTCAACGGGCTGCTTGTACGCATCTCCCATTGTGAAATTCTACACATCCGCACAAAAAAGGTCGGAATCCCGAATGAAAATTTGCATTTATCCTTATAGTTCTGTTCGATCAAGAAGAGAAACTACCACTACCTTGCCTCCCTGTGTCTCTTAACCAGGTGATATCATTTTTCGGGATTTTGTCATTCGGGATTTCGATATACCCCCTTTCAACTGCGTCCTTTTTTTACCTTTTGATTGGTGCCGGTTGCGAGCGGTTGAAGATTTTTTGCAATAAATCTGTTTTCGACTATTTTTTAGGGGAATGAACCCTACAAGTGTTCAACTGTACGTACGGTTGGGTTGCCAGAGAAATAACGGAACACATATACGCCAAAACACGGATATTTCAAGCGTTTGATACATGGAATTGGCCCTGGTTCCTCAGTTGCTCCTCACCTTCACTGTGGTCATTTGCTTTTGCATAGGCAATTCCTTTTAGGTCATAACGCATTTCGTGACTCCTCTGACCTTCTTCTACGAGGATCGACGTGTCTCCATTTTGGCCGTGCCAATTCGTCTAATGGAACATCTTTTCCATAACGATATGGTTACTTGCTTTTCATTAATACCTACAGTATAGAAAGGGAAGTAACCAAATCGTTGTGGAAAAGACGTTCCATTAGACGAATTGGCACTGCTAAAACGGAGACACGTCGATCCTCGTCGGAGAAGGTCAAAAGAGCCACGAAATGTGAAATAGCCTAAAAGGAATCACCTATGCAAAAGAGAATGATCAGAGCGAACGTAAAGAGGAAATGAGATGGCAGGGCCCAATTCTACATACTAAACGCTTGAAATATCCGTCTTGTGACGTACACATGTCATCCTGAAAAATGTCGTCATATGCAAAAATTCAAATGTACCTTTCACTTTGATGAAAGCTACGCTGGTCGATGTTCCATGGTCGTTTTTAACCTTTGCGCAGTAGCAACCGCTGATCGGCGACGATACGTAAACGCTGGAATTGTTCAAACCGTTTCGTTGATTGCAAACCGGAATTCGCTCATTTTCGGAAAACCACTCAACGTGAGCTGGCGTTTTCGAGATGTACTCAATGTACAACTCCAACGGCGTATTGGGAGCAACTGTCAACGACTGGATATGCTTTGTTATCTTTGGTGGTACCATGTCGGCCATGTCGACCGCAGGCAAGTGGCATTCCTCCTTGTGCATTTTCTTCACAGCTGGTTCGCCTAAAAGATCAACCGTCATAAAGCTTTACCCGTTATGTGTCATGTCTTGAAAATCATATACTGCCTACTGTAGTTTTCGAAAATGGTCAAGGAAACCTACTATTCCACTGCTACCAACAGGAGATGACGGAAACTTTGAGATTATACAGAAACCTTAGCTTTTGTACATTTCCTCGAAGGTAAATAAACGACAACTTATGGGCGCTAAAAAGTCATTCAACATATTAGACATAAAGCTGAGTCTCAAGCATTTGTTTCCTGCTATCTTTGGTTAAGAAAAATTTGACTACTATGGTAGAATAGAAACGTTAGTCATAAATGGACTTGCAAACTTGAAAATGACCAAAAAAGGCTTATACTGTTTACACACTGTATGAGAGCGCACCTTTTGTGACATCTATAGAACACGTTGAAGCGCATTGGCTCCACTGGTTGGCGGCCGTAACTTGGTACACCCCGGCAATGGGTCGCTTAGCGAACAGCGTCGAAACGGAACCGTCAGTAACAATTTTGAATCGATCGTCCCGTTCAAGCGGTTTGTCATCCAAAGACCAACAGAAACCCTTTGACGGATAGCCTTCCACTTCGACAATCAATTTCATCTCTTCACCGTCGCGGAGAGTCGCATTTTCCAAAGCGGTCACCCATCGCAACGTTTGTCCCGAAAAACTGTAGTCTTCGCTTTCGGTAACCGATACTTCGGCCGCTAATTCAACAGCCGGTTCCGCGTGACTACTTGAATCTAAGTTGGAATGGAGAACGTTTAGCAAATTCGTAGGAAGTACGTTTTTACGCAACACTTTGCCAATTCAAACTAAACCACTCAATGAGCAAGCAAATGAATTTGCATATTACGAGGGACCGCTTGACGCGAATAAACAAAATCCCTACTGAGAATTGTACGACGGCAAAGTCATATAGCGTCTTAGCACAGGCGATTCTACGCTTTCTTATTCATCAGAGCTTTGTGAATGAACGCCTTCCATTGTTAGCCTTAGATATTCATTCGCTCTTGATGGAGTATACGTTCATTCAAGAAGCACTGATCAATGAAAAAGCATACTACGCGCGTGCGTAATGTCAATTAGAGTGGCAAGTAGATGAATTTGAATAATTAATTACCGTTCACTGTCAAAAAGCACGAAGTGACCGCTTCGCCATGCCTGTTTGTTGCATGACAAGAAATTACGCCCGTATCCTCGGTGAACGACTCTACAATACGCATAGTCGACCAGCCCGACTGGGCGTCGTAGGTCTGAACAAAATCTTCGCCATTTTGCATAATTTGTCCATCCTTCTTCCAAACAATGCTGTCCACCTCGCCGGCAACCTGCAATTGGTATTAGTGAAGCATGCAGCAACATTCGGGATTCGCCCATTGCCTTGCAGGCAAAGCGGACCGCCTCTCCGGCAAAGCATTGAGCGTTGCGTAGTTCGCTTTCAAAATAAGGGGCCGCGCCCAAATCTTCCGTACTGCTCGAACCAGTTGCCGACAAGTAGTCGGACGAATGGGAGCTGACGAATCCGGCCGTTGCAGGCGGTCTCTGGAACCTTCTCGGCGCCCATCGTTCGGACCGCTCTTTAAAACAGAGAAAATGTTTATTAGCAAAAGCACACAGCAGTAAACAACAAACGACGCAACGCGCAAACAATTGGCAACATTTTGTTTTTGTACTTTTGCTTGTATCGCATATTCTTTCGATTGTTTAACAAAACAAAAACAAACGCTGCGCGGCGCTGCAACCGAGACAAGACGCGCTCGGTCGTTTGTAATTATGCAAATTTACGCAAGAAAGATTTTACTGAAGAGCAGAAGGCTGAAATGGCAAAGCAAAAGTCCAACATGCCAACCATGTGCAGAATAAAGCGTACAAAAGCGAGTGCAGGCGTGTGCATGCATGGTTGAACAAGAATTCAAACAACAAAACAACAACGTAACAATGGCTAAAAGTGCAAAAAATTTCACATACTTTATAGGCAACAAAAAGTACTGTAAATTGCGCAAGAAACTTCTTACCTGCTTTTCGGTAAATTGGAGTAGCATTGGGTTAGCATATTCCATACGGATCCTAAGCTTCGACCAAAAACGAAATAAAGCACTACGTAAACTACGGCTACCACTTGTATACAACATATCCGCATGCAATATTTTGCCAGTATTGAATTACGTGTTCATTTATGGGTTTTACGAGCTGTGCGGTTGCATTTTTTCGTTTCATTTATTTGCGAGTGTTGCGATGAAGGAGTACAGTGTGCTGCTTCTTCGGCAATGCGGTGACGTCACGTACAATGTGACGGGATAACATAACGTTGTGTGAGAGCGACAGAGAGAGAGAAGCACAAAAGCCAAGCTAAGGTAACTCTGCCATTTCTTCAGTGGGCAGAAACTTCCGGTCAGCTCCAACCAACGCTGCTCACCACCTTAATAATATAGCAACCAGCTTACGAAGGGCAGCGGATGAGAAGGAACTAACAATCAAAGGGTTCCAATGAGCGAGAAAAGAACAATGGGAACCCGTATCCGTGCAGCACATAATGGATGCACGAACGTTCAACAAAGTCTAGTCCGCTGCTGCCTAAAGACAAAAGAAGCATCAAGAACGTCAATACGATACAACGTGTGTGCAAAAACTGCTTTAGCAGAATAAATTCAATACTAACCATCGTGTCCACCATTGTTGCAACATTTTTCTAAACTGCTGACCAATAGTAGTAAGGCCACTATAGTACGGTAGTTTAAAAAAGGAGAAGAAGACGGCGAACAACTTCTTTTCGGCAATAAATAACAAAGCAGCTTGTCCAAAGGGCAAAATGATCAATGCGACAAAGCCTTACAGCTTTTCACCTTTATATGCTATGGAAGCGTATTCTGAGCGCTAAACGGTTGATCAATTTTGCTTTGCTGTCGGCGGAGGCGGCGCGATTACTAAAGCTGGCAAATTTCAATACCTAAACAATGGTAAACAACGCACCGGAAGTTCATTCTACGCGATCCTAAAGGTAGAGACGACGTTCGTCCAAAGCAGCAGCCTTTTATATTACTGCCTGAGCGCGACCGTCCGATCTTCATCTCTTCTCAGCTCCTTTGGCGACTTAATGAAGGCATGTATAAATGTTGGGCCCATTTCTGTATGCTGCGCCCTTACCGGACAATGTCAAGTTGGCACGACAACGAGCCTCGCCGTGAATATTGCGAGCAACGCACTCGTACGTTCCGGCATCCAACGGACAAGTGTCCGATATTAGCAGAAAATAATTATCTCGATCCACTTTGATGGAGTGGCGCGAATCGGCTACAATCTGCGTATTGTCCTTAAAAGGGCAAAATTGAACCCGTAAGCGCAAGCTGAAACGAAAAACCAACTTTGAACCAAAGAACGTTTGGTTGCGGTTTGCCGGTCACTCGAACGCAAAATTGAGTTTCGCCGCCGGCGTGTTGAACGTCCAAAAGGCCTTGCAAAAATTTGGGCGAAAAGTCGCTCTTCGCTTTTTCGACCAAATCGACTTTTGCCGACGATTGGACTTTGCCGGCCGAATTTTCCACCGTCACCGTATACGTGCCGACATTGTTGTACTTCGCCTTCGAAATGATCAACGTGCTTCGATCGGCCGCTTCGACTATCTACGTTTCCAAAAGCGCCATTAATAAAGGCAACATGAATGGCGATCACGTGTTCAAATTACAAATGGCCAACTATACATTGATGTTGGTAAGAGTAATTTGTAAGCGCCCGATTTACTTGAAGTTCAAACGAGTCTGATATACGCCTTCCGTCCTTTTCCCAAATAGCCTTCAACGGTTGACTGCCGGCGAATTGACACGTAAGCTCCACCTTCTTGCCACTTTCGACCTGTACCGATTGCAACGGTTGAACAATGGTCGGCGGTTGCCTCGTTTTGGTCGTCCTTTTAACCTTTACAAGCTGGAGAGAGAGGAGCGCGAAAAAAACCTTCCAAGGACCAAAGGAAAAAAGCCTTAGTTACCTGGTCTTCGGTGGTCGCTTCACCCTTTTTCCTGAAGAAAAGCAAATTACAACAAACGGGATATGTATGCAAAAATTCTCAACCCCAACTAAGTCACATTACACGAATATATATATATACACATACATGTTACACACAGTGTTTGAAATTAGGCATTGTGTACAATCCCGAAAATCTTTAGGTGACATATGGAACACTTTACACATCTCCTAGGCATTCTGTACGACGCCAAAAGACAAGCTGGCAAAGTATTAAATCGAATCTTTCCACCTATGCCCGTCCAAGCCTACAGTGGCGACACCTACAACACATATTGCCTTAGGCTTAGGCTAGTGCGGAGCAGGATAGCCGACAAGGATGCGAGAAGAACTGGATGCTCTGATCGTGACGAGAAAACAGCGCACTTTGCCTCGCAGGTGTCGCCACTGTATGTTTGCGGGGGCGTAGTTGACCGGACCTTAAAAGTCTCCGCTACCAAAATGCGATTCACACTTTTTGGCATTACATACAGTGCTTAGGTAAAGTACAAGAGCATATTAACATAACACGGACGCTTCGTACTTTGCGTGAAAACGCCATGCATTTCACACATTGCCATATATATAGGTCACTTGGAGGCCTCAAAGGATCATCCATTAGAAAGACGATCAACGGTGCAGAAAGGGTATGCAACTACCAGTGTTTGAGTCTCCTCATCTATCCTACATCCCAATGACCAAACTTGGCTATTCTCACTTTAGAAGCCTCCCTAAGCGGGGTGCTGATCAGTATCCCATAGGCAAGGGAGTTAGGCGCCTTTAAAGGAATGTCCATTTTTCTGGATAAAGATGACTTACTCGACTGCTTCGGCACCAGGCAGCTGGTAGACTTCGCGTTCCGTCTTCGATCGCAATTCATTGGCATCAACGGCTTTGGGTGCTACGGATTTGAGCTTCACTTGGTCCCTTGCTGGCACTTCTTGTTCGGGAGGCTTTTCAGGTAGACGACGGAACAACGCTTCCTTGTCTTTCGACAACAACTTTACACCGCCTTCCTGCCAGGATGCCAACGTGGGCGTCTCAACGGCCGGCAAATTTCTACGAATTCCCAAAAAAGGAGTTATAGCCAAATTAAGCATAAATGACAACAATTGGCTACCGAGTTGCCGGCTTAAGTTTGTATTGGATGAACGGCTCCTTTGGCAATTGTTTTTGCTGCAACGGGGTTGGCCTGAGCGTTACCGTTTCGGTAAAACCGGACGGCGGTATGATTTTTGGTTGTTCCGGAGCGGCCAACTTTTCCAAATAGTCGTCCGCTTTTTTCTTTTCAAACTTCTTCTGCAATTCTTCCGTTGTCAACGGTTGGAAGGTCTCCTTTTCCGTCTCAACGCGAAGCAACTTTTGCAAATCGGCTCTTGGGGCGGCTTCGAACGCTTCCTTCAATGTACCCATTGCTTCTTGCTTCCAACGTTCCTCGCGTTGAAGCAATTCAACTTCGTCCTCCCTTTTAGCCGGTTTCAAATTGTGCGATCTGAAGTCGTCCACTCTGAACACGTCGAGCGTAGTGGACGCTTGGGCAACGCCTTCGCTATTTTTGGCAATACATACAACCTCGCCGGCTTCCTGCGGTCGAACCCGATTGATTATTAAATAATGCATACCGTCGTAGCTCAACTTGCACTTGGATCCCTAAAAAGGCAACGCAAACGTCATTAGTTGAAAACTTCGCAAATCTTAAAGTCTATATACAGGGACAGCCTGTTTTCCATTGATGAACCAAGAAACCTTGGCCAACGGATGTGCCACAACGGCGCATTCGAATCGAGCAACCTCATTTTCGGATACTTGTACACGCCTTGGCGATATGGTAAACACTGGTGCACTTTTAGGCCTTTCCGCTTCTTCTACGCGTTCGGTGTCAGCCCTGGAAAGGTCACAAGTCACCCGGTCGTCACCTTAAGCTATATTGTACCAATGTAGCGCACGCTCGTCGCTACTGATTTGGGAAACCGATTTTCCTTGAGGTATCTGAGAGGTTGTATCCACATGCTTTCGAGGCTCGCATACGAGATCGGCTTGCAAAACCGATTGTCCATACTTATTTACAGCCACGCAGCTGTACTGGCCGCTGTCCACTGGCAGAGCGTATAGGAGTACAAGAGCAACGTAACCACCGTCGTTAATGGGCTTGAAGCGATGACCTTAGAAAGAAGGCATTTTGAAATTTCCAACATACGACAGAGAATTCAAATTAGCACTACCTAGCATGACAGGTTGACGGTTGTGATACCATTCCACCTTCATGTTGGGATCGTTGACCGGCGAAAGCTGACATTCAAACCGGCACAGATCGCCCTCATCGACGGCAACGCTGTCCATTGGAGTAAGAAATTCGGGCTTTTGCATTTTGCCTTCCTGATACAAATGCTGATCGTTCAACAGAATGTTCATTTTGGTGTACTGGGATAGGTGGCGCTTCAGGTCAGACATGGAGACCGGAGGCGCCTGCCTTTGTAGAATCAACGTTGGCTTTGCCGACACGGTCAGCTTGCATGACGTCTCGTCGGTGCCATACTGATTCGACGCTCTGCATGTGAACGTGCCGGAATCTTCGGCGTAGGCGTACAATATTTCCAAACTGACAAAGCCGAAATCTGCGTATGTCTTGAATCGATGCGCCGTGATAAGCGGTTTGCCGTTGAAAAGCCATTGTAGAGTTAACCTTGGATCATTGATTGGTACCACTCTACACTCCAAATGTACCGGATCGCCTTCTTTCACTTCGCCAATAGTTGCAGGTAGTTGAATGGTAAAATGAGGTGGTTGGCCTACGGCGGCGCTTCTAAAATGGACTTACACAGTCAAAGCGGATTTTAACGATTCAACAGTTTCAAAAAATAAACAACATAACTACATAACAAAGCGTGAAAGCTAAGAATGATAGAAAAAGTGAATTGGCAGCTATTCGATTGGCCTGCAAAACTCGCACATGAAATATGAGCATATGCGGAGAGACAGCGTTGGGAAATTTTTTTATCGACAATGGATTATGATAGTTTTTGTTTACTTTGAAAATAAATTGGCGGAACAACGGCAATACGTGCTTTGCAAAGTTTGCTTGCTAACTTAGTTTTTTAAAACAAAAAGTAAATAAAAGAATTTTACATTCGCTCAAGTACGTCTGCCTCTCGTTGCGCAGCGGAGAAAACAACCGCGTAGCCGATCGACTATAAATTACCAACGACAGCCGTTTTCTCGGAGCTGACATTATTCTGAGGCGAATAAGTATCACTCAAACGCCAATTGAACTTAAGTGTCTTCGTCGAAAGGTGAGCACCGATTAGTTCACCGACAAGCACTACACCAATGGCATCCCAGGAATTTATACAAAACACTTAATATTGCATACATTTCGTAGTCATTCTATACAATGCCTAATGACAAACTGGCAAAGTAGTAAATCGAGTCTTTTTACCTGTGCCTCTACAAGCCTACAGTGGCGACACCTACAGGACAAGGTGGGTTGTTTTTTCGCTACTTTGCCGACTATACGTTGCTTACATCTTGGCTTTGGCTTAGGCTTAGGCTAGGGAGGAACGGGATACGGATGTGAGAAGAACTGGGTGCTTTGATCGTAGAATATTGCTGGCTAGCGTGTTCTCCCTTAGCCTAAGCCTAAGGCAAGACATAAGGACTGCATAGCTGCAAAGTAGCGAGAAAACAGTGCACTTTGCCCGCAGGTGTCGCCACTGTAGATTTGCGTAGGCATAGGTGACAAGACCTTAAAAGCTTCCGCTGCCAAGACGCGATTCCCGCTTTGCCTAAAAACGTCATGCATTCTATAAAATGCTTGCATTTCATACATTGCCTGTAACATATAGAAATAATACATGTATATATATATATGTTTGGGTAGGGTGCTTAACAACTTAGCAATGTCACCTTTCCACAGTTTTACCGATCATGAATATATTTATGCAAATAGGCACTTACGCGCAGACCAAACGAGCCTTCGTCACTGCTTCCCCTTTGGCATTGACAGCTCTGCATGTGTATTCGCCGGAATCTTCATTGATGACGTACTGAATAACGAGGGTGACGTGTCCAAATTCCTGATATGTTTGGATTCTTGAACTGTACGGTATGAGACGATTTTCGTGCCACCATTCAATGACCATTGACGGATCTCTGACCGGCTGTAGCTGGCATGTCAACTGGACCATTTCGCCTTCATTAATCTCGCCAACGTCCTGTAGTGGTACCACAAAGGTGGGCGCCGGAAAGTCTTGCTCCGGTAAGGCGAGCTCGTCGGAGGGACGTTGCAGGTAGTCTTCCAGTTCGGTTATTTTGTCACGAGCAGCCGCCTTGGAGATCAACCAGTCGTACGAGACACCTTTCATCGACTGAACTTTCAATTCAACTTCCGCATTGTCCTGTCCACTTTTGCTAGTCGCTTTGCATACGTACGTTCCAGCATCGTGCGGTTCCGCTGGAGCTATCTCCAATACGACAAAGCCAAAGTCGTGCAGCGTTTTCATTCTGGAGCCTAAGAAATCCCGCACTAGCCCAAGGGCGTAAAAGCGCACAAACGAACGTACTGTGCGAGATGGGATGACCATCGCGGAACCATTCAACCTGAATGGAAGGGTCGTCGAAAGGTTCCAACTTGAATTCGAAATGGGCCACTTGACCTTCATTTATGGATAGCATCTTTTCGGACGTCAAAGTCAAAGCGGGAGGTGGATAGATGGTTTCAAGCGGAGGCGCCGGTTCCTGCTTTGGGCATTCGAGCGCTTGAATCTTCTCCTGAGCGCCCGACATAGACGACGGCAATTGCGTGTCCTTTATGATACGCGCCTTAGGCTGACAATTAACCGACGCAACGGTGACAGCCTCGCCAACGGAATTTTTCGCGCGACACTGATATTCTCCGCTGTCTTCTGAATATACGGGCGCTATTTCCAGAATGGCAAAACCAAAGTCGTTGACCACTTTGACGCGAGAACTCACTTTCAACGGAGAACCATTGACAAACCAGTCGACCTTATTAAAGATAGGGGGATTACAGGGAATACCTAACGGAAACGTACCTTCAAGTCAGGATCATTGGTCGGCGTTAGTTGAGCTTCCAAATGCAACGTATCACCGTCGTATAATTGCGAAGGATTTTCCAAAGGCTTAACAAAGACGGGAGCAGATTTGGTCACTTCGGCTAAGGGGATTTCCGGTTTTTGACGAAGACTCTCTTCCAACTGATGAACCGCCGACGCTTTGTTGGAAAATATGGGATCGAGATAAATGGTCTTTTCGGAGTTGCACAATAAGGATACGCTTAGCGAATCGCGACCAGACGCATTTGTAGCCGTGCATGTATACTCGCCGCTATCTTCGGCCCTTATTCCCATAATGTCAAGTACGCAAAAGCCAAAGTCGTAGATCGGTTTGAATCTATGGCTAAACTGCAATGGCTTTCCATTGAACAACCATTCAACCTTCATGGTTGCATCCTCAACGGGAATCAGCTGAGATTCCAAATGAACCGTATCGCCTTCGCGTAAATTGTCGGCTATTTCAAAGTGGCCTAAAAATTTGGGCGCTTCGGGCGGATTGGGTGCCGCCAGAGGTTCCGCTTCCTTTAAGCTTTCCAATTCCATTATTCGAGGCAGACTCTTCGGCTGCTGCGATTCGAAACTGATCGACTCTTTGGCTTCACAAGTGAGCATTGCTTTACACTCGGCTGAACCAGCCGCATTGCTCAGCAAGCACTTCCACTCGCCATCGTCTCGTTTACTAGTCGAACTAAGGTCCAACACAACAAAGCCAAAGTCGCTAACCGACTTAATTCGAGACGTCGCCTCTACGGGAACGCCATTGTGCAGCCAAATGACTTGCAATGAAGGATCGTTGATTGGTTCAAAGTTTGCCTCAAAATGCACAGCTTGTCCTTCAACTACAGCAAAATTGGGTTCCAATGGTCGAGTAAAGATTGGCGCTTGAACAGTAGGCGCCACGTCCATTTGCTCTTGTTGCTTTGGCGCCTCGAGCTCGGCAATCTTCTGCAACGCATTTTGATGATGCGTATCCGTTATCAGACTGGCTTTCGGCTCGCATTTCAACGTGCCCGACGTAGAAGCTTCGCCTGATCTGTTGGAAACTTTGCACGAGTAGACGCCCGAGTCTTCCGGATACGCGTAGCCAATATCCAATGTACAAAAACCGAAATCATTGGAAAACGCGTACTTACTACCAGTGGACAAAGGCTTATTGTTGCAAAACCATTCAATCTTTAGATCGGGATCATCAACGGGCGAGTACTACAACAAAAACGAAAATCAATCAGGCAAATACCATTTAAGGGAAACTTGTCGGAAAGTAGAAGGAAATGCTTTCAAAAAAAAACATAACGGCTTTGCTTTACGAAGCTACATGCAAAGCGACTGTACTTTCTTGGCTAAAGCACAACAGAGACGTTAGCCTACAATCCACTGCTAAGCGCAATCTATTCTTAAAACGTAAACATGTGCTAACAGATGAGATCTTCGCATTCGGAAAGAAAATGTAATAACACTCAGCCACCTGTAGAAAACAGCCATTTCAAGGAAACAGCTCAATAATAAAGGATGACGTTGGTCAGAGCGTTCGCTTCGTTGTTGTTACGTTAAAACTCATTAACGTTTTTTTCAGAATGGTTTTCGAAAAGCGAACATCTTTAACCAGAAAGATCGGCATGGCATCGTTAAATGCTACGTGTCTGCAGAACTTTAAATAAACATAAAGCATTTTTTAAATAGGACATTCAGCATTCTCAAAGCGGGTAAACGAAACTACTACGGCGCATAACAACCGTAAGCTTTGGAGCGTACGTCGCTTCTGACTATCGAGCAAAGCGGAAACCCGTTTAATTGTTGAAAAACAAGGAAAACGACGACGAAGCTTTTGAAAGTTCACCTCATCCCGTCTCGGGCGTTTATTTTCGGAAGCAGAAGAAACTTCAGTTCCGCAACTTAAGTTACTTCGCCCTTAGTCAACTTCCGGCCAACTGAAGTTCATTCCGCCTTCTGACAACACACGCCGAAAACGAGGCGAGACAACGTCTGAACATTTCGATACCCTCTTTCCCGGTTTTTTCAACAATGAAGCGCCGTTCAGCAGACAACGAAAACTCATTCACATTTCTTACGGAGAAAGACCATTTAATTAAAAGTCTGACGTCAATAACGCCAACGGCCATTCAGTTAAAAAAGAATTATGAATATTATTCAATGAAGCTGTTGAATGAGTCACATTTACAAACTGAGACTTGCTCGTTATGACAGAGTAAGCTCGTCGTCAAATGGACAAAGTTCGTGCGGGGAAACGTACCCTGCAACGAAGTCATTCAATTTCATGAATGAAGCTACGAAGGTCAAAAGATTCACGGAAAATGGTACTGCACTGCCAATAACATTGTGCATGAATTTACAATGGCCAAAAGAAGAATGAAGATAAATGTGTGCTTTTCCCACAATACACAGTCATTCATAAGCTGCGCCATTTAAGATAAAAGCAGAGATGAAAAAGTACACTTCATCTGTTGGAAGCTTAGCGAATAAAGTTAATTCATTAACCTTTCAAGGAAGACATGAATGGAGCTTTAATTTTACGCAAGTTCCGCTACGTACGTTGCGACTACGTTTAATGAGAATTACTCAAACAAAGAGTATTCATCATACAGAGAGGGAGAGCGGACACTGCTTCACCTACCCTATTCAAAGTATATGACAACCGAAACAGTTAAAGCACATTAACCTCAAACGCTATTCTTATTCTTACTACTACTACTACTACTACTACTACTACTACTACTACTACTACTACTACTACTACTACTACTACTACTACTACTACTACTACTACTACTACTAC